>PYAF01001745.1:62372-82026 GCA_007407185.1 Glycine tomentella | reverse complement strand
CTTAACACTTGCATTTAAACCTCTTTCTACAGGGTTCTAAGGCATACTCATATTCCTTAACCCTTAAACTTCGATTCATGCTTAATCTAAGCTTAAACATACGCTTATGAATTTAAGCTATTACATCTGACGCCATCAGCGCCAATCCTGGCGCCACCGGCGCCGCACCCTTAGCAGGGTTTCCTGACCTGAATCCCCGTGCTATCGCGTGGGGTTAAGCGCCGAAATTAAAAGTCCTTACAAAGGGGCAGCATAGTAGAAGTAGTAGGAGGAAAGGGTGAAGGAGCCAGAATAATAGGGGTTGGAACCAGGGCAACAACAATCGAAGTCGGAGCTGGAGCAACAGTAACAATCACCTCCACTGGGGAAGGAGCCCGGACATTAGGTGATAGAGCAGTAGAAGTGGGCGCAACAGCAATCACCACTGGGGTTGGAGCCCGAATAGGGGGTGGAGAGGCAGAAGCACAAGGAAGAAATCTAGCGGCCTCCCTCATTACACGTAGGCTGCAAGGGGCCCTAGACTTCTTACGGGCAGACGTCCCAACACCATCATCCTTCTTCCTCTTAGCTAAAGAAGAGGGGGAGGTGTTGGGGAAGGCAGCGGCAACATCAACAGGGCCAACCCTGGCAGCGAGTCGACCTCTTCTCCAGCAAAGCATACAATAGGGACAGGTGGCACAGCACCACCATCAGCACCCACAGTCTTCATTAACGGGCTCCAGGGAAAATTTCCCATTATACCTGCAAAGCACACAAGAGAAATTATAAGTGTCAAGCCGGGTCATACTACACACTCAAGAAGACAAATGAGGAATAAGGCAGAAAGGTTACCGTTTAAAGCAGCAGAAGGGTCATTTGCCGAGGGCAGTGACAGGATGGCTCACGCATCCAAAGAAGCTGGTAACCGCTCTAGGATCGCTTTGTCCACCCTCTCCACCAGGGTTAGCAAGTCTACATTGAATGACTTAAACCTGGTGGGTTCAGCTTGCCAATAGAATGGAAAGCGAGACTCCCCATCCCGGTTTACCATCAAGGGCAAGCTATCTGCCACTACACCACTATCATGGACCTTGAAAAAATTGACCTTGAAGCGACAGAAGGCATTGGTGTCAACCTCAAGCAATTTATTGGAAACACTGTATAGGGAGACCCAAGCAACCTTACCCGCCAACTTAGTTTGGAAGAAAAAAAAATAGACACACTCGGTTGAATTTGAAAAATGAACACCAAAACTCAAATGCCCTCACCACTGCCCAACTATTGGGGTGAAGTTCAGAGGGTGCCACGTTCAGGAAATCCAATAAGGCACACAGAAAGGGGAAAAAGGAAGAAAGAGACCCAACACCTCGAAGAGGCATCGGTACATGAAGAAAAAGGGCGGAGCGCCTGGCGCCGCCCTCAAGCATGGAAAGTCATCACTCTCACAAGCTTCGACAAAGATCTTGCGAGAGTTTAGGAACTGTCAACCGCAGTTGATGGCACATGGCGTTCACATATGTCAAAGAGGTAAAGGACGATTGGTATTTAAAGACCTCCTCCCTCACCCACTCGTAGCCAAATACAGCTGGAGTGGAGGATGGCAACCCAACACTGTTGCTGTTACGTACGCGAGGGGAGGCCCTAACATTTTGGGGGCCACTCCTCTTCACACCCCCAGAAGTAGATGGAGGGGGAATGATCGGTAGCAGGTAGGGTTCTCCAGCCATAAGGGCGATGTTGGGCCTCACCCTCTGGGGAAGGCAAGAAGTGCCTTCACAAGCTCGACGAGAATCGACCTTCCTCCCCAAGGAGGAAGATTCTCGTCAGAAACTTCATGGTGGGTCTCCTCCTCTAAGTTGTCACCCACTGAAATCACCTCGCGCCTGAAGGGATGCTCAATCGAGCCCCCCGAATCGCTACCTCCCAAACCCAGAGCAGAATCGAAGATGGAGGGATTCAGACATTTTTCAAAAAAAAAAAGAAGTTGTACCTCAAATGAAGAAAAGGGGATCAAGAGCAAAAGAGCAAAAAAGTTTGAAGATAGGCCAAGGGTGTCAGAAAGTGAGATAATAGGTATGGTAGTAGGGGAAATGTCAAACGTCTGCTCCATTTAAATGGAGGCGTGACTCTGCGGTTACTAGCGAGATTTGAAACAATCTCCTGAAAACCCGTGCCACGACTGATGCCACTCACCCACTACCGCACGTCTCCAGTACGTATCCACTCCTTGAGTGACACGTATGCACGAGTACGGCACGTGGATGGCACACACTTGTTGTATAAAACAAAGCATAACGCATGCTTTCAATGCACACCTCAACGGTCAGATATGGGCAGAAGATTCAACATCGACGCTTTACTTGCGTGACATGTCCAACCTCAGAATAAATACATCCTCCCTAGACATTTCAACAGTAATAGTTTAGACAACTCACATCCAGATTAGGGGGCTTGACAAAGCTCCACACTTATATTTCACAAAGTAATCAACATCGACATCAAACATCACTTGTCCACCCTCGGGGGCTCCTTGAGCTCACCATTTCTCTTACTTGTTAAGAACACTAACCTTGACACTGGACATTTTTCATAAACGCTTACTCATCCTCTTTTGCCCCCAAGCTGGCTTAGAGGATGGGAGCTTATATACTGTACAAAATGGTAAAATTATATGTGACCATTACTGTGGGGTCACTGTACCTGTGTTCATCCTCCGTATCAACCTTGCTACAGTAATAGTGCATATCTAATCTCCGTATCAATCCTGCTACAGGAACAACGCACTTGTCCGCCCTCCATGTCAGCTTTGCTACAGGAGCGCGAACGTCAACCCTCAATAGCCGGGTCTCCCTAGCCCATAGGTTATCTATTACTCTTATTTATTCAAATAAGTGTAACCACTTTATCTCCTAACGGATCTCAAATTATCTCTAAGGGATTATCTACAAGTTGTTACTTATCTACAAGTAACGGTTTGTCTGCAAGGTACACATTATCTCCTATTTGGATTATATAATTGTTTGCTATTATCTGTTATATTATCAACAAATTAATTGTCAAACAAAGGCCCAAGGCCTATACTGCATGCTATAAATATAGGTTCTCTCTAAACCTTTAATCATCTCATGTTAATCTCATCTCACACTCATGAATACATTGATATTCACTCTCTCTATCATTCACCCACGGTGAGCATTCTCATATTCATCCGATACACACTCGGAAACATTCACTCTGAGACCACCTCGGACTCTCATACACTCAGTTATTCTTCCATAATTGATATACTTACTTGAGCATCAAAGTCCTTTCCTTTGCTTTCAGGTCTCCCTCCTTAACAAGTTTGACTCATCATCCGACGTGCAAAGTCTGGAACCCACCTGGACCATATCCACTTAGGTGCGTGGCATTTCCAAATTTTGGTAAGAACATTGCACAAACCAACTCAACAACTTCTTGGCTATTGCTTTAGCAACCCTTTTTGCCTTGGTGCACCTTCAAATTTCCTAATATTTCTTTCTTATACTTCCTCTCCCAAGCAAACCCTAGATGTCTCTCCCCTAAACCTCCATGACCACTGCACCCCACCTCCACACAACCAGCCATACACTACCACTGCAATCACCCAATGCCACCTCGACATCGCACCATCACCTGCCACCACCACACGCATCATTGTGACCAACAAATCTTCACGTCTTGCCACACCATCCCCATATAATTTTAGATTGAGTAATCAATAATACAAATGTATTATGGATTGAATAATTCATAATACAATTGTTTTACAGATTACTCAATTCATAATAACTATTATGTATTATTTGCGGGCATAAGTGCATGCAGATGCACATATATCTATTTGTATATTAGTCATATGCTTTCAAAACAAATATAATAACATTTTTATAAGGCAAAAATTTGGCAATTTACAATTGACAAAGAAGCATGTCAAGATACAACTGCACAATGTATGCCGATAGAAATCGATTAATTCATATTTATGCTATTTTCAAAGCTCTGTCCTATGCAAGAATAAGAAGATCACCATCTCTTATAACATATATGTCTTCAATTCCAGCTCCTTCTTTGCTCAATATTTTGGTGGCAGAGAAATCAAACTTTTCAGCACCAATACGTAGTAATTCTTCAAGGGATTTTGGCAGAAAAACAAGCTTTTTGGCATGTTCACCTTTCTCAGGACAACTAAGAGTTACTCTGGCTGGTAATTCTTCCCTACTAGTATGACTAGTTTGAGATGAAGTTGTGGAATCTTTTTTATCTAAAAACGAAAGCAAAACTAAAATTCAATGTGGTGAAATAGAAAGTAGTATTTAATGCCTTGATCTCAAAAATGAAATGAATTTCATAAATCATGAGTTCATGATAGTCATGTTTCCCTTATTTAAGTTTAATTGAATTACCTTTCTAACACAAATATGAAAACTGCTTTTTGGTATTAAAATTGTTTTTGTCAAAGATGTGAAAGTAACTTGTCTCTTTATTTGTATGCTTGTTTCTCTCATCGTTGGTTGAAATGTCATTGGTACCAAATAACATTGTTGATGATTTATATCTATATGTATGTCTATCTATCTCTATATATCAAGGGTTAAACTATTTTACTTGGTCTCTATATTGTCTCCTTTCAAGTTTAGCTCCTACACGAGAAAAATATAAGTTTTAGTCCCTACACGCATGTTTGCCAAAGTTTTGGCCGGTCCTTGTTGCAAACATTAGAGTGGACTTTGTAGTGGTACAAAACCACAACAAAAAAATATTGGCAATGATAAACTCCAATAAAAAATGGTATAAGAACTAAAACATAGTTTTCTTATATAAGGATTAAAACTTAAAATGGAAACAACTACAAGGAACAAGCGAATAGTTTAACCTATATAAACCATTATTGTATTTGATGAATACAATACAAAAATTGTTACTTTCTTTCCTTTAGCCACTTAAAAATATTACATGCAAGTTAAAACAACCATTAAAATTGGAAAGATAAAATGCATATTTACCATAATTTGTAGTTGACATTATCCTAAAAAACGAATTGTGGAAAGGGCTGATCTTTCTTCTTTGATGATTATCAAACCATGTCACTTCTTCATAAGGTGGCTTGCTTCCTTGATGAATGCCTAGTATAGTGGGTTTACTTTGACACCTTGCAACAAAGGATGTTGTAGGAATACCTTGTGGTGCTTTGTTTTGTCCAACTTTCTTGAATATGTTTATTATTTCTTCGTGGCATTGTTGATCTGCTAAAATCCTTGGAGTCCAGCCACTATCATCTTGCTTATCAATGTCTGTTCCATGCTCCAAAAGGAACTTCACTATTTCAACATTTCCTTCACACACTGCAGCATGGAGTGCTGTGCTGCCGTTGCTCGTGGACCATGTCACGTCTCCTCCACATTGAACAATGTCCTTGAGTAATTCTAAGTTATTTTGCGCAACAGCAATGCATGCAAGAGAACCTACATCGCCAGTTGATATGTCTGCCCCATTGTCTATAAGAAGCTTCATCACAGAATGATGCCCACCCTTGATTGCTTCCCATAGCGGGACATTTCCATCTAAGTCTGTATATATAAGAGCAGTTAAATATTATACCAATAAGTCCAAATACCAATACTAACATTCATAAACCGACATGAAAAGTTATTTTTAATAAAACCAAAAGGTGTCCTAGACAAAATGATAATTTAGTAGTAAAATTTGTTCCAACAAAGATTAATGGAGTGATGAATTCGTTATACATGGACAAGGTAATTCAATTCATGTGTTAAATATGTATTAAAGGAAGCTAGTGACATTGAATAAAAATTTGAGTCTAACAGGCTTTACAACAGGAAAGTATTATCGTTAATTTGATAATTTAAAATGAGGAAAAAGCCACTTTTAAATTCATTGTGTGACATTATAATATTAATGCTAAATGCTTCCTCACTTTTTTTTTCTCTTTTTCTAGCATTAATGTTTGGAAGGTGTTGACAAGCTATTTTTTTCCAGTAGTAATTGAACTTTCCAAAGGCCTTAATTGTACCTTTGATGTTGGGATTAGCCCCATGCTCTAGAAGCCAAGCTACACAATGGTCTTTTCCTTTGGAAGCTGTAATATGCTGTTAGATGTGAAAGTAAAGTTGTAAGAATCAAGTATAGTAATATATATATAAACATACGTGTATGTGTTCATTCTAAAGGAAATAATATTTGCTAACCAATGTTGTCTTTCCATCCTTATCTGGTTCATTTGGATCTAAACCCTTCTTTAGCAGTTGATGCAACAATATATCATCACCTCTGCTAGCTGCAAACAATAAACTGATAGGAAAATCCATTTTTCCTCTGGCTAACATTGCTTCTGTTTCTGCCAAAATTTCTTTCATCGGTGGATCCTCTGATTCATGTAAATTCTACACCAAAGAATTAAACATATCAAAATAACATAGACAATCTCCTCCATGGGAAACAAGGATTTTGTTGGCTTCAAAAGAAGATTTGTGATTCTAATGACATTCATATCAATAAAATTTCTTTTTCCATAATACTAGTCAATAGTCATGCAAAAATAAATGGATATCATGATCTTCTAATGTAATACTTAACCATCAACAAAATGTTTTCTAGAACTATTTTTCAAATTTATATTCTCTTTTAGTCTTTTTAAGGTGCACCTGTGCAAATCTCAACAAATGCATATGCCAAGTAGCAAATAACTGAAAGGCCAAGTGTTTCCTTGCTTAGACTACACCCTAACAACATGCATGTTAAAAATAGATGATGAAGTTGAGATTTAATAGCTTATGCCTTCAATAGGAAAATTTAGGGAGGGGTGTAAAAGAGTCCTAATAGCTTAATCTATGGTCTATGCCATTGACCATGAAATATAAGGAATTAAAACCAAAAGATTGTAACATTTGAAAATAAAATTGACAAACTAAATAATGTGTATAAAAATAAAGACAAAAAAATTGTTCTTTAAGTAAATGAGTGTGAATACAAAACTAAAACAAGCAGAATAATTTATAGAAAAAATCAAAAGATCTCAGTTTTATATACTTGAAGAAAATTGTTCATGATCATTGTTCCATCTTCAACATTTGAATGAGAAAGATTTAGAAATGATGTTCGACTCAAACGCAAGATCTGGCTCAACCGCTTGGTTCGAACTGTAAACAATTGTGGCCTATAGCATAACACTCCTATTTCCCCAACTACATCTCCAGACTTTGCCTCGCCAACAACCTGGTATAATTGCATGCATGTTTGGTTAGTCATAGAATCAAGTCATTTAAGTGGACAATCCAATGACATCACATAAAAGAAAGAAATGGTCATTAAGAAAACATTAAACTAAACAAACTTGCCTGCTCTATTCCATTCTTATGAACAATAAGATCCTGTTATCATAAGAAAATGAAAGTTAGTTTGTCATGTTTTTCTTTGATATCTGTTATTAATTGGAGAAAGGACATTCAAGAAATTACCTATTTCATATACATTAAAAGGACAATCATGAAATAATGTCTCAGTTGCACTTTTAACTTTCTTAGTTTCAATTGCAATAATTTTACTATCCTTTGTTTTTCTGTTTTTCTTTCTCTTTTACATTAAACTTCTATATTTGAATGTTGGAAATCTCAAACAATGTTAAATTTATTTGACAAATTACTACATATGCAACTAATTCTTGGCAGAAATAGTTATTTTAAATACTACTCAATAACTTGTGTGTGCATGCACGATACAATACAATATAACAAAGTAAATAAAGAGGAATATAATATCTTACAGCAGCTCCTGTAACGAATATATAAAAGTCTGTTGGTGCTTCATTTTGCAAAATCACATCTTCCTTCGGAGGAAAATACTCAGCCTTCATCTCTGTGACCTTCAAATTTTGATATTTAAGCATAGTCACATAAAAAATCTATTCATTCAAAATAAAAAGAATGACTAGAAGCTAAATTACAAATAATTATTCCAAAAATCCTCTCTTTTTAACATTATTGGTCTCTCTAACAAGAGGTTTCTCAATTACAAACTAAATTATATAGATCAAAAGTCATATTTTAAAATAAATCTTCTCCATGTTTCAGATTTTGTTTAACCAAAAAAGGTTTTCTTCTTTTAACATAATGGGGTAAAGGTTATAGCAAATACAAAAGTATTACCAGTTGAAAAAGTAGATCATTTGATACTCCATGAAACAAGTACACTTTGTCAACAAGTGAAAAGAATAGGTAATGTGAGATGCTAGAATGAATGGCTTTTGGAAGGGAATAAATGATCTCTTGCTGTTGGAGTCCTTCTAAATCAGTTCTGTACTTCATAAGCAAATGAGCAAATATTTGTTCTTGCAAACGATTTGGCAAGTGATTCCTATGGGCAAAATTTGAGGCAGATTGGACAGTGTCTCTCTAATGTGCGACAAAGAAAGAAACACTTTCAGTTAAAACTATATAATCAATGAACCTCTATATAAAAAAATATGGACTGCAAAATGTTTTGAGACTCAAATTCTCTTTTCATTCTTTCCTATAAAGCAAAGGTTTTCATATTGTGGTCATGGTTTCATCATGATCGTTGGTATTGTGGGAAATTTCAGCCGATAAGATCACAATTTGTTCGCATTGTGGTTGCAAAGACTTCAAAAATCTTGACATTGCAACCGAATCCCAGACTATATTTAAAACCTTGCTTATAAGGCTTAACTATAAATAAAGGGTGGTGACAAGATATACTTACATATCTCTTAGTTCTTTCTGTCCATTGGACTACCATGGATGCCATGTTGCCTATCAGATATGAGGTGAGTCCAAGATTAAAGAGCAGATAAAAAAGGTAAAACATCATTTCTTTTGTATTTACAGGATGTAGATCACCATAACCAACTGATGCAAGGGTCCCTATGGACCAATATATTGCTATTACATACTTTGCCCATAGATTCTGGTGAGTGGCATCAGGAACAAGTCCATACCATGTAGATTCTGGATTATCCCGTGCAGCAAGAAAATAGAAAAAGCATACAGCAGCATGCACTGAGAATAAAGTAACCTACAATGGCATGACATCATGACTAATTAGATAGGTTGTTTTATATTACCAAGGCCATAACTCTACCAAGAAATTCACTTGAATATAAGTAAGTACTTACACATGTAAGCTTGCAACAACGCACCAAAAAGTAGTCATAATTCCTGTCCTTTTCTAATCTGACACATGAAGGTAGAATGTAAACAAAATCACCCTGACTCAAACCAATATGATTTTTGTGTTTTACATCACTTTTGTTTACACAATTGTTTTAACTTTTTTTAAAAATGTCAAATTACTTAGAATCTAATATTACTGATTCTTGTTACGTAGTCTAGGATCATGTGGTTCCAATCAATTTTCACATGACATGCTATTAACTATTTTTTGTAAATTGAAAATATGACTGTGTCATGTAAAAATTGATTGATAACCCATGATCTCGGATAATGTAATAATTTATCGTCTATTTCTCTCTTTTCTTTTATATATCACATATCCCACCATGATTAGCTTCTCTCAATTTATCTCATTTACATGGGTATATATGGGGTGTAAGCCCCAAACATGAGCTTAAATTGCATTATATGATCTTTGCCGTCACATTTTCAGTAGCATTTATTCAAATTTTGCTAATTGGAATGCAATTACAAGTGTGATCGCAATCGTAATAAAAAACCATCACTCAGAAGAGTCTGGAATACTAATTCCCCCATAGAGAAAGAGCACACAATAGACTTTTCAATGAGTGTAGAAAAAATCATGTGAAATAATAAAGTTTTAACCTTATGAGTTTAATTTGTTGCCTTTAAAAGGTACACACAATTGAGAATAGTTTTCTCGTACTTGGAAGAATGTGTAGGAAGTCTACAATTGAAATATGAGAAGGAAAAGTTTGAGTTTTGACATTACCTTGCAAACATGGCACTCACTCGATGGAGGCGCCAAAGGCGAAGAATATTGAAGTAACTATATATCTGAAGAGAAGGTGGCAAAATTAAAATAACAACTTCATAAGGTATGGTTGCAATGATATCCAAGATCAGCCAGGATTTAGCATATCTCAAAGCAATGAGTTTGTGGTCATCAACTAGAAAATATGTTGACTTATCAAGGTAGGCAACGAAGAATGTGAGCACGATGTCGATGGCAAAAAACACATTTACAACATTGTCGGTTATAGCCACTGCAATATTTGATCTCTCAAGGAAAGCAAATTCAAATGGACACATCCAAGCAGTGTAGAAAACCAATATCAGCAAAAACGAGTTCCATAGTCTGCAATATCAATTATCAATAACAAGTAATGATTTCTGTTAGTTAGGTTCTTATATTATTTCATATCATGATATGATTTCTGGTATTTTAGTCGAGAATTCAATTAGTTGGTTCATATGAACTATTTTGTATAAAAGTTTGTTCTGACTCTCAAAGAATAAGAATCATTATTAACTAACAGAATTTTCAATTGAAATGCCAGAAATCATAACTGATATGAAATCTAACTAGGAAAAATCATAACTTGTTATTTATTTGATTGATCCTTATAAATAGTACCATCATTTATAAATGTAAACAATTCCTCTAATCTAAGATTTTTACCTTACATGGTTATTCATAATTGGATGACAAAGTAAAAAAAATCTTTGTATGGTGAGTGTATTCTAAAAAAACTCTTATTTAATTCATATATATATCAAAGAAGTTCAACATGTTAAGTTTAATTATATTTAAAATATTTTTTTGATTTAAATCCAACAAAAATAACCAATTCATAGCTTTTTGTATAAATCTTTTCTTACTATTACTAAAAATGTTTTTGTATGCTAACTATTGGAAATAATAAAAAAAACAATTGTATCAAAGAAAAAAAAAAATTGCTTGCTAAACATGGACTAAAACACTCCCAGTAAAAAAATGTTATACAATACAAACTACTCAAACTCTTTACCACTGGGCCGATCATTGAGGATTAAAACATGCACAACAAATGAAATGAAGTTTATTCACTAACAAAGAGATGGTAGGATAGCAAAATACTGATCATTAAATCTTACTTGTAACGACGATTATATGGTGAGACAATGTATTGGCGAAGCTTTGGTCTACGGCTGCCATTGCGAATAGCTGTGACCCCGAGAGACGGAAGAAGAATTCCTGTGAGACTGTATTGGCTGCCATCTTCTCTTGCCTCAATCTCGCTTTTGTCTTCATCATCTTTGTGATCATCTTCGTCGTTACCACCACACATCCCAAACATCTTCATTTTCCTTCTCTGCCTTGATGATATTGTTGTTGGATTATTGTCACACTTTTTTCTTGTTAGAGAAAAAGAAGAGACCCTTTGTATCTCCCCTTCCCCCTTCTTCTCTATAAATAGAAATTGCTAATTAATATTTTAGCTTCTCCTCCTTTCCCTCCACCACCTCCTGCTCACGTTTTTGTTGGTTGGCATAGGTTAATGATGCCAATTTTGGTTCTGTACGTGGCATCAATGAAACATAAACTATTATAAAAAATAAAAAATAAATAAAAAAAAAGTATCTATTGTTAATGATGAATGTAGATTACCCATCTGTCATTATATATATGCTAATAACAACAACCAATAGCATCAAAGATGAAAATAGCTTTTGGATCGTTCAAAGAAGAAATATATATATATATATATATATATATATATATATATATATATATCTTAGCTATTTTCTATCTGACCAGTCATAATTTGCTTGCCCACTTGCTGGTTGTCTTACCATTTGGCATTTGGCACTGCCTCCAACAATAATATAGATTAGTGCGTGGAGATAAAATTGTCGTAAAATCTTGGCTCATTGCGTCACCTTAACAGGCATGTCTCCCTCTTGATTTTGTACTTTTAAATCAATTTTAATTAATAATAAAATATTTCATAAAGAATATGTTAGAGAATATATATTTAACTAGCAAATAATTAAAATGGTTTAATATTTGAAAGGCTTAAAATTTAACAATTATAATATGGCAAAAATGTAATTAGTCTAACTTTAAATTTAAGAAAAACAAAAATGTCCTACCAAATACTCTCTAAATGTCAAACAAAATAGAAACAGGGAGTGCATATTTTTCAATCCTGGCTTGTTGTAAACGTTAAACACACAATATTCTAAAACCAAGACAAAGTAATATAATAATTGCTTTATGGTTTCAGGTCCGGATCCCTGATTACAAATTCGAAATAAAGGACTTGTCTTCCTAGCTTTGATTGAATAGTGTGTTTCGGCAACTTTCTATAGAAAAAAAAATTAGGCAACCGATAAAGATAAAAATGAGTATTGAACACAGATTAATATAAACTGTTGGATATAAAACATTAATTTAAGAAATGTGTTGTTTTTTACACAACATTATATATTATTTTTGTCATTTTCCCATGAATGGAAATTCCGTCAAATTACATTATATATGTATTTTTATTTTTTAATCCATTTTCGCTTTAAAAGTATGAATTTTTCATGTTAGCTTTCGTCTAAATTCGTGCAAAAGTTATGCTGAATTTAATGAATGGTTAGGATTTTTGACTCAATCATAATAGATAATAATATCATTTAATTCAAATTGTATTTTAGTCCTTATATAAATAAACATATAATATTTCATTTATTGTATTTTTAAAATGATCACAATGACAATTGAGAAAGTAAGGGAGACGATAGAAGGTTGGTTAGGATTTGTGAATAGCATTATTATGGATTTATGGTGCTTAATCATTATTAATTATGAGCTAATGAATAATTGTTTTCTACGATTTTAGGCATAACATATTGCATTATATATTTATTTCTTCCTGATACGTAACAAAAATACCATAAGAATGAGGTTGAATTGTGTTTTCACCAAATTTTATTTTTTTAAAAAAATAAATAAGTTTTTGTATAAGTTTATAATAAGATAATTTAGAATGAAAAATTGCTATGAGCTCAGAATGAAAATGCAGGTAATTCTAAAAAAAAAAATTCACATTTCAAAACTTTGTCAGCAATCCCATTAGACTTCACACCTAGCCACAACAAGGTAGACTAACAACACCATTAGTTACAACCTTTGTCAAACACTTGTTAGACTTTCAACAACCAAAAAGGTCCCTGTGTTTTTTACTGCACAAATACAAATCTCACCTCACAAGAAGGTTTCCACTAAGGAAATTACAATATCTCATTTTTATCTTACATATATCACATATTACAAGCTTTTACAAAACTTGACCACTCTCTATTAAGAGGGTTGAGGCAACAATGACAAATTTCTCACATAGAAATCTTAGCTCTAGTTTTTCTTACTTGGAAGGCTTCAACTTGCTTCATGATGCTCCTTGATGACCTCTTAAGGCTCCAAAGAAGACCACTGAAGTGGAGCTCACTCAATTGACAAACTTATGGAGGAAGTAGACAAAGATGACAATTGTCATGTCATGACAACTAACAGGGTGATTCTGAGTAACATTTCTAATAAGCATTTTGAAGTAACATCAAAATGACCATTCTAATGTTAGTTGAGAAAGGATCCATACATGAAGTAGATACTTTTGATGAAGTTCAATTGTTATATCTTTCTAAAATAGCACAGTTTCATTAGTCTCAATACATCTTCACAGCACAAAGAATGAATTTTAAAGTAGAATGTTTCATAAAATCTAAGTGAAGGTACAATTGTTGGTGTCTTAGTGTTTTATCCAATGACAGATTGCATAATGTCTTCAGTCTTCCATTTTGATGATTTACATTAGTTCTTTTCTTGGTCAGTTTCAACTACCAACATAATTGCATCTTCTAATGCAAATTTGGCATTCACTTGCTGATGCACTCTGTGTGTGTGTGTGGCAACATATGAAAAGTGAAATGTTGAGAGAATTGTTCTAAAGTTCAATCTTCACTATTCAGAGTCAAGTTTTTCATTATTATGATGTAAACTTTGTTAAGTCAAAATAAATTTATGTCTTAAAGACGAATTAGGGCTCTTAATCATTTTGATTAGATGCAAATAAATACAAATGATAAAATTTGTGTCTAATGTGCTATCAGATCATGATTTGTATTTGTGCTTCTAAAGTTTTCAAATGATGCACTAATAAGATGATCTAATGTAGCATTTAGGTAGTGCATTTAAGATCTTCATTTATACTTTATATCTTATACATTTTCATGCAGAAAACATTATCCTTGGATTTGTCAAAGTCCTATGAAGAATAAATGAAGTTCATAGTCTTGAAGACACTAATCTTCATCAAAAGGCGCGCTCTGTTATTGTAGACCTGTTATAATGAAAGAAGTGAGTTCCCTACTGAAGTATATGACATGTTATCCTATCAAAATGGACTTTGCATGAAGAAGGGATGTGCATTTAGTGCAAGCATTAAATGATCCAACGACTCGAGACTTCAAACGAAGATCAGAGTAAAAAATCCAAGCGTTGTGAGACAACTAATACTTAAAGATGAAGACTATATATAGAAGAAGCTTTGAAGAAACAAATATACAACAAACTATCTATGCGAATTATTCTTTCAATCTTTATTGTAAAACTTTCTATAAATTCTTGTAAAGATGCAAAGCTCTCAAAACACCTTGTATACATTGAGATAAAAGACTAAAAGTGTTGAGTGATATATCTATCTATTAGACAATCATACTTTAGTCAATGAGCAAACTTCCAACAAATCTTATTAATTTATTTAGAGCCAACAATAGCTTGGTGGGACAAAGAATATTGAGTTTAAGTCAAGTTTGGGGTAGAGCTTGCAAGTGTAAGAGTCAAAAGTGACAGTAAACATACTTATAACTTTGATAAGTTAGAGAAAACTTTGTGATTGTCAATAACTGGATAAAGACGAACAGGTATAAATTTTTGTTGTGTACTTTCTTATTGTTTAATTGACAAAGGATTTTTAAATCTATCCTCCATACAATTTGCATTGCTAATTATTTTTCATAATTAAAATCAAGAATGTGGATTAACAATGAGATTATTTATCCTTATTATCAATGTGTTATTATTGAGATGATGATTGATCATTACTATTTTTAAAAAGCTATCATTTTCACTTCTAAGCTAATTTTGCTAAACCGGGTTGAATAAGCTTAAAATTGGTGGTTTTTTTATAAAAATATTTAAATTTTTTAAGATATTCAATATCTATTAACTTTGTTGATAACTAATCTTCATTGAAGAATCTAATCGACCATCATTTTTAAAAAAATTCTCTTGATCATATTTTTTTCATTCATAGACTTGAATTCAAGACCACTTTCACTCATATTAACATAATGTTGGTTAGTTAGTTGAGGGGAAGTAACTTTTTTTAATTGATTTATTTTCTTATTTTTTGTGATGAATTCATTGAAATTTTTATTTTTTTTGGTTTATTCTTGGGTTTATTATTATGAGTTACCGTGTTGTTGGAATTCTATATTAATGTTTTTCTTTATAATTTTCTTTTTTATACATTTTTATTTTTTAAAATGAAAAACTTTGTAAACCATTCCATCTAACTTCCCAATAAATTGGGCCAAGTTGTATAGCCTTTAACTAAAAAAAATCAACTTTTTAGATTGACATAATTTATTTCCAAAATGCAAATTTTGGAATGAGTTTTTTGAAATGCAATAAAAGGTACAAGAGCCAATTCTGGGAGTGCAAGATATAATAGCCTAGATTGACTTACTTATTTTAGCACCCTCATGATATGTCAACCCAACTAATTTTAACACATAAATGCTCTATAAAAAGGCTAAAATATAATTTTGATCCATTATTTTTTTTGTGTGTGTGTTTTTGTCCTTTATGTTTCAAAGGACCCATTTTGGCCCTTTATGTTTAAGAATGGACTCATTGTGATCCTTTCATCAATCAGTTCTTTGTTAACATCGTCGATGTTTTGAAATTTAAAATAATTAATTTAAGATAATGGCTGATTTTAGTCACCACATTTTTTAATTAAAATTGGGTAAATACCTATTATTGTCCTTGAATTTGTTAGGCATTGATAGCTAAGTTCCTGAAAGATGAAAAATTAAAATTTTATCCACGAATTTACAAGAAATGCAACAAATTAGTCCTACTGTTAGTTTTCTCCATTAACTTAAACAATTGTGCCTACATGGTGTTAGATACAGGGGGAATTGGAAGTAGGAGCTGCAATTTTATCAAAGCAAGGCTAAAGTATTTGGCTTGAAGTTTTGGCTTTTTACATGCTCAATTATTTTGATGGCATTTGTAATTTGTCTAAGTGGTTCAAGTACATTGCCTATTGATCCTTGCATTTCATAATTCATTTACATGCATTCATATGTAGTATATAGGATTAAATGCTTGCATTTGCAAAGAAAATCACATGGCTTATGTTTTGGGAAATATCATATTTTGCACTGTGTTAATCGATTAACAGACTTATGTAATCGATTACATATGTGTGTTAATTTTTGGAAAAGCCATGATGAATACTTTAATCGATTACCACTCTTCTGTAATCAATTACCAAGTGTTATTTCAAAATATGTCTGACTGCTTTAATCGATTACAAACAAATCGTAATCGATTACTAAGTGCATTTTACATATAATGAGTGTCTGCTTTAATCGATTACAAGTAAGGCATAATCGATTACAAAGGCTTGTTTCTATCTGAGCTTATCTAATTTAATTGATTACCAATATCATGAAATCGATTACTACAACTTGTTTTCGTAAATCAGTTGTATGTGTTAATTGATTACATCATGTATTAATCGATTAAGTTGTTCATGAAAGTTTTCCATAAAAGCTCAAAAACATATTAATCGATTATCTAATTGAATTAATCGATTACATATGTTAAAATAATTGATTACCTTAACGGATTAATTGATTAAAGTCTGTTAAATCAGTTTTCTATTTAAAGGCTTTATGGGTCTGCACTTAAAAATATCAAAACATTTTTTAGAACGAAATATAATTTTGAGATTGAGTCTTACCAAAAGTTCTAAGTGCATTCAAAAGATCAAGAAACTGATTTTACTTAGAGAGACACATCTTGAGAGAAGATCAAAGAGTTATTGACTTTGGAAATAATGTGTTTGTGAGAAAAAGAGATTTCAAGAAAGATTAGTCTGTGCATTGACATTTATTCAACCTAATTGATTGGTAACTTCATACATTCATTCATCATCTATTAAGGATCTCAGGTTGTGTATTTCTTGAACTCTTTCTTTTAGAATTTTTGTTTTAGAATTCTATGGTGTAAATCATTTTGGTTCTTTCAAGCTTTCTTGAGTAGGGTTCTCAAGGGGTAAAGATATGAGTAGGGTTCTCAGGATCTTTGTGATTTGTATTCTAATAGTGTTTTAGAATTCAATATCTTTCTCTAGGGTTGATAGAGATAATCACTTGTTTTGCTTGTAAAAGAATAATTTGATTTAGTGAAAACTCTAACCTAGTGTTGGTTGGAAGACACTGGACGTAGGGCAAAAGAACCAAAACGGTGTTTTTTTCAAAATATTTACAGATAAGGGGTTGTTTCACAAATATTTACAGAAATGGGGCTGTGTAACATGGACTATTTACAAAACTGAGGCTGTGTAACATGTTTGGATTAGGCATGTTACAACACGCCTAGATTGGGCGTGTTGTAACATGCCTAATCCAGGCATGTTACAGCAACCCCAAATCTATAAATAAGGACCCCCCAATTCCTTCATATATTGGCTTCCAGTGTTCTCTGCCTCTGATAAACTGCCCTCATTCTGGTGTTTTTTCATTTTTTTCATATATTTTTGAAGGTGTTGTCAGTGACGAGAAACATGAGTTCAGGTGGTAATTCTATTCGCGTTGTCTTATATTGGAATGGAAGAAAATATCAAGGCCAACAGGGTGTGATTTTTGAAGGGGAAACACGAGGAACCTCTGTACGACGTACGTTAACCCTGAGTGAATTGCATGAAAAGATACAGCAAAAACTACGTCTGAATATCAACCAGTCAATCACTTTACTGACTGGAAGATTATGGCAACACGAGAAGTTCATGGGGTTTCAAATAATGGATGATGAAGACGTCGAGTTGGTACTAGAAGAATTTTGCAACCAGGGAAGGAAAGATTTTTTGGAGTTATACGTCGATATCACAGAAGTTGAGGATGTTGCTTTACCCATCCAGGCAGTTCCACATCGTACATCATCATATGCTGCTGAAGGGCCATCGTATGCTGCTGGAGGTGCATCGTATGCTGCTGGAGGGGCACCATTTGTTGGTGGAGAGTTAAACGTGTCTCAAGAGGATTCACATGACCCGACTTGGGTCATGGATGAGGATGACGATGATGAAAATATCGCAATGGAAGATCGGCTTCTTGAGGAGGATGCTAGTGCGTCGGATGAGGATGAGGATGAGGATGCTAGTGTACATCAGGAAGATGTTAATGTGGGGCCATCTGAAACTTGTCATCATGCGGAGGGTGCTTCGAGTCAACCAGAACAAGGTAAATTAGCTAACGATGTGAATTAGAATGTTTTGTCATTTAAATTGTTTTATATTGTTTATTAATATGGTTTTTAATGTCCATTAAATGATGTTATTTTGTTAGGTTAAATAAGTGTATCTTGTTTAACCGAAAGTGTGCAGGGTTTAGATGGTTTGGTTGGGGTTTAGTGCGTTGTGTTGGGTTTAGGGTTTGGTTGGGGTTTATGGGTTGCTGTTGAGGTTTAGGGTTTGGTTGGGGTTTATGGGTTGCTGTTGAGGTTTAGGGTTTGGGTATTTGGGTGACGGGTTAGGGTTGTCTAATTGTTTTTAGCTGATACTGTTACTTAAACTGACGTTCAATGTGCAGCTGTTGAGGCGATTGGGTGACGGGTTAGGGTTGTCTAATTGTTTTTAGCTGATACCGTTACTTAAACTGACGTTCAATGTGCAGCTGTTGAGGCGATTCCTTTCTGGCAAGGAATTCCTCATTATACATATATTGATTGGAGTTACCCACCCGAACAAGACTCTTTTAGCGGTTCTGGTTCGGGTTCAGGATCAGTGCAGGGTCCGTGGCAACTAGGGGATGATTTGTTTGTGAAACAAGAATTTGACTCGAATAAGGAAGCACAATTAGCAGTGAAGCATAACTTGATGAAGGAGCATCAAGAAGCAATTGTGGTTGAGAGCAAGCCTGACAAGTTTTCCATGAAGTGTGTTGTGCATACTGATGGCTGCCCTTGGAGGGTTAGGGTTATTAAACCAGTTTTCCGTGAGAAGTGGGTTGTTTCAAAATGGGGTGGAAAACACAATTGCTTGAATGATCATATTTCACAGGGTCACAGACAGCTTGATGCTGACGTAATTGCCTCACTGGTTGTTGGTATGTTTTAATTTAGTGTGATGCATTTCGAAGACATATTTGTTTTCAAAGCATGTTGTTGATGTGATTGTTCAATTTTTTTTTTTAGGAATGATTAGGGAGGAACCATCAGTGTCAATCTCATTGGTTCAGGAGAGGATTACCAACACATTCGGATTTAAAGTTTCTTATCGAAAGGCCTGGTATGCGAAGCAGAAAGCAATGGCAATGGTTTATGGGGACTGGGTAGAATCCTATGCATTCTTGCCCAGGTGGTGTAACTACATGCTTCGTTT
>PYAF01001745.1:21980-36684 GCA_007407185.1 Glycine tomentella | reverse complement strand
CGCGACACGCGTGGGTTTGCAGTCCTTGTTTTCTCCTTTAATTGCTCTTAATCTCCCCTGTTTTGGCCTGTAAACAATTGATTGATATTAAAATGCTTTATTTATTAAATATGCCTAATTATCATACTATTTCCTAACTATTTACTCTAAATACGACTTAAACTAATGCTATATTTAAGATGTGTTTGCAACACATCACTCTACATAGCACAATGTCATTATTTGTATATAGATTTGCCATGGTGAGGAAAATGCCCATTTGTTCATCTGGGCTGATGTTGCCGTCATACCTCTCTAAGTGGAGAGATTTCCACCCAGGAGGAAGGTCTACCTCCATGATACGGTCGACAGAAGGATGTCACCGTGTAATGCACCCTTCGGGTCAGTATACCTGTGTTGAATTAGGACCACCCAGAGGGTTGACATGTTGTCGGGGATGTGATTTGTCTTGAGTCTGTTCATTTCTCGTATTGGGGGAGTACTCGTCTCCTTGTAGATGACTCGCTATGGTCTCCTGCTATCGCAATCAACCTTTAGCCTTCAGATCTCTTCTTCATATCTTCACTCCATCTCCGCAATGCAGTTTTGGAGTTGTTGAATGGTGTCTACATTGGTCATGGTTGTCTGCAGGGGTTGGATGCCCCAACAGAAGTGTCGCAACTGATGTTGGAACGTGTACTGACCATGGATGTGTTCTAATGATATGTCTGGGTGCGAGGGCGTAGGGTATGTTTTACCGCGGCCCCACGGTGGACGCCAAATGTTCTTACCAAAATTTGAAAATTCCTTTATAAAATGAGGGGTGGGTTCCAAACTTTACACGTCAGATGGTGAATCGTCTTTGTTAAGGAGAGGACCTGCAAAAGGCTTCCTAGGATGTCTCGGAGGGGTGTTCACCGTGGGTGGACAGTGATATCTATGGAGTGAATAGTGAATAAATTTCAACCTGAGTAAAGGTTTAGAGAGAACATGTATTTATAATGTGGATTATGGGCCTTTGTTTATTAGTAATTTGTTGATAAGATAATAGATAATAGCATGTAATTATATAATTTGAATAAAAGATAATGTGTACCTTAGAGATATGTTTGTTGGTTTAAACGGAGTTGCTTGAAGAATGGACAAAAGATCAAGCTTAGTTTTGTGCTTCCAACATGCCTTGAAACCTTGGAGATTAATTTGTGATTAATGTAATAAGAAGAAGCACTTCTGGTGATCCAAGAGCATAGCATTCATATCATTCATTAAGATTAATTGGATTGAGTTATAAAATACACAAGTCTTTGATAAATTGGTTAAGTTTTATTCAAAAGTTTTGGAAAAATAAGTTTCCACTGATTTAATTGATTACATTAAGATAAGAATCGATTATTTTGTTCTTAGTGCTTTCTGGAAAACTTTTCAAGAACAATGTAATCGATTACGTATCGAATTAATCGATTATTTTATCTATGGTTTCATATAAACTAGATTGATGAACAGTTGTTATAACCATGCGTTTAAAGCTTTGTTTTTGGTTTTTCTGAGGTTCCACGCTTGGGGCGTGGGGTCCACGCCTGGGGCGTGGGAAACAGCTCAGAAAACCAATTTCCTCTGGAGTCCCACGCTTGGGGCGTGGGAGGTCCACGCCTGGGGCGTGGGAAGCATCCCAAAAGTGCAATTTTGTCTGCCAACCCACGCTTGGGGCGTGGGAGTCGCGCAGGGGCCTATATAAGGCCCAGAAGCCCGAAAACCATGGCCACTTCTTCCCTTCTTCTTCCTCCTTCGTCCAGACCTCCATTAGAGGAGTTTCCGAGCTTCCTAGGACCTTGGACACTAGCCTAAACACTTACCCACGACATATAACTGCGATTGAACCGGTCAGAAAGCTAAATCCTTCATCCTTGTCCCTGAAAACCCCATTCCTAAGTGAGAAGAGGAACCTCAGAGGAAAAGCTCAGAGAACTTGAGCTTGGCGCAGAACCACAATGTGATTAGGACATAGAAGCTAGAGGAAGCTGTTCTGAGGCTGTTGGAGTCGTCACTGAGGTAAGAAACACAAGTTTCACCGTTTGATTTTGAATCTGAGGGGTTTCATGAATAGTGACCCACTTGAGCTGGGGCTAGAATTAGCCCAGGGTCCAGTTGAGAAACTTGTTTAGGACGATGAATAGATGAAGGAATAGCTTTCAATTTTTGATTCTGATGATTTTGGATTTTGGCTCTGTGTGGCCTATGTGGTCTGAGTTATGGCCACTTGTACTGGTCATCTGATATACCAGAGCCTTGTATATTTTGTCTTAAGCCTGTGTGGCTAATGGAATGGAGCCTTAGGCGAGGCTTGAACCATTCCAGAGATATTTCTATCTGACGCTGATAAGGTTATGCCATGTTGATAAGGCAATGAATCTACATTGATTCAGATTTTGATACTCAGCCCAGATGGACCTTGTATGGTCTGAGAGAAGCCTAATGATAGGCTAGACTGGTTCTGAACCCTAGGATAGGGGAATTATGCTATGTTTGAGCTGTGATTGATGCCTGTGGTCTGAATATTGATATGAGCTATATATGCCTTGCATAGGCGCTGATTCTGAGTTTACTGGTGGCGGGAGCCACAGAGCTGGGACTAGACCACAGAGTGATATTGTTCCAGGTAAGTTCAGTGTCCCTGGGGGTTGATTCCCATCTTGTATACCACACCACACTCCTGGGGAGTTGTGGTCATGTCATAATACATGCATTGCATTTGCATTCTGATGATAATGATATATATGCCTCTATGCTTTAGATATATTGGTTATATGCTGAGGTATGATTGTAGTATGGACTGTGATTGTGCTTGTGAGAGATCTATTCGCCAATAGATAAATATGGACCTCCCTAGGAGATGGCTTCCTCCTAGTATGGCTGGCTCTTGGGTGATGATGATCCCAGGGTGATGATGATCCCCTAGGCCAAGGGAATAGTTCAGATGGTTTCCTGCTATTCTCGGAGGTACCATATATGTGCATCCATGCTAAGGGTAGCACCCAATGGGATGACACAGGTGTGAGTTCCAGCCTCACACTGGGAGATGGTTTCCTTCCATTCTAGGAGATGGTTTCCTCCTAGTACAGGAGATGGTTTCCTCCTGTTTTAAGATATTGATATAGGAGATGGTTTCCTCCTATTTGGTGACTTTATTCCTGGGAGATGGTTTCCTCCCCATTACAGGAGATGGTTTCCTCCTGCTCTGATATGTGTAGTCACCTTGTATGATATGCTGTGTGATTGAGAAAGCCAGGGGGCTAGGCAAGTGGGCCATTTGAGTGTGATGTGTGTGCATATGTATTATGATAGTGAGCCAGGGTGGAGGAGATTCCTCCATGGATCCTGAGCTTACTGAGATATGTTATCTCACCCCGTGTGGGGTTTATGTGGTTTCAGGTGAACCTTCTGAAAGAGAAGAGCAGTCTCAGGGCAAGAGGCCCATCAGAGACTAGGCTGCCTAGCTGAGGAGCAGCATAGAGAGCTTGAAGGCTCCATTTTGATTTGTTTTGAGTTTAGTTCTGTATACCCCTTCTGAGGGTTGATATTCTTTTGTAGCACCGTGTGTGGTGTGAAACTGAGATGTATATATATTGCACAGAACTTTGATATTATGTACATGAGACTTTCCCCTGAGTACATGTGTATCTAAAGCTCTGTTATCTGTCTTATTTATATTGATTTTGATAAACTGGATCAGCAGGGGTGTGATTTTTGGTTCTATTATGTGATTCCATACATAATGTATCAAGAAAACGATTCTAAGCTTCCGCTGATGTATTTTATTCATGTTTATAAGCGTTAATATGATATTATTAATGATAACACGTCGGAGGCCTATGGGGTGTTACAACAGTTTAATCGATTACCAACAATCCGTAATCGATTACATAGGCTCAACAGAAAAAAAATCATCTTCTTGTCATAATCGATTACCAAAGACCGTAATCGATTACATCATATGCCTTTGCTTAACATGTTTTGCTGCATTAATCAATTACCAAATGTAGTAATTGATTACATAGTATATTTCAAAATATGAAGCTTCCCAGCTTAATCGATTACCAGAATCCGTAATCGATTACATAGTGTATTTCAAAATATGAAGCTTCCTGGCTTAATCGATTACCAGAATCCGTAATCGATTACATAGTGTATTTTAAAATATGAAGCTTCCTGTCTTAATCGATTACAAGACGGAATAATCGATTATTCTATTCGTTGCTCATACCCAGAAGTTCTGTTGAACAGTTTAATCGATTATAGTCTTGAAATAATCGATTACATAAGCAAAATAATCGATTACAGGAGCGTATGTAATCGATTACTGACAGTTAGAAAAATCTGTTATAAATAGAACCCTTGCTCAGCTGTTTTACTTACTTAATCAATTCGTATTCTGAGCATTCTAAGACTGTCCAAACTTTCTCTTAGTGATTTCCTGGGTTCATTGAGTTCTTGCTTTCACAAAAACACTTATGGGTTGTTAAGTGATTCTTGAAGCAAGAAGTGTCTTTTCAAAGGATAAGGAGAGTGATGTTCTGAGTTTGTTTTCATTATTCAACCTGGTTATTCATTCATCTGCATATCATTCATTGGATCATTAGGTGATTTCTTTCCTTATCTTTGTGGTTGTAATTCATTTTGATTTTGGATGTATTTTTGTCTATTGTAATTGGGTTTCTTGCTTGTAATCTAGAGATAGTGTTTCTCTAGTGGATGTGCTGAGTAGTGCTCTTAGTGGGTTGTCTCTAAGAATCTAATAGTGTTTTAGATTTCTGAACTTTATCTAGGTTGATAAAGGGAGACTTTGTAATTACTTGTAAGAACAGAATTTGCAATAGTGGAACTCCATTCTAGTGTTGAGTGGAAGAAAAACTGGATGTAGCTTCATAGTGTTTGAAGTGAACCAATATAAATCTTGTGTGATATGTTAATAATTTCTTTCTTGATTATTTTACTTTGTTTATCAATTTAACTTTGAGCTGGTGGATCTCTTGGACTGAACATTTGATTGAATAAAATTTCTTGGTTTCTAAAGTGATAAAGATCCAAAGGGAAAACTCTGATTTTGTTAAAGGAAATTTTAATTTACCAAGATTAACCAATTCACCCCCCTCTTGGTTAAGTGTGAAGTGTTCCTATCTTTTACAATTGACATCAAGAGCTAGGTCTTGAAAGTTGCTCAAGATCACTTTCTTTCAAAAATGAATACTTCACAAATAACCTTCAAGGAAGGTACCTCCTTAAACAGACCTCCTTTGTTTGAGGGGGAGCATTTCAGTTTTTGGAAAAATAGGATGAAGATCTTTATTCAATCCAATGATCCGGGTGCATGGAATGCAATTGAAAAAGGTCCTAGGGTACCAATTAAAGTTGTTGATAATAACATGATTCCCAAGGATTGGGATGAGATGAATGATGAAGAAAAGAGAATTGCTTAGTATGGTTTTAAAGCTAAGAATATGATAACTTCTACTCTTTCTTCTGATGAATTCTTCAGAACCGTTAGATGTACAAGTGCCAAGGAGATGTGGGAGATGCTAGAGATCACCCATGAAGGGACTGAAGAAGTGAGGAGATCAAGAAAGCACTCCTTGATACATGAATATGAGATGTTCAAAATGAACCAAAATGAAAGCATCTCTCAACTCCAAACAAGATTCACACACATAGTGAATCATCTTTTGGGGCTTGGGAAGACCTTTGATGTTGAGGAATTGAACATCAAAATCTTGAAGTGCCTCGCAAGAGCATGGCAACCAAAAGTGACAGCTATCAAAGAATCTAAAGATCTCTCACAAATGACAATGGCTGCTCTTTTTGGTAAGTTACTTGAGTATGAATTAGAATTATCTCAACTAACCTTTGGTGAAGATGCAGATAGAAAAGGCAAGGGAATTGCACTAAAGGCTGCAGCACCTAAGGAGGAAAAAGTAGAAAACTCAAGTGATGATGAGGATGAAGAAAGCATGAACTTAATTGTGAAAAAGTTCAGCAAATTTCTAAAGAAGAACAAGAGCAAAAGATTCACAAGAAACAACAAGAGCAATACCAACAACAATACTAGCAACACCAAGAAGATTGACAACAACTTCACATGCTTTGAATGTTGCAAACCTGGTCATATAAAATCAGAATGTTCAATCTACTTGAAGAAACAACAAAGTGACAGCAAAGGCAAAAGAGAAGCAAAGCCAAGAAGAGTCTATATTGCTTGGGAGGACAATGAATCTTCAACTTCTTAATCTTCCACTGAATTAGAAGAAGCTAACATGTGCCTTACCTCAATTGTCAATGAAGAGAATGATGATCTCTTGGATGAAGAAGATGAGATAACCTCTGAACTTGATGAAGCTATTTTTGCTTTTCAAGAGATGCATAAAGAGGTTAAAAAGCTTGCTAAATACAACAATAAGCTTAGAAAAACATTGAAGATCATCTTGCAAAAATTATGGAATTACAAACTGAAGTTTGTAACTTGAAGGAAGAAAATGAGAAACTTACTTCAAGCTACAAATCAAGTGGTTGTGTTTTTGCCTCTTCCTCTACAACTAGTGACAAATATAAAATGCTGCAAAAAGTTTTTGATGAGTATAGATTAAATCAAGAGGAAAAATATATGCAAATTGTTTCAAAGAACAATGAGTTGATTGATATCTTGGAAAAACTCAACAAAGGAAAATGTGATTTGAATGATATGTTGAGTGCTCAAAAACAATATGGTGACACTTCTGGATTAGGATACAAAAGGAGCTTTAAAAATGTTTAGAAGACAACATTTGTACCTCCAAAACAGAAGAAGAAGAAGAAATGAAGATTCAATCAAAATAGGTTCTTTAGAAACTCACATAAAGCTGTTGTTTGTCACTATTGTATGGAGAAAGGACATACATCTTACCAATGTTTTGCAAGAAGATTTTATGTCCCAAATGGTGAGTGTATTTGGGTGGAAAAGAAAAAGCAAGCAACTAACCCCTTTGGACCGAAACTCAAATGGGTACCTTCTCCTATGAAGTGATTTGTTTCTTTTGTAGGTATGTCTTAGAGCAAGCTCCTCTTTATGGTATCTTGATAGTGGCTGTAACGTCTCTTTTTTACTCTCTCGTATTTGATTGATTTTAGTTAAAAACTCGTGTCCACTTTGTATTAAAATGATCTTAGTTGTAAATTTTTCGAGAAAAATTCTTTTCTTATTACTTTAACTTGATAATTCCTTCGAAAAAATTTTCCTCACCACAATTATATGAATACAGTGCATCAATACAAATTATAATATAACAGTCTATATTACATGTCCATAGATAAACAGTCCGAATACATATCACAAGCCTTAAAATTACAACATTTTTATCACATCCTCAACTCAAATCCATGCACATCTTCAATCTAATATCCATGCTCAGCTACTTCTGTTCATCTGCTCGCCCAAATCAATTGGGGTCATCACAAGTGTCAACCACAGACACAACTCGGGTAAGCATATGATAAACATAGTTTGAATAAAACATATGTAAGCACAGAAGAATAGATCCTTATTATACAACACATACAGTATACAAAATATTATTCCAATGTCCATCATGTGATGCATAAGATGCATGTTTATCTTTTTTATATGATGCATGACTAAGATCTCAGCTTATCACAAAATCATCATTAGTGGCCACAGTCAGATAGTCCCAATCACTGGTCCAGAACTTGCATGATCAGTCAGGGTGTCACAGTGGTGCACAGGAAAGTCACCCATACTACATGTGATCAGCATGGGTGGCGTGAGTTCCTCACTGCCGAAGCACCCCCCAGCTCAGACTCCTCATTGTCTGAACACTCATACTCAATTCCTCTAACTATCTGACACACATCTCCACGGATTAACCCCCGCAAGGCATCAACTCCACGGATTAACCCCCGCCAGGCATATGCGTATGTCAATGCATGAATGATCTACTTTTATCACATCTTTAATCACATATACCTCAAAACTCAACTTATAGTGTATGCTTTTTAAATCACAATTAAAGCTTCTTTTAATCATCACATAAAGCTTTTCACCGCAGCCCAAGCATACAGCCATAGTTCAATTCTTTAAATTCTTCTCAGATAAGTCATAAGGTCTGATGAGTCACTATTTATCTTTATTTTCTCACCTTTCTGTACTCATTTTAATCCCTGATTTGTGTTTAAACGTTCATATTCTGCACTGTTTTTCATTTGGGATTTAATTGGACAGATAATTCAGATTTTAACTAATTTGGATTTCTTAAGTTTAATTATTCCAATTTTTATTTTCAGGGCAGTTTAATAATTAATTGGGCTTGGAATTAATTCATGGACTTGAAGATTGGGATGCCGCGTCAACATCATTTTCCACATCAGCATTTTATTTTCGTTTTATTTTATTTTAGTGATTTTTGGGCCAAAATTGTTAGGAAAAACCCATTTTCGTTTAGGTCAGACACTAGTATTTATAGAATACTGTGCCCATGCAGAAAGGAGAACAATACTATTCACGTTCAGTTTTCTTTTAGGGTTTTAGTATTTTCGTTTTCTGCTGTTTTCTTTGTTTTAAGGTTTTTCGTTTCTATTGGTGATTTTCGTTTTCAGAATACAGTTGCATTTCAATTTCAGTGCTATTTCGTTTCTGTTTCAAGTTCTAATCTCATTTTCGTTTTCTGCTTTCAGTATTTAGGTTTAGGTTTTCGTTTTCGTTTTCGTTTCTGTTTAATTTCGTTTTTGCATTTGAATTTCGTTTCTCTTCTAGTTTCGTTTAATGTTCAGTTTCATTTCAATTCACGTTTCTGTTGCTAATTTCAATTTAATGGAAGGCTAAATCCTAGGGTTGGACTGTAGGACAGATTGCAAACCCTTTAATGGAGGTTCTCTGTATTTGCAATTCATTTTCTGCTTGGTTCTTCCTTGTTGGGTTCTGTTCTGTACTTTTTGAATTGGAGTCATGCTTAATGATTCTGATATTGATTGATTCAGTAATCTCAGGTTGCTTAATCCTGAGAGCTTGCCCTGACGAGGTTGCTTAATGAAGTTTTAGGTTAATCTTTGCTTAGTAGATTAATCTGGACTGATAAGGATTAAGTAGGACAGATTATCTTTCGTGAATCAAGGATATTAGAGGCGCAATCTGTTCTAAGGTCTGACTTGTTTTAAATCCCTGCAATTAATTAGTATTTCTGTTTTATTTTAGAATTGCTTGCATTCTGTTAAACCCCCCCTTTACACGTTTAATCCCTAACGCAGACAATTGGTCCTTGAGAGACGACCTAGGAGTCACTTCCTAGTATTACATTTAAACTGTATTAATTTGGCCGAGTGCGACCTTCGATCAAGGTCATACAACCATAATCTACTCCACACAGTTTTTAGAACAAATCATAATTTATCAAAACTTAACTATTTCATTTACTTAAAGTAGTTTTATCTCTTTGAGTCAATTCATCAAACACATGGTGGGCTTTTATAGAAAACACTCAGCAACACATGAAATAACAGATAACTGTTGTTTTAAACATTCAGTCATGCAAACACAATTCAAATCCAACAGTAAAGCATCAAACCAACAATAAAGATTCAAACAAACACCTTTTAAACATATTTCATTCATTATGACAAATTATCAAACACATGGTGTGCAACCTTGAATCCATAGAATACAAAGAAAGCTACTTTAAACTTTAATCCTTATAAAGTTCAACATATTTCTAAGAATAAATCAACATGTTCTCCACCAATTTCTAGCATCAAAACAACATATATACACTTAAGGAAACATAGAAAATTTCGGCCACATCAAGGCTTAGGGACATATTCTATTAAAAAATTCTAAACCACTTTTCAAATAGTTACAAAATAAATAGTTGTAAATCACTTTAAATTTCATTGGTTAGGTTAATTTTTAGTTTATTTAATCAATAATTATTTCTAAGACTAAGATTAATACTAATTAATCACCTATCCTTCATGTAGCAATTCTTGGATTCTTTGAGGCATTTCATCAAACATCTTGTATACAAGGTTTAATTTCTATAAAGTCAACATACTTCTAGGAATAAAACATGTTTCCAACCAAGTTTATCATCAAACTAGATATAGATACTTAAGGAAACATAGAAGGATTTCAGCCCATCATCCAAATTATAGCAACATAGTCTATTATCCCATTTTAGTTTCAAAACCATATAAGAATCTTATTCAAACTTTGAATATCATAAACTCCCCATACCTTATCTTCTTTGGCTTTGGAAAGCTTTCCTTCTTGAATAATCCTTGCTTCTATGATTGCCAATCTTCACGTGAACTTGTTAGGATTAGGAGTCTTGATTTTCTTGCTTAGGTAAAAGGTATATTTGGAAAGTGATGAAGAAGGTTAAATGAAAAGAAGATAGGATACACAAGGGAGTAAGGGCACGACCACCCTTTGGTTTATGTTGAAAGTGTTTAGAAATCAAATAGTATAAGGCTAGGGTGATTGCACGTTTATGTCTTGGTTTACTTGCCTAACCATATGCCACGGTTCCTTGCTTGTTTTATATAAAAAATTGCTTTCCCTAAGGTGCTACTAAGAGCTTGTGCACGTCCACCTCCTTAGGCCAAGCTTCCTTTTGCTACAAAAAATCTTGAATTACTTTCCATTTGGTTAGTTGTGATTGGCTAAGTAATCATTTGCTTCCAAGTGTATTTGTTCTTGAATTCTCTACACCTTACTTGGCTTCTTGCTATTATTCATGTGCACTTTCAATGAGTGAGGCATCCCATTTTATTCTTCTTCCACTGTGTGATGCTTGTTTTGATATATTCTTGTTTTATAAATTATCTTGTCTTGCTTTCCATTATGCTCTTCCTTATTGGCTAAACTTTTCTAAGCTTCCAAGTGGCTTACTTCCACCGCCTTCTTGCTTCATTCTTTCTTGGTGTATGTTTATTTTTAGCTTGTAGAGTACTCCTAAGCTTCACAACCGTAGAAAGCTAAGGAATTGGGTGAAGATTCCTTTTGTTCCAAAATATCTTACTAGCTTGATTTTTATTGGCTAATGCTTTGAATTTTACCATTCCTTGTCCCCTTGCCTCATTCTCACGTGCTATTTTCACTAGGAAAGGTCTTCTAATTGTTTTTCTTATTTCACACGGCCAAAACTTATTCTTGTAGTCAAGTTTACAAAACTTCCTTTAAATACATGTTAATGGCAAAATCTTAGTTTCTTATTGGTCCATTTCACTTAAAATTACTAAACTAACTCATTTAGAACACTTGTTCCTCCTATAATTAAGAGAGAATTCTATAGATTATGCCCACACTTTTCTTATAATTTTTCTGATACCCGAGATAGTCTAGATTAAGCTCTTTTCAACATATCTTTCAAAATTCCTAGAAATTATAGTTTAGGGTTTTCTGCCTTCAACTTTGCTAATATTTTGTTATCTAACAGTGTTTTATCCAATACTGAGGTTTCCATAAATTTTTGAAGTCTTCTTGATCATTTTTTACCTAAGGGTATTTTGGTAATTTCACTACTCATTCTAGGGGCAAAATCCTCATTTTCCAAAAATGTTCAGGATATCTCTGTAATTGTCATTCTAAGGGTATCTTTGGTCATTTCCAAAACATCTGAGGATATTTATAACATTTCTTCCTTAAAATGTCTTACCGGACTTCCTAGGGCAATTTGGTCATTAATAAAATATCCAGGGGTATTTTGGTCATTTATTACCTCAGGGACCTAACTGTCATTCTTGAAATCGTTCAAGGATATTTTGGTAATTTCTCCTAGTAAATATCTTACTAAAATATCTAGGGATACATTGGTCATTTCTAGAATTGTTTAGGGCAAAATTGTCATTTTCACCCTAGGGACATAAACGTCATTTCTGAAATTGTTCAGGGGCGTTCTTGTCATTTTGTCCTAAATTTTTTCTACTGCCTTTCATTAACATTTTACTCTTAGTAATTGTCTGTAATTCCCTAAATTTTGGGGTGTTACAATTCTCCCCTCCTTCAAAAAATTTTGTCCTCGAAATTTGTCTGATTCAAAAAGTTCTGATGCTTATACCTTATCCTAGGATCCTCATAGTTGCTTCCTTAAAATATTTTCTCTCATGAATTTTAATTATATAAACTACTATCCTTCTATTAAAACCTATTTTAAGTTCTTTAATATATTTATGAAAAGTTTGTACACAAGGGTTGAAGTCAAAACCTATGCTCATATTGAGTATTCATAAAATTCTTCTTTAGCAACTTAACTTGGTCAAAAGCAAAACTAATTCAAACACATTTTTGATGATTTCATAATATTCTGCTAAGTTCTAAAATCTTCTAATTCCAAATATAAACTTAGGATTTTTCCTAAAACAATCTGTTGCCTTAGAAAAGTCTACAACTATACCACCTTAAAATCCGTAACAAAATCCTTAAGTATTTCTTTTCTGAAATATGCTAAAGTATTATCTATAATATAGTACCTGCTTACCTACAGGCATATCATATTGTGGACACCTCCTGATCAATTCTTGGAATCTGTTCCAAGCAGCACATAGAGATTCTCTTCCATTTTGAGTAAAGTTGGTGATTTCATTCACCAACCGGTTATATTTGTCCATGGAAAAATATTGTGCAAAAAACCTTGAAACTAAGTCCTCCCAAGTTGAGATGCTATTGGATGTTTGTCTATTCACCCATCTCAATGCATTTCCTTTAACAGCAAAGGGAAATAGACTTAATCTCACTGCATCATCTGAGACCCCTTGGTGTCTGATAGTGTCACAGATTCTGAGAAATCTATCAATGAAGTCATGTGGGTCTTCAAAGTCCTCTCCTCCAAACTGACTGCGCTCCACCAATGCTATCAATGAAGAGTTTATGTCAAAATGATTAGCTTGTATTGGTGGCCTCACAATGCTGGAGTTGGGTCTTGTGAACATAGGAGCCAGAATATCCTCCATTAGTTCATCCTCTGGTCTTGGCTGATTATTTCTTTGTTCAGCCATCTCTGCTTCTGACTCTAATTTAGGGATTGAATCAAAGTCAAAATTTTCAGCTTCTCTCCTTCTTTGTCTAGCTAGTCTCCTTCGGATTGTTCTTTCTATTTCTGGATCAAACTGCAAATCCTCAGAACTAACTGAACCTCGCATAAAACTTAGAGAAGCGATTAGTAACAAAAATTCCAATCACAAGATTAAAAATTACTGTAAAAATCCGTTAACCAATCCCCGGCAACGGCGCCAAAAACTTGTTAGCGAGATTACCGCACTACGACAAGTGCACCCCTCGTTTCAAGTAATAAAAGTAGGTAAGTAGAGTATCGTCTCCACAGGGATTGAAGTGAAATTCACAGTAATATTAGGTCTAAGTGATTTGAAGTAAAACATAAATTGTTTAAAGAGAATTGTTGTGGATTAATTGTGTGTTTGAATAAAAATAGAAATTAAATAAGCAATAATTAAATTGAAGTGTTACTAATGGAAGAAACAATTGTGGTCAGGCACAATCCCCTTTGATTCCTACCTCTTTCACTTAACTGATTTATCAAGTTTGCTTACTCAAATGATATATCTTTCCTATTTTAGTAAATCCTAATTCCTTAATGATGTGTTGTAAACACATCTTAGTTTTAGGATAGTTTTAGGTTATAATTAAGTTAAATAAGTAGTTAAATGCATTAGAATTAATTAAGTTTTCTATTTTATTATTTTAAATCTAATTCAATACCATTTATGCATTTCAGGGCCAAAAAGAGGGACTTAAGAGCAAATAACAAGGGAAGCAAGTTCTGGAGTGTCACGCATGTCGCGCGAGTATCACGCGTGTCGCGCCATCAATTGCGCGAGTCGCGTGGAAGACCCGAGAAGACCACGTATGAAGCGTCGAGTCCACGCGTGTTGCGTCATAACTATGAGGATTAATGAATTCTTCTCTGTCAACTCGCGCGGCTAGCGCCATTTCTCACGTATGTCGCGTTGGAACTTCAATGTTTAAGCCTTTTCATCTCTGCCATCTCACGCGACAAACGCGGTGGCCACGTGGGTCGCGCCAAGACTTTAAGGAATAAGGAATTATCTTCTGCCCATTCACGCGACAAGCGCCATGTCCCACACGACAAGCGCCATTCTTTCGGCCATTCCACGCGACTAGCGCGAGATCGCACGCGGGTCGCGTGAGGTTGAAATTGTTTCCTTATTTAAATTATATATTTTCAGATTTGGTACTATATTAGGATTAGTTGCCTTAATTAAAGGATTCTATAAATATATTTAGTTTCCTTAATTAAGAAGATTTGATTCATATTTGGAACAAGAAAATAGGCCTTGTTACCCTAATTAGATTTATCTATAAATAAAGGCCTCTAGGGGGAATCTCTGACCAACAATCTCTTTACAATCCACTACCACACACCATCACCTTCTATCATTATTTCTTTCTTTCTTTCTATCATTGGAAGTCAAGAATCAAGGCAAGGTCACTCAAGAATGTACTATTTGACAGCTTTTGGTTTCTTGAAGCCTATGGCAGGCTGAACTTGTATTGTGGAAAGGCCATGAACTGATGTAACTCCTCTGTAACTTGATTTGGTATTGATTCTAATGCTGTTTTGATTATTTTATTCTACTCTGTGCTATTCAATGTTTTATTCTTATTTGGAATTGGCCATTCTATTTAAGTATTGAGGGTTAGGATTCGCAATGG
>PYAF01001744.1:22712-39477 GCA_007407185.1 Glycine tomentella | reverse complement strand
TGTGTAATAACTGAACTGTGTGGTATGTTTAAATGTTGTGGATTATATGTTTTGAATAATGCGTGGACACGTTTAAAATCTTTAAACTCGTTTAGAATTTTCATTTGAACCTTCATTTTTGGAAAATTCGTTTTAAAATCAAATAAGTCTGCTGAAGGTTTATCCTTCTGTTTTCGAAAAAAGAAAAAAAAAAATTTTTATCAAACAAACACACATGCGTACAATGATGGTGAATAGGATGCGGTCGTTTCAATTGGAGTGTGAGCATGATGGGAGGAGCCAACATAGGTCTCAATCTCCTCCACGTCATCACGCTTCCACTGCGGATGCAAAACCTCGTGATAAGGTGTCCGGTGATAACCAACCCTAGTTCTTATTGATCCTTCAAGTTCTATATATAAGTGTGTTTTTTTTAATTTTTGTTGTTTTTGTTTTTGTTTGGTATGTGTGCTAAATTGTAGAATTTGAAGTATTTTTTTTAATGGTAGTGTTGGAATTGAAAGGGTGAGGATGTGGTTTAGGAGATGGTGTTGTGGTTCAAATCCTGTTTACTAAAAAGGGGTGTAATTGCATGAGTTGGGTGGGAATTTATGTATTACTAAATGTCGATTGAATTTGTGGAATGTAGAGTTTTAGAGGTTATTAAAAATTTAAGAAAATGTGAAGCTTTTTCTGATGTATGAGTGGATCTCGGATGTTTGGCAAACAAAGTATTATGTGATTGGGAAACTTTAAGAATAAGGTTTGAATTTTCTTAAGGTAATGTATTCTGAGTGTGGCTTTAAGTCTAATATTGGTACTATGGAAATGTGTTGAACAAAAAAAGAAAAATAGGTGATTGTTATTAGATTTATAAGTGTTTTTGTATATGTTTTATCATCTTTCTTATTTTATACTCTTTCTCTGTTGTACAAGGGCTGCAGTCTGCACCCTATCTTTTCATATCTTGTCATGTACTTTTTCCCTCTTTATATATGCAAGTCTCACTTGAGTGAGACATGTTAAGCTCTCCAAAATATTAAGTTCACAGTCTTAACTTGGTATCAAAGCAGGAATAGTCCCGCTTTAGACGAAAAGGAGCATGAGAACGTGTCAAAAGTCAAATGTCAATTTCATGTCCACCACCTAGATCAGCGGAAGACGAGTCAAGCGATGGGGATACCGATCAGAAATGTCGCCGAAGTAGCAACAGTGGCAGCTCGTAGTGGGAAACTAGAAAATGTCATCAGAAAGCGATAACAAATAAAAAAAAAGGATTATTGGAATAGGTAGTCAAGTATAAAGATCCATTGGAATGTGGAAATAGGTAGTCGAAAGAAGGCCGACAAATGTAGAAAAAACAAAGAGGTCCATCTGGGACAGTAGGTCCCTAGTGGAGCACGACTTTTTGTTATCCCTCAACTAGGCTGTAATACAAACATGAATATCTTAATTGTATATTATAAATGCTTAAAAAGAATGTCCCCTTGGCTGTTTATTCATAGTAATCAATGATTAATTACAGTAATAATCTAATCCCTTAATTTTAGGGATAACAATCAATCTAAATCAATTATATAAAAATAGTAACTAGAAAACTAAATTAATAACGTAAATAAGGAAAAAATATAATGTGAAAATATTGAAACCATCATATCACAATGATATCTTAACACATATCGAAATCATATATCAACAGTTAGAATAAAATTGAATTAGGTGCCCTTTTCTTTATGGGGACTAGAGTGAGGTATCCTAGTGAGACTTTACCATTCAGAAAGGAAGTTTGAAAAACATGTGATTTAAAAATGAAAAAGGGAGAAACAAGAGAGAACTAATATTTGAGTATTTTTAATGTTAAAAACACTGTGACAACAATTATGTTTATGTTGATTGAATTCAAAGTTAGTCATCTTCCCAATACTTAATGTCTTTATTAACATGAGTTGCATTGCAATCTACGGGAAAATAGTGAAACATAATACTATGATTTAACAAATTAAAAGCTACTACTGTTATTTTTTGGTCGAATGACCTATTTGATTCTTTATCTTACTTTTTTAGATTAATTTGGTTCTTTATTTTTTAAAAAGTTCAATTTTGTCCTTTATCTTATTATTTGGTCCTTTAAAAAATTATTTTAGTTATTTATCTTATTTTTTTGTTAAATTTAGTCATTCGATCTATTTAAGATTGACTTTGTTAATAATTTAAGAATAATTTTTTTTGTTACAAGTGAAGAAGAGGGAAAGGGTATAAAATTATTAAAAAAGTTCATTTTAAAATGATTAGCATCGTCAATCTTAAATAGACACTGAAGAATCAAATTGAACAAAAAAATATATAAAGAATTAAATTAAACCAAAAAAGGATAAAATACAAAATAAATTTTTTAAAAAGATAAAGAACTAAATTGAACCAACAAAATAAGATAAAGGATCAAACTGAACATTTTTAAAAATAAAGGATCATACTAAATCAAAAAAATAAGATAAAAGACCATTTAATCTTTTCTATTATTTATAAATAAGGATGTAGATTTTCTGAGTGATTTACTCCGGTTGGCTGTTATGAAGTCCTTGTCATTTGCACTTTTACAACAAAAACCTTTATTTGAGCTATCTGGAAAGCTTGCAGCAGAAACAAATCGAGTTAGAGGTGTACCAACTATTATTTAACTTATAGAACTATCTATCTGACTTTTTAAGGTGTTTATCTTTCATTTTTTAATTGTATGTTGAATAGTATTTCTTTTTCAGGTGTTACTTTGTTATTCAATGAACCACCCGAGGCTCTCAAACTAGATATTAAATGAAGGCTTTATGTTTTCAAGGTTGGCAAAGTGCTAAATGGTTAGTATTCATGGCTTCTTCCTATAATGCATTTCCCACACATGTGCTATTGACAATTTGACAAACCTATAGTTTTTTGTTCTCAACTTTCAGGTGTTCTCAATACTGTTTTCTTATTTTCGGTGCATTATGCCTAAGAATTTTTCTAGTTAATATTGTTCACATTTCTTTTTGTTTCTTACGTTATAATCATTTCCATGAGTCCTACACTACTAAAAAAATAGAATTAACATTGGGCATTTAACATCGATTTTAATAAAATTGATGTTAACAAAAGCACGGTGACATTTTTATAAATAAAATGCTCTTATTAACATCGCTTTTTAATGAAATTGATGTTGTTAGAGGTAAGTTAACATCGGTTTTAACAAAATTGATGTTGTTATTTTTTCCTTAACATTGGTTTTATTAAAAACCAACGTTATGATTGATAAGTTAACATCAGTTTTTAATAAAACCAATGTTGTTAGAGGTAAGTTAACATCGGTTTTAATAAAATAGATGTTGTTATCTTTTCCTTAACATTGGTTTTATTATAAACTAATGTTGTGATTGATAAGTTAACATCAATCTTTAATAAAATCGATGTTGTTATTTTTTTAATATTAAACTCACACCAGAACATCTCAGAACCCATTCTTCATGTCTGAGAACCCAAACGCCTAGCAAAAACATGGAGCCCTAGACCGTCGTCGTCGCCACCATCAGTGTCATCGCTGCTGTCTTCCTCCCTCTTTGTTGTCTCCTCTGATGTGCCCTCTCCGGCATTTCCGCCATCGTCGACACTGGTTTCTTCCCCAATCTCGCTCTTCTTTCTTAAAATATGTTATTGAAGTTCTATTCTTTTCTCTCTAATATGTCATTGAATAGCAAACATTGGTTTACTTTGTAGAAACATCCTTGGGGAAGAATTGGAGCACTTAGACATTAAGGTCGCGATCTTGAGCTGCTTGAACGTCAGTTGGAATCTTTGTTGAAGAAAATAAGGTCTAACAAGGTATGCAAAATTTTCTTTTGGCTTATAAAAAAAATAAGGCATATGAATAAGTGTTTTTAGAAGCAATTTTTATAAACTGTAAATGTTAGTTTGTTAGAAATATTAGTTTATTGGATTTTATTCAATTTTCATAGTTCATAGTCCTGAATCAAGTTGTGCTTAAGTTTAATTGACGGAAAAGGTTGAGTTTAGATAGGAAGATGCCATGAATTGAACAACTTTTCCATTTTTGTTGCTTATAAGCTTCTTACCTTATTTGTGAAAGCCTAATGCTCAAATGTTGTAGCTGTTGCTGGTGTTTTTCATTTGCTAAGTTATAATTATATTTAAATATTTTCCCTGTACAATTTAAAATTTTCATTTTTTTAAATATTTGGGCCTAATCAGAGCCCATCTCTTCCTTCTATTCAGCCACTATATATTGGTGTAGTTAGTTAGTTACTTCATTTTATACAAACATATTTTTAAGACTTATTGTGCAAGTTTTTAGATCAAACTCTTCTCTCCCTTTTTCTCTCAATTGTTTTTCATTTTTCTTCTTCTTTTCAATTATGTTCTTCTATTTTCTTGCACAAATTTTGTGGCTTTTCCACTGATGTTGAACATGGAAGGCTAAACAATCAATCAATCCAAGGATCAAGTCCAAGCAAGGAGAATTTGAGTTATGGTTTGGTATTTCAATTTCTGTGTGAATGTTCATTTTCTTCTGTAATCCTATTTTTGATTTTCATGATTATGAATGTGCTTAGGATTGAAAATATATTAGGTTATGGATTCATTTTCTAATTTTGAACTTTAATCATAGATTGTTTGGATGATATTTCAATCTGATTTGTGATTTCAATTGATTTAGGAGTTAATTTGATTGACTTGCTTCTAATGACATTGAATGAACCTTCATAATATGATCATTATCTGGAGAACTATAATAATTCCAATTGCATGGTTTGGTGAATTGGATTGATATTCTTCAATTTGTTTAACAACATCTTTCATCAATTTTATCTATTTTTACATTTTCTGCATTTTTGTTTGTGTTTCTGCAATTTTTGTTTACTGTATGCAAACTGTTTCATGAAATTCTCCTTCTATTTATAAGTGGATTGAGTTCGCAACTAAAGTGAATTGTATCAATGAATCGACCTAGGTTATTCCTTTACTGCAGAATTAATCCTAGTTTTTTTTTGTTTTTTAACGATTCGATAGACAATATCAAAGACCCACTCTTATAATTAGTACCCTAATAATTTCAATCAAGGACAAGGCTTTAGGAAAACTCAAGGAATGTATAGGTCACAACTCATGCAAAATCAGAGGCCTAGACAAGAGGAAAGACAACCCACTTTTCAAGAAACCATTCTTCCTTTATAACTCAAACCAAATCCTAAGAGGGAGAATGTCAATGTTGTGATGACTAGAAGCAAGAAGATTCAAGAAAATTCCAAGGAAAAGGAAGGTTATTTCCCAAAAGCATTAGATGATGTCCTTACTAAGAAGGACCAAGCACCTAGGAAATTTGAGGTTCCTATTGGTGGGAATCTAGTGGAAAACAAGGAGGGTAAGAAGGGGGTACTAACACCTCCTCAGGTAAGTGTTCCTTTCTCCAAAATTGAAATACAACAGTAAAGATGGACAATTTGCTAGATTTATTGAGATACTTAAAAGGGTGCATATTAATATTCCCTTTGCTGAGGCAATTGATCAAATGTCAAAGAACGACAAATATTTAAAATAAATTCTTTCAAATAAAGGATAGTTGGTAGACTTTGCTACAATTGGTCTCAACGACGAATGCTTTGCTATAGTTTTAAGGAAGTTGCCACCTGAGCTTAGTGATCTAGGGAGTTTTTCAATCCCTTGTACTATTGACAACTTACAAATTAATAGAGCTTTTATGTGATTTGGGTGTTAGCATTAATTTGGAGGTTGGGTGATAAGGAGGAAGTGTTTAAAATGTTTGATTCGGCAATTAACTCCTCCTCCTCCCCTACATGTAATTTTGTGCAAGCTACCAACAAGATGAAGAACATTGTGGCTAAGCCTCATCCAAGTGTGGGGAAGGAAGACCTTTCAAGGAAGAAAGTCATTCAAAAATTCCCTAGAAGGAGTAAGAAAAAAGGAGATAGCATCAACATTCAAGCTCTTGGCTATGAAGTGGATGGTTATTCGTGAAGATCAATGCATAAAGGGAGAAGCACCTTGTTTGATGGTGGTTTATTTTCTTCCCCTTTTCACCCATCAAGCTCGAGACATAAAACAAGCGCTTCTCAAGAGGCAACCTATTTATGTTACGGTTTTTCCTTACTCCAGTCTTTATTTTTCTATTTAGTTTTTAGTATTATCTATTTTCAGTACATTTTTCTTTTCATGCATTTTCATTTTTAATTTAGATGCATTGAGGAGACTACACTATATAAGTGTGGGGAGGGGTATCATTACTTCCCCAATTTTGTGTTATCTGTTATTTCCTTGATAAAAAAAATTGTGTATTGGGGTAGTTGGAAATTTTCTTCAGGAAGGAACATTAGCATGCGTGACTATAAACTGTTCTTTGAACTACCCTCATAAATGTGAGTATTGAGCTTTGATTCTTTTAGTGTGGGTGAATTAATCCTTTCATTATCATTGTTCTATTCTCTATTTTGACATGCATATCCTTGAATGAATTCTAAATTTTCTGAAAAGATGAAACTCTAATAGGATTTCTTGAGATCTGTGAATTTATTTTGATTAGTTTTTCCCATAGTTGACCACTTTGAGATCGAATGATTATTCTTTGTGGGTCCTTGGACTATATTGTGTGAATATTATTGATGTGAGGAAAAAGGGGGAACTAATACACATTGCAGGTTGTGCCAGTGAATAAATCTTAAGTCCTTCTCTCAAGTGAAATCAAAGACAAAAAGGGATTGATAAAAAATAAATATAAAAAAGAAAAGAGAAAAAAATGAGAAAAGAATATATATATATATATATGAATTATTTACCCCAAAGAAAATAAAAAAAATAGAGAAGGGAAAAGGGGATCAAAAGTTAAATGAAAAAGAAAGGTGGAAAAACAAGTACAAATTCCCCTGATTTCTAAGTGTTTTCATATAATTGAGTGAAACCCTTTGATTAGTCAGTTTCTTTCAGTACCTACCTTACATGACATGTCTGACCCCATTACAACCTAAAATATCTCACTTATTTGGAATTTATGGATTATTTGAGTTGATTGATTTACAGAGTTGTGAACTTGCTTATTGAATTGTGATCTTGAGTGTAACTGTCTATTTGTATAAGACTTTAAAACATTGAGAGATGGTGAGCAGAGTGAACTTGAATCTCTTTAATATTGTTTGCATGTTAATTATGAGCCTACTGCTGCTGGATATAGGGGAAGTTGCAAGAAGAATCAAAGCAATAATGAAGAAGAAGCATGATGATTAGCTTAAAGATATTTTTGCTTTATCATGCCCAATCAAGTATGAAGACATGTTCAATTTGTTTAAGTTTGATTCAAGTACATTGCTTTGTGATCCTTGCATTGCTATTTGCATGTCTCATAGAACTTGCATACATATGTGCTATCAAAACTTGAAAGCTACTAAATGATTTCAAAAGAAAACAGATTCTCATGGCTATGTTTTTGGAAAATGAAAATTTATTATTTTAATCGATTACACAGTGTTTTAATCGATTAAATGCTCTTTTCTAAATCTGGAAAAGCCATGAAGAACACTTTAATTGATTACAAGATTGAGTTAATCAATTACATAGTGTATTTTGGAAAATCATACACATATGCTTTAATCGATTACCATTTATCGTAATCGATTACATAGACTTTTTAGAAAACTCTGATTTTCTGCTTTAATCGATTACATTGCGAAATAATCGATTATTTTGTTCGTAATCCTTTTCCAGATTGCTGAGGAACAATTTAATCGATTATTCAGTTATTTTAATCAATTACATATGGCAAATAATCGATTACACTAGCGGATTAATCGATTATTGTTAGTTAAATCAGTTTTTTAAAGCCTTTGTAAGTCAATTCTTTATAAATAGAACTTGTGCAAATTATTCAAGACACTTGAGTGACTTACCAAAAAGAAACAAAGCTTTCTAAGTGTTCAAGAAACTTATTTCCTTGTGAGTAACATAGCTTGTGAAGATCAAGAATTCTAAATGTTTATTGATTCTGAGCAATATATTTCATACTACTTGGATTGTGTGGTAATCTCATTTCGTTTTCATTCATTCATACATGAAGGATCACAGGTAGTGTTTATCCTGAATCATTCTTTTTAGATTTTCTAAGAGTTTGTTTTGTTGTGTTGTAATATTTCAAATTGATTCCTTATAAAGCATTCTAGAGAAGGGTTCTCTAGGTTTGAAGATCTGAGTAGGTTTCTCAAGATCTTTGTGACTTGTATTCTAATAGTGTTTTCAAATTCAGGATCTTTGTCTAGTGTTGATAGAGATTGTCACTTTCTGTGCTTGTACAAGAATAATTTGATATAGTGCAAACTCTAACCTAGTGTTGCTTGGCAGACACTGGATGTAGCCTCCATGTTTGTGAGGTGAACCAGTATAAATTGTTGTGTGATTGTTTCTTTATCTATATATCTTTCATTACTATTCTTTGGAAATCAATATACAATCAATAAGAAACATTTCAGTCATTACATGGATTTCAAGGTGATATTAGATTGAAAGAAAAATTTGTTTTTGATCAAGGTTAATTAAGTGATACGATACAAGTTTTAAATTTCGCAAATTATTTTCAAGAAAAGTTTTTAAAGGTAGTCTTAACCAATTCACCCCCCCCTCTTGGTTATTTGAAGTGTGTTCATAGTATTTTCACCTACTAGATTCCTGAGTGAATTTTTTATGCCTTATTGTGTGAGTTTTTACTTTTTGAATAAATGGGAATTTTTGTTACATGAGTTTTGACTTAAGAGAAATTGTTTTGATTGGGAACTGGAATAATTGCTTGAGGACAAGCAATGCTCAAGTGTGGGGAGGTTGATAAACCCAAATTTGTCTGTATTTTGATGTGAGTTTTCATATCATATTCATGCGTTTTGATATATTTTATTTGGAAAAACTTCCGTTTTGGTGTAAGTTTATGAAAGATAGGTGGTTAAGAGGTTTCATATAAAAAAGAGCTAAATATCATGAATTTTTTAAGCTAATCCGAAGACCACAATCATGGCAATTTTGTATGCATGAGGTAATTTTCTACATCCAATGTCTCCAAATGTACTCCTCTCATTGTTCTTAATGGAATTCCTCACTGTCTTATGTTAATTAATTTTCTTTCTTATTTTAATGTTTATTTGGAACCAGCCATTCTAATACTCAACAGATTGCATAGTAGTGATCACTTGCATGTAATTGGTAGATCTAGGTAGAGAATGTTTCACACCAAATTCCATGAACAAACCGTTTGGGTAATCTTCGATAGATTAGTTAATCTTTAATTAATCATCCCTAGAATTGATTTTATCTTTTGACTTAAATTGATATATACATGATCACTATGGTATTGATTTAAGGCAAAAAGCATCTTCTGACCTTGATCATAGGCTTTAGTTGATTTTGGGTCGATAATTAACTTGGGAAAGAATTGCATTAGGATTGATTGGGGAAAAATTGGTACTAGTGAATCATAACCCCTGGTCATTCTTATCATCACTCAAACCTCTCTTTATATTCATTTATTTACTTTCTTATTAAGACCAAAATCATAAAAATATTTAAAGACTATTTTTAATCAACTATATGTGGTTCTTGTGATTCCTTGGGTTGGAGTATCCTTACAAGACTAGGTAACCATGATATCTCGTCTTGGTGAGAGTGTAGTAATGGAATCATGTATGTTCCTTACTACATGTTCTCTTGTGCTTCTTTCTTAAATGTTTTTTTGGTACCACATGCATATGAGAAAAGAGAAAGCAACATTGCATTGCATACGTGCATGTTTGTGAATTGTCTAACTTATGTGGTTTATGAAGTGGATGTCATATGGGGCTTGTGTTGTACTCATGTTATGTGTGAATGATTCTATCAATAGTTTTAATAATGTGTATGTATCTATATGTTAAACTATTATGGTGACTTGTCATGGGATGGGAAATATCTCTTTAAGGGCATGATGAGAGATGTATCTAGAATGACACTATGTGAGTATAGGCTAGAACGAATGTTTCCTTTGACCATAGATTGATGTAAGCTGAGTGTTCGGGAGTAAAACTGGAGTAAGAAAACTGGAGTTATTGTAAGAAAAAGAGAGTTGTAAAATCAAGTATCTTACTATTTAAAGAATGAATCTAAAAATATTAGTGAAGATGAACTAGTGTAGTAAGCGATTACAAGGGATAAGTTAGAGGAAAATGTTTATGATCAATGGATGTAAGCCCAACCTTAGAAATGATAGGGTTTGATAGAGACCCAGTAAGAATAAAGCCATAAGAGACAAATTATTTTGGTAGATGAGTCTAACCAACCTTAAAGTCCCTAGAGCACTCACTCTGTCTCACCTCTTTAAGTTCCCTTATTTTCATGAACAGGTGATTGCACGTGTCGTTGGAGCATAAAGTCTTGTTATGGAAGAGGTAGTCTAGTTATGTTTTATATTTTTATGTAATTCCAGGAGGTTTTCCTAGAAGCAACCACCCTTGAAAAAGTGCGTAATAGCTCACTGATCGAACTCCAATTTTCAATTGTATCTTTTAAGTAGTATTTTTTCTTATCTTCTTTTTTCTCACCTATTGAATTTCATTCTGAAGAGGAACCTTATAAAGATCGTATTGATTCTTATAAAGAAAAAATGGGATTAACTGAGGTTGTTCAAACATGTACTGGTCAACTAAAAATGGTATTCCAGTAGCTATTGGAATTATGGATTTTCAGTTTATGGGGGCAGTATGGGATCCACAATAGGTAGGAAATCACCTGTTTGGTAGAATATGCTACTAATCAACTTTTACCTCTTATTGACAGCGATGGGTTCCCTGCCTTAGCGAGGATGGAGCAAAAGAAGTTTTGAGAATTCGAGAGAAGGTCACGGCAAGACGAGCCATTTTTAATTAATGATAGGTGTCAAGTGGAAATCCAGTGATGTATGTAGCTGAGGACTATTTTTTTTTTTTTGAAATTTACTGATTAGATTAAAAAAATGTAGTTACTTGATAACTGATTGTCGCAACGCTTCAAAACAATTAAACTACGCTAATTATGTAGCACAGGATTAACCTAGGTCGACTCAATTTGGTTCCAACTTCCCTTCACTAATAACAACAGGGGGTTTTGTAGGCAATGAATAAAAATTGCGAAAACACAAACTACAATTGTAGAAAAATGTAAAAACTAACAAAATTGCTAAGAGGTATTGTAAAATAGATTAAAGAACAACAATCCAATTCACCAAACCAAGCAATACAAATTATCATAGTTTTCAAATAATGATCTTGTTATGAAAGTTCATTCAATTTCATTAGAAGCAGCTCAATCGAATTAAATCCAAAATTAATTGAAACCACAAACCTAATTGAAATATCATCCAAACAATCTGTGATTACAATTCAAAATTAGAAAATGAATCTATAACCTATTCCGTTTTCAATTCTAAACACATTCATAATGATGAAAATCAAATAAAGGATTGAAGAAGAAAGTGAACATTCACATAAAAATTGAAATATCAAACCAGAACTCAAATTCTCCTTGCTTGGACTGGATCCTTGGATTGATTGATTGTTTAGCCTTCCATGATCATCATCACTGGAAGAGCCACGAGATTAGTGTAAGAAAATGGAAGAACAAAAATGAAAATGAAGAAGAAAACTCAATAACAACGAAGAACAATTGAGAGAAAAAGAGAGAAATTTTAATTCTAGAAACTTCTAAAAGAAATTACAAATTTTGTTTGTGCTAAAATGAAGTGCAAAACTAACTAACTAATTGCACTAAAATATAGTGAATGGGTCACTAGGAAAGGATTGGGCCATGATTAGGCGCATCTAATCTAACTAATTACTAATTACACCAATTCGCAACCCAAAACTCAAGTGTAGAGGTTTTGACTTCCAAGCCTAAAATGACCCTCAAAATGACAGATTGGCCTTGCTTATATCTGACAAAATTGTAGACATTTTCCTTATCTTTCCAGGGACTACTTATATGCACTATTTTGAGTTTTGTAGAGCTCTCTAGGTCCTGCATAAGGAAGATAGGTCAAGTAAGCCAAAAAATCCGAAAATAAACAAAAATTATCAATTAAGCCCAATTGTTTGTCTAAGACAAAAACTGAATTAGAGTGAGAAAATAAAAGTCCAAGAGAATTCAAATAAACTAAGAAGAATAGAAAAATATTAAACTAAAAACGCTCAATCAAAATACCCGACACTTAAACTTTTGCGCACTCCTGGGCAAAACTAAAAGAAAGACTAAGAGAAAACATTCAAACTAAAGTAAACCACAAACTAAAACAAAGGTATGAACAAGGCACACATATTTTTCAATGGATCCTAACAATGCACAAAAGTGAGAGAGATGAAAAATGGAATAATGATTTAAAGGTGACAAACAATCCATGAATACATGATCACAAAGTGCAAAGTGAAAAAGTAGTCAAGTTAAAATTAAGAATGAACCAAGGTGATAGAAATCTCTCGAAGGGCAACACTCAAACCTCTTCTAATGTGTATGGGTTTATGTTTACACTCAAACACCACATGTAACTAGCACATCCAAATTTTGACAAGACTCTAATCCATTCAACTTGAAATACACATGCATCAAAAGATCAAAAGGACTTTATTGGCTTGTAATGTATGGCTCAGGTAAAGGGTGGATAAGAAAGGGATATTTAGGCTAAAACTAAGAGAAAAAAGGGACAAGGGGAAGTAAACCAAAAAGTAAAAGAAAGGTAGAAACAAAGAAACAAAGTGAAGAACAACGAAATTAAAATAAAAAGAATTTACAAGGATGAAAATGAACCCTAACAACTTTTATGCATTTTTTTCCTTTGAACTTTTGCTTTTTAAACTATTTCTTTTCTTTTTTTTTCTTTTCTTTCCTTTTCTTCCCAAATCCAAACAAAATAAAAAAATACCCCACTCTTGTTTGAAACCCACTCCCCAAACAATTCCAAGACCCTTTTTCTCCCTAAAGCTAGGATAACATGGCTTTCCATTTTTTTTAGTTTGTAATGAGTTACACAAGAAAGAAAAGGTTAAAGGCTCAAAAAGGGTGATAATGGATATCAATGCAACGATAGGATTATTTGGCTAGTGGATAAAAGAAAGAAGGCCTAAATCATCTCAATCAAAGCATGTGCAACAAGGAATGTCAAAAGAGGCAAGGCAAAACATAGAGTAATATAGCACAAGGGTGAAATCGCACATGAATGAAATAATGTGATTCATCCACAAAGGCCCAAAAACTTACAAGGCATAATTCTATCACACATGATCCATCTTAGATTCTATTTCTCAAGCCTTCTTATCATTTCAACAATTGCAACAATGATTCACATTAAGCATGAAACCTCTTCATCCAATAAAAAATTATTTTTCACAATATATACAAGTTAGAAACCGTATGAAAAACATGGAAAAAGTGTCTAAATTCTATTTTTATTGTCTAAATGTAAAAACAGAAAAAGAAAAAAGAAAACAAAAGAGATACCGCAAAACAATAATAGAAACAACAACAAAAACAAAAATAGAGAAAAACAACAAACAAAAACAAAAAATAGAAACAGACAACAAAAAACAGACAGACAACAACATACAGACTCAAAAACTAAAACAGAAAACATAATGTATGTTGGATATAGGGGGAGCATCATGAAGAGTGAAAGACTTTGATTCAAGAAATGTGTTTTGAGCTTTCAACATGATTGAAGTGCCTTGAAGTTTTGTAATTGATTCAAGTGTAAGAGAAAGGAAATATGATTGATACTTCCATTGCATTGCATTATTAAGCTTAAATGGTTTTCATTAAAACATCAAAGGTTTTACATTTTTGGTTAAGATTTGAATCTGATTAAAAGGTTTTTGGAAAAATGTTTTTCTTATTGTTTTAATCAATTACTTAATGATATTATTGATTATTTTGTTCTTCATTCAATCTGGAATAAACCTTTATGAACAAATTCATCTATTACCTATCAGATTAATCGATTATTTGGCCTTTGATTGAAAATAAACTGCTTTGTTAAAGGTTTTAATCGATTACTTAGTGTAATCGATTACATAGTTGAAAGTTTATTTTAAGCCATACCATGATAATCGATTACCATTATTAGTAATCGATTACATAGTTCATTTTGGAAAATGCATGTTTTATGATTTAATCGATTACCAAAACTCATAATCTATTACATAGTTCATTTTGTGAAACAAAGCTTTCTGTCTTAATCGATTACAGATCAGTTTAATCGATTATTTTGCTCATTGGTGACACCCAGAAAGCTTCTTTAACATTTTAATCGATTAAGTGATAATTTAATCAATTACATAAGAATTTTAATCGATTATTAGGCGCATTTAATCGATTACAGTTAGTTACAAATTCTGTTATAAATAAGATTGAAGGCTTGGCTTGTTAGAGAACTTGACCACTTCGTATTTCTGAGTATACACAAGCCTTCTAAGTCTTTCAAAGTGATTTCTTTCAGTGTTATTACTTCTTACTTCATTCAAAACATCAATGGGTCTTTGAATGAATCTTGAGAAAGAAACTTTTCAAGGTTAAGGAAAAGCATGATCTGATTTTGTTTGTTATTCAACCTGACTTGGTAATTCATGTGCATTACATTCAATGGATCATCAGGTTGTCTCTCTCCTTAATCTTTGTGTGTAAATTTGTTTTTGAATTTCTGCTGTAAATTTGTTTTTGAATTTCAAGTTTATTAACAAATTCATGTGCATTACATAGATCATCAGGTTTTCTCTCTCCTTAAACTTGGTAATCCACTATTTTACATTCAATAGACCAAGGTATTAACCAATTCACCCCCCTCTTGGTTATTGTGAGTATTCCTATTATTTTCAATGTAAGAACAAAAACAGAAAATAGATTTTGTAATCCTTCACCCCACACCTGAGAGGTCCGTCACAAAGAGAGGTCCGTCACAAGCTCTTCCTCCACTTGTGGGCTCTCATGAACTACCTTGAGTTGGTGACCATTCACTTTCAAGACCTTGCTGATAACTTCATTTTTAATCTCAACTACACCAAGGGAAAAAATATTAGTAATAACAAAAGGTCTATCCCATCTTCATCAAATTTTACCGGAACTAAGCTTGAGGCGAGAGTTAAACAAGAGCACTTTTTGACCAATATGGAACTTCTTCCTAAGAATCCTAGAGTTGTGAAATCTCTTCACTTTCTCCTTGTAAATCTTGGAGTTCTCATAGACTTCTAAGCAAATCTCTTCAAGTTCATGCAATTGAAGCTTCCTTTCCATACCCGCTTCATCAAATGTCATGTTGCAACTCTTCACCGCCCAATAAGCACGGTTCTCAATTTCCACCGGAAGGTGGCATGCCTTACCAAAATCCACCCTATAGGGAGACATTCCCAAAGATGTTCGGTAAGCGGTCCTGTGAGCCCATAAAGCATCTTCAAGTAGCTTTCTCCAATCCTTCCTATTAGGTTGCACTACCTTTTGTAACATTTGCTTGATGTCTCTATTAAAAATCTCTGCTTGCCCATTACTTTGGGGATGACAAGTTGTAGCAACTCTACGCACAACCCCATACTTTTGAAGCAAGGATGTCAATTGTTGGACTAGAAATTTTGATGTTGACAATGGGCCAGATATTATATTAAAGAATTGGGTCAAAATAGAGGAACAGTAAAGCACGAGAGGAACACTCAAGTCTCAAAAGAAAATTTAAATGGAGCAATTGTTGATGGATAGAAAGGAAGACCAGAAGCTGTCATTTAGAGAGTTTGTAAGAGTAAGTTCTCTTTTGATTTTCTTGACTTAGATTGCAACTTGAACTCTTGAAATAAAATTAGACAAGGGATAAATAAAATGGAAATGATATTTGCTGATAGAGTTCATTATGTTGATCAATGTCTTATCAGTTTAAGTTAATAAGAAAAATCTATTTTTCCAATTAAACAAAATTTGCATATTTAATTTTATAGTAAAGTCTGATATTTGCTGATAATTTATTCTGTTGATAAATGTAACACCCCAAATTTTGGAAACGCAGTCAATTATGGGGATAAAATGTTAATGAGAGGCAGTACAAAAAGTATAGGGAAAAATGACAGAAATGCCCTGGACATTTTGGAAAATGACCAAACTGTCCTAGACATTTTAGTAAGATATTTTAAGGAAAAAATTTTATAAATACTCTGGGATGTTTAAAAAATGAGCAGAATACCCTTAGGGTGACAATTACAGAGTTTCCCTGAACATTTTTGGAAATGACGATTTTACCCCTAGGGTGAGTGGTAAAATTACCAAAATACCCTTTAGGTTAAACAAGGACTAGATGACCTTAGAAATTTGTGGGAGCCTGAGGATGGGATAAAATACTCTTAGACAACAAATTATCAACATGGTTGGTGACAGAGAATCATAAATTGTGATTTTTAGGAATTTTGGAAAATATCTTGAAAAGAGCTCAATCTAGACAACCTCAGGTATCAGAAAATTATAAGAAGAGTGTAAATATAATCTATGGAGTTTTCTCTTAATTATGGGATAAATAGACTAATTTAGTAAGATGGATTAGTAATTTTACAAATTAAAAGTGAAACGGACCAATAAGGAAATAGCTTGGTACCATTACATGTAGTAAAAAGGAAAATTTTGTAAAGTTTGCTATACAAATAAGCCTTGGCCGTATGATCAAGGAAGAAAAGCAATATGGAAGCCTTCATTAAGAAAATAGGACGGATAGACTAAGTCAAGGAGACAA
>PYAF01001743.1:230080-244407 GCA_007407185.1 Glycine tomentella | reverse complement strand
TTATGATTTTGTTCAATACTATATTTCAGTTAGCTTCTAATTTTTAACTAATTGAAAAAAAAATTGATTGTTTAGTAAACAAGGTTTTTTTTTTTTAGCTTTAATCATTTTTTGAAACATTACTCAATTTTAAAAAAAAAAATTACTAGTTTCTAACTTTTTTATATTTTCTTTCATTTTTATCCTCAATATATCTATCCAATTTCTTAATTACACTTTTTAAATAAATCATAACTTTATTATTTTTCTATCATTTTATATTTTTTAACTACTTCAATAATTAATTTAATCAAACATTTATAATTTAATAAACTAATTTTTTAATTAATTTTGTCGAACATTATCATGTAATTAAAAATTATAAGAATGAAATATAAAACCGACGGACAATTTTCGAATCAAAATTTTCCTTCGGTGACTCAAGTGAGTTTACGTGCCACTCTTCAAATTCCCATGTGAGTTCACGTGCCACTCTTCAAATTCCAAATTCAGCTCAAACTCTCCCAACCCTTCAAATTCAATAAGCCCCAACCCTTCACTGCCACTCTAGACACTCCTTCCTTATCATGAGCCCCAAACCAAGTGTCGCCGCAGCAATGTCGACAACCTCCGCATCCGGCGATGCTCCGTCTCGCGGTTTTGCTACACCGACGCTGGACCTTGAATCGGCGGCGCTGCTCCACGCGATCTCCGAGCACGGCGGGTACGCGTACATGAGCATTGCGGCGCTGGCGGCAAACGGCGACATTCGCTCGGCGGAGGCGGCGCGAGATGGCGTGGGAGCAGCTACATTCGGGGCTGTGGCACTCGGTGCTACCGGTGTGGCGCGACCACTACCGCAACGGCGAGTTCAGGGACGCGCTTAGGGTTTTGGATTTGGGAATCATTATGGGAGGTCTATGCTTCTTTCAATATTTGGAGATTGCTTACTGTGGAAAATTGGGATCCTTGCCAAAAGGTGCCGGATAAGTCGAATCAGTTGTGGTTCTGAGAATTGAATGTTGCCCAGAACTGGAGAAGAAATGTAAGGAGGGAACTGGAGAGGACTGGGCTAAGAAAGCACACATTGCAAAGGTAATTTAGTTGACAATCATCATAGGATCTCTCTTCCCTCTCTTCTCCTTTTTCTATTGCATGTTTGCTATTGTGCCCCATTTTTTTGTTTTCTTTTTGCTTGATGGCTCTATATATGAATCTAGGCTTTATATTTGGTCCATGATCGTGGTTTTTTTTTTTTTTGCTTCCCATTTTTCTGTTATAGAATGGCCTTTGGTTGTTATCAATATTTCTCTTATTCATTCTACGTCTTGTATATGGTTTGCTTGCTGTAAATGTTTTTGGTCATATAATTTTCTGCTTGTTAAGTTAGTATTGTAGGATCTTTGAGCATGCTTACTTCGATCCTGTATGGTTTAACATGTTTGGAGTAAAAAATTATCCACCAAATGAAGTTGAAGGTAAATAATAAATGAGGTGAAATCTCATACCGGTATGCACCTTAGCCTTTGTTTATGCATTTTATGTGGGCTTTACCAGATGAAGTTTATTAGAAGAAAAACACCAGAAGCTTAAATGAAGAAAATGAACCAAATATGATTAATATGTGACATTAGTTAACATTTTTTATTTTATTTTACCCAATATGATTGGTTCACAATCTTTTTAATAAGTAATGATTGGTTCATTTTTGGTAAGTGACATTAGTTAACATTAGTTTGTTGGAACTTCCAATTCTATTCTGCTTGTACCAACTGTAAATCATTCAGAATATTATGAAAATCAACAAAAGAATGATAGTAATAATGATGAAGAGAAAGTTGTTGTACCTGTACTCAAAGTTGTATGTGGTAATATGGAGCTTATTGAGACAGCCCCCAGACTTGATAAGCTTAAATCACTTCTGTCAGAAAAACCTTACAAATTGGAGGACGATGACATGGGAAATTTGGAAGAGAATCAGGAATCTAGAATAGGATTATATAACTGGAATGCCTTGTAGACAATATTCAAGCTAGTGATGACGAATTATTGCCTGGACTGCAGGCTCTTTCAGCGCTGGAGATTTATGGGTATTGGAGATTAGTTGACGAGAGTTACATGGACATGATTCTGGGAATGATTTTGAAAAATGCAGTGTTGAATGATTGGTCACTTATTGTCCACATGGAACTAAAGTTTATAAGAACAGAGCTCATAGCCTTTTGGGATCATAGTTACATATCTTTAAAAATAAGTTTTATTGTTGATCCTTTGCAGCTATTTTTAACTTTGATGTTTACATTGTGCTGCAGATTAGTAGCAATCAAAGCATTCGATTTTGCACCTCTAGCATAGCCTACAATTCATTTTAGCAAGATGATTTCATCAACAGTAAGAATTCTCTTAAAGCACTTGATGGTGAGTGTTGCTGCTTGTTTTTATAGCACACACATGTAGCAAGGAACATATATGTGTGTACGCATACAGATCTATGGTATATAGTATATGCCTATAAGAGACTAATATAATATTTTTTTCATACTTTGGTCAAATACTTTGAGAACTGTTCGATGAGATGATTGAATATATTGGTGGTTGGGTTGTTGGCGGAACTAACATTGAAAAGTAGGTAAATAAATGTTGTCATAATCTTTATCTCTTAGTTATTTTTTCCTGTTTTTGTGAAAGTTTGGTTAAGACAAATGATAATGGTTATCATTTATCTTGTTGCCATTGCAAAATTCTTTTAAGTATGACCTGAGAGCATCTACCTCTGGCAGTATCACTGGCAAAGATGATCATAAATATCAGAAGGAACTAGACAACTAAAACTTAACATTACAAATAAAAAATCTTTTTTTCTTTTAAAATGAATTTAAAATTATTTAATCTTGTTTTACCCAAACAATTTTTATTATTAGTTTAAATTTAAAAAATAAAAACTTACAATCATCTCAAACAAAACGTTAGAAAATAAATATTTTGATCAAATATAAACTTGTTATCATGTTAGTAAGTAACCTGATATCCAAATACCTTTAATACATTCCTTTTTATTTCCCTGTGAATTAAAATCAATTAAGAAGTCATGAAAGCCCGATGATGATTTTGACAGACTATGACAATTGTGTGTAACATGCCTTTTCTTTTCCTATTTTTGGATTTTTAGACACACTCAACTGTGGACCTCCGTGACCCTGAAATATCTGCTTTGATAGCGTCTAAGATGAGGGAGTTTCACAATCTTCATAATAATAAATCAGGCTAATCTTCAAAACCTTTTTCATTGCTGTACAGAATTATATATGCTACATTTTAGTTATATATTCTATATTTATGGCCTTGTTGCTGTTCTTTTTTTATAGTTGTATGGCAAAGCAAGAAAATCAGCTTTTCTTAATTTATGATTGTAGGTTCTTTTGATCAAATGGAAGAGGTTGGAGAGTTGACAATCCATGAGGGAGGAGATTCTTGTGATGAGGAATTGATATAAGAAGACCGTTATTGGCAGAAACTACAGTATAATTAGTTTTTTTTAAAATTAGTTTGCTGATATATAAGTTTTTTTGTTGATACATAAGTGTAATGATAAATAATTTCTGTTGGTTTGTTTCAATGTGAATAGCTCTGGAACTGTTCTTTTCCTTGTGATCCCTGCTGATTTACTAAAAGAGCACAATCAATTGACTCATGAATGGGAAGGTTGTAGGTACATAAAATTTAAAGCAATGACATGATATGCCTGCTTGTGAGTTAATTATTTTGTGACTTAGTACTCACCAATTTTGTTTGTAAAATGAATGCTTCATATTTGATCTAACATTAATTATAAAGTGTGGAATGTTAGTTTTTATTCATTTTTTTTTTGTTGATGTGAATGAGAGAGATGTTGGATAGGGTATGAAGACCAGAATGAGTGGTATTTCTTCAACCCATGGGACCTCTACAGGCAAGCATATTCAGTCTTATAGTTTTAGCAATTGTGTTCCCTTAGAACTTTGAAATCTTTTTTATCTGATCAATTATATTCTCAGGTACTATTCTCTAGTCTCAAACACTTTCCTGGCCCTAGAATCTAGATGCTATTGCACGCCACTGCATTTTTTTACTGACATATTGTTACTGACATAGGATGTGGAATGGTAGGTGCCTCATTTATATTGTATTGGTGATGCAAATGGCAAGATGATGGCTTGCTCATGCTGCCAGTGCACAAGGAATTTCAGGTAAGTGGTAACTGAATAAATTTGTCACTATGATTAATGAATATTCATTGACACGTTGACACAAGCTAAGAAACTTGTGTAGATAATTTATTAGCAGAAATCTTGTAATTGAGTGTTTCAATTGAATGTTATTATGTGATTGTGTTGTTGAATTGACGGTTAACACTTGTGGGTTTTTGACATGTCTATAATTCATAGTGTTTGAGCCTTTTTTTTTGTTAATTTAATAGGGAAAGAAGTTTTTTAGGTGTTACTAGATTGTAGATGGGCATGCCACATAGAATATTCAATTCTTGGTTTTGTTATTTTTTAATTTTGTTTGGTAAAATATGTCACAAGCTTTGAGTATGTATGATTTACAATGATAGTTGTTCACTAACCAAAGTAGCAATCAAGATCGAATATGTGGAAGACGGCCACTTTTACTGGTAAAATGGTTGGTGGTTTTTTTTTTAAATTTTATTTTTTCCATGTTCTTTTAATTCTGAATGGGAAATTTTGACTCTTACACAAGCGTCTGCTACTGGAACATGCTTGGGAAGCTTCCTCACAGGCCTATCGTTCTTCTTGAAGGTTCTTTTAGTTTTAATTGAAGATCTTTTCTTAATAAGTTGTTTTTGAATCATTTCTAAGAATAATTAGGCTTGTCTGATACATGATTTACACAAATGGAATGGAATCAGTCCCATTATGGCGCTTATTGGTGTAGTGGTAATTTATTGGTGTAGTGGTAATGCTTATATAGTTATGCACGTACATGTCATGTATCTTCGACTATACCATGAAGTCTCATAAACTTAGATTTTAGCTCTAGGGATCTAATGTAAATGGATTCAATCATTTCTCTGGTTTTGGCCATGGAAGAGTTATGTCAATTTTACCTAATAATCTCTTATGCATCTTTATCACAATTAAGAATAAAATTTAGTAGAAGATTAGTAATTCTTGTATGTAAGTTCTGGATTTCTTGCTCGAATTTTTATGATGTACCTCATTTTGTCTCATTTTTATGGTAATTTAGTCTTATTATTGATTGCATTTATAATTTCCTTTGTCTCTCTTGTACATTCAGGTTTTTCCTTTGGTTGAAGAGAGCATAACCTCTTCGCTATTGCTATATCAGGTGCCTTACCTTTGTCACTGTTTTTTTTTTTTTTTTATTTTGTTGCTATTTTTGTTTTCAGTTTAAGAATTGGAGGCTTTGTTTGACCTGTGGTCTAGTCCCTTTGGTTTCTTCAAATATGGTTTGGATTTGAAAATTAAGCAGGTTTAGGGAAGTTGTTGAGCTTTGTTGAAGCAGAAAATCAACTCAACTCAACAGCTTCAGCTTCATTCTCTGAATGTGTTTTGAACCTGTGCTTGATGTAAGTAGATCCTTTATTTGATCTGCTGTGTTTTTCATTGTCTGATGCTGTGCTTCATGGAAGAAGTAAAAAGCTGTTATTCTATCCAATTTTTGCTTTTGATTCTTCCATTTATTAGTTACTGACAATGTTTATGTATTTTGTGGGTAAATTGCACCTCTGGCTGTTTCAGGCACTACTATGTTGGCTCTTGAGGAATTATTTGATGGCAAAGGTGATATTAAGAAAGGAGTAGAGCTTACAATGACAGACTAATATGGTGCATCTCCCCATCCTTTGTTAGTAAATTTGCAAACACCATTGCATTGTCTTTGCAGTTCTCCATTATGCTTCGGTACCCCTATAAGTCCAATAAGAAGGTTAGGGAATTTTCAAGTTCAACAAATGTATCTTAGGAAAAATTGTTCAATCAATAAACTAGAATTCTCATTATTTAAGTATAAGCTCACCTCTTAGCCAAGGCGAATTAGTTGATAATATTGAGCAATGATCTGACTAGAACCTGCAAGAGCCAAATCAAATTTGTAGTTAGGCTTATAGGATAAGGTATTTAATCAAGGATCAAGAAATGTACAATTTACCTTTTAACTGCTATAAATCACTCATCACTCTTTTAATACATTATCACAATATTTTCATATTGACATAATATTGTAGTACTATATTGTTATATTAGTATTTCTATAATATTAGATGTTAATTTGACAGATAAACTAATCGTAATTAAAATTAGAGATCAAATTCACAAATAAAAATAAATAAAAGAACAAAATCTGTAAAACTTGAAAAATTAAACTTAGAAAATAGAAGTTGAAGTTTAGTAGATGATGAAAACATAAATTCTATTAATATTTGTGACTAACAATTTGATAGGCCTGGACAGAGGCATCATCTATTCCAAGAGCACTAGTTATAAGAATTTGTTTTTTTTTTAAAAAAAATTATCCTAAGACGGTTCTGTGAAAAACCGTCTTAGAATCATCAATTTTTATTATTTTAAAATAACATTCTAAGACGGTTATTTGAAAAACCGCCTTAGAAGGTATCGACTTTCTACAACACTATGTTCATAGACGGTTTTAGAACTGACGTAGAAGGGGTTAAATAACCAATGTAGAAAGCGCTTGTTGTAGTCCCATACATGTCTTTCCGACGGAATTAGCCGTCGAAAATTCCCAATGGATCATTACCGACGGATATTTCTGTAGGAAATTACAGACGGACCAAAATAAAAATCCGACGGCTGGAATTTCCTACGACCATTTTACCGACGGATTTTTGTCCGTCGGAAATTTTAATTTACCGACGGAATTTTGCTGTTAGCGACGGATTAGAAATTCACTTTTTTTTTGTAGTGAAGAAAATGTTAAATTCGTGAATCATATTTAAATATTAATTGATAAAAATATACGTTCAAATGTTAAAGTGTTACATCAAAGCTTGAAGTCCTTAGTTTTTAGTTTTGGGTTGATAATTTTGCAATGTCTAACATGTTTAATAGATGAGGAATTTATATTAAATGTTTTAGATTAGACATGCGTGTGATATAGTCTTAGTCTTTCTCATGCTTAGTGATTGATCAAATATGAAGTAGATGAAGTATTTTTATTCTCTAAGTTTCTTAAGAACTTACTTCTACTTGAAATTTGGCTAGAGGCATTGAATTAATCGATTTCCTCATTTGGTAATCAAATGCTCAACCCAGTTTCAGAAGAAGGAAAGATTTGCAGCTTAGGATAATCGATTATCCCATTTGATAATCGATTAATTAGCTCCTGGAAATAAAAAGAAGTTTTTTGTGTGATTCTATAATCGATTACCACATATGATAATTGGTTATCCAGTTAGCATAGAAGGAACATAAACTCTTATACTAAAATGAATTATTCATTTTCCCTTTTTGATAATCGATTAACCAGTTTTTGGAAATATAGAACAAATGGGATTTTGACAAATTAATCAATTATCTGATTTTATAATCAATTAGATATGTTTGAATTCATAATGTATAAGAACTTCATAATAATAGGTAGATATACATGGAGACCAGAATAAAAGATAATAAAACATTTAAATCAAATAAAATCAGCAATTAATTTGATTTGATACAATTTAAAAGTCATTTAATTAAAAAAATATTTTATATTGATGAAATTAAACTTATATTTAATTATAATTAATATTTTCCTAGTAACAAAAATTGCTTTGAACAAAGGAATAAAATCTAAATTTTTCCTAATTAATTAATGAGTAAAACAGTATATTATTGTTACTGAAAAAAGGAAATATATATATATATATATATATATATAAGAGAGAGAGGGGGAGGGAGAGAGACATCAGGTCACAAACTAAACTCATCTAATTTCTCCTTACAAGAAATAAAACAACACTACTTGCTCTAATTACTCGCATGTAAATATTTTTGATTGACTTAAAAATCAAAAATATATATTGATGAAAACGATAAAATATAAGATTTTGTTATTAATCTTATCAATAGAATAGTTAGCCATCGCTATAGAACACAAAATTCAAACTTTAATCTTAATGTAAATTAATCTCATGAACCATAAACACAATTAGGGATGTTCATGGGTATGGTTCATTTGCGAATTCGAATTGACCCAAACCAATCTAAATAATTTGGGTTGGGTAATTTTTGTGTTTAGGTCAAATCTAAACCGAATCAATCAAACTCGTTGAGTTTTGGATTAAGTTACGGATTTTAATATTTGGATCCATTGACATGTGGCGTTGAACCGTTAATTTGTATTAAATTATTATTATTATTATTATTATGTGTAATATATTAATACATAATATATAAGTAATTGATTCAAATATGTTACGACAAAGGTGATTTTAGAACATTTATTTTACTTTTTAATTTGTTTTAAACTATTTTAGTTTTAGTTGAAATTTCATTTACATTATTCATTTGACTATTTGAAACATTTGTATTTTCAAAATATGATGTAATAATTTTAGTTTTTTTAGGTTTTTAGGCTTTTGTGGGTATGATGTTTGTTTATTATATTTTAATTTTTAAACCATCTTTAGTATAATATGTTATTCTATGTGATGAAAATGACAAATTGACAACAATTTGATTCCTATCCTTGATATTCTTTTTTTCACTATTTGACTACAAGTAACAATTACAAGTGATGTATTATGGTACTTGGTATAATAAAATTTTTAACTTATAAAAAATATTCATTTTAAAAAATAATAAAAACAAATAAATATTTTAACACGATATTCCAATCCAACTCAAATTGTTTTCAAAAGAGTTGAATTTCATTTTTTTTCTTATAAAATCAACTCATTCAAATTTTATTGAATTGAGTCAGTTTTTTTTGCCAAACCCGACCCAAAGTGACGCGTGCTATTCCCATAAACACAATGAAGATAATAGATGGTAACAAAAATGTTTTAAGCAAAAAAAATGATGAAAAAAAAAGCCACACACTTTTCCATAGAGTGCTTTAATTCAATTTGATCAAACAGAAAAAAACCAAAAAGGCAAAAAAATTATAATAGACCAATTAGAGGATTTATACCTTTGTTTTGCATGAAATTCAGATCCAATAGCAAGCACCAAAAGAGACTTATTAAATTAGTTCTGGAAATAGACAATAAGGTTGATTCAGTTACTGCATCTTTATAAATAAATAAAAAATGGGCCGGGTGAAGAATATCGCGTAGAGAGGAAGAAAAGAAAAACATTTTTCAATAGGGGAAACCACAACCTAAAACGTAAATACAAACACAACATCGATTAAAAGATCTGACCTTCCTTTTGCATCAAGCCAATTTGACGATGGCGTTCTAAAAGTAAAATAAAAAAATAAAAAAATAAAAAAAAATATTGATTTAGTCGTTGCACATATGAAAAAGGATTGGGCAAATAAAAATGACTAAAATGTAGAGATCGGGATCTGCAAGTTGCAGAAAGCTATGAAAAAGGAACAAGCAAGTAAAAGAGTAAAAATAGGAGGTAGAGATGGCTAAGAGATCGCACCATGGTGGCCATTGTTAAACGTTTGTGGATTTTGAAATCACCATTGATAAACCATTGTAAAACGTATACCAAGATTTTAGAGTGATAGATACTAAAATTAATTCGGGTTACAACTTGGGATAGTTGAAGTTGATTTTCATTCCCTAAATTTTTTAATTTTAAAAAATTAATTTGGTTGTTTCAAATGGTTCACTATTTAAACTTATAACATAATTAAATTGTTATTTTAAAACTACATGATTTTGTTTAACCTTTTTTTATACTCCTTGACAACATCTAAGTCAGAATTGAAAATCAATTTTGTCCCCAAAAAAAAAAACATTAGAAATACCCTAGCACCTGCACACAAAATAATTCATTAAAAAGTAAATCAAGTTTAATGAATAGTCCAATTAATTAAGTTTATGAGAAGGCTAAAAGATTTATGTACCACAATATTTTTCAAATCTGCAAACTCCTCCCATAAAATGTAATGGATATTGTTGTTCCTATTATTAAACAAACATAAAATATGTTAATGAAATATAAAAAATCTAGAAATGACTGTGTAATGGATTAAGGTTTAAAATTGTTTAATAAATTACCCTGAATCCTAGAGAACAATGTCAATGAGCTTATGTTTGCGATTTTTCTCAGTTTCCTTAATGGCATCCTTCTCCAAGACATGACCAATAACATTTGTTCAATAAATTATAATTATATATTATAAAATCAAACTAATAATTTTATGGCCAGGGGAAAAAAACTAATCAAGAAGTAAATTTTCTTTGTTTTGAACAAGAATATCTAAGAAGGGATAAAATCAAAGACTATAGTAAATATTTTATCTGCCTTGATTGGAGTGCAGCTCGTGATGCCCATATGCTGTAGTTTGAAACTATGTTTTATAATTTTGAATTTTGGATCATTTTTATTCACCGTCATAGTTTCAAACAAAAAAGTAAACCTTTCTTTAACAAAATCTTTGTAAGTCTTAAGGTTAGCTTTTTTAATTGAAGCATGGATCTTCCCACTCTTAAAAATAAATTCAATTACTAAAATCATAATTTAATTCAAATATCATAAAATTACCTTTTCATCAATTAGCAGAATCTCAATATTGTTAATGTTACGGATGTTTGGAGTGGGTCAAACCATAAAAGGCCCAACAAGACTTGGTCTGATAGGGAGAAGGTGGTTGTAACCGTTCTCAAGCCACGATCAACAATCTTCTGTGATTTTCGGTACGTTTCACGGGAAATCTCCTCTAATTGATCTCCAGGATTGAGAGAGATGAAAGATAATAACTGCATGGTAAATGGAGGATATATCTTCCCAACAAATCAGGGATCGCGACCGAGATCATGGAGGGACTTCCTCAGCTAACACACAGGTTAGTGATTATAAATAGAGACACTTTCAGGAAACAAGGTACACACATTCTGACTCTCTCTTTTCCTTTCACAAAGTGCACACACCCCACGTCCAATTGTGGTGTTTTCTGTTGCGTGCATTGTGATCTTCTTCCCTGGGGTGTTTTCTCACCATAAACATCTTCAGAGAGAGAGAGTTTGATCCCATATCAATCCCCAACTTTATTGTTGGACTTCTGTTCCTAGCGGACAGAACATTGGCGTCGTCTGTGGGGAATGTTAAATTTCGATTCCCACTATGGTAAACACGAGGAGTCACCAGAATGAAAGACCACCCGTGGCCAGAGCACCGCATGCAGTCCGGGTGGACGACACGTTTTAGATACTGCTTCATCTCAAGCACAGCCTAGAGCAGTTATGCCAAATGACCCACTACCCACGCCGGCCGAAGTGGAGCAACAATCGGTTCAACACTTCATCAATAATGCGTTGGAATCTATTCTATCTCGAATAGAACGGCTTGAAAGGGGACATGACCTTCAACGCTAGGAGGATATGGACAACAGGATCGCACAGCTTGATGAGCACTACGCGAAATGGAGACATGATGGAGAGCATCGACTGCAACGTATGGAACGACGCTTTGGACACATGGAGAACCCGGCCCAAGAGCAAACATCTCGTCCCAGACCGGGTGAAACGTGCCATCAGACTAACCATCAGCAGAAGGCATATGATGTCGAGATCAGTACACTGGGGCAGAATGTTCATTTTGAGTTCGGAGCACCTTCTCATTGGCAGGCACGAGAGGCTAACCCAGAACATCACGATATACGAGCCGAGATCCCACACCAGACCATCGAGGCAGGAGTAAGCCCGACGAAGTCACTTCAAAGCCTGGCGTATCAGCCCAGAGCAAGGGCTGAGGTATATATGAGGAAATACCGACGCGGCCAACACAACAATAGTCCATTTGTGGACGAGATTGTTAACACCCAATTTATTGAGGATTTTGATGGGTCTTTCTTGTCGAAATACGATGGAAGTCAAGATCCGCAAGTGCATATTGACAAGTTTGATATGCAAATGTGTGTCTGAGGGATTGATGAGCCAATAATCTCTCGGATTTTCGTTACTACTCTATCTGGCGCAGCACAGACGTGGTTCCACACACTTCCACCCCGGTCCATCTGCAATTTTGAGGATTTCGGCCAAAAGTTCTTACTCAATTTTGCAACGAGCAAGAAACAACCCAAATCTGAATTTGCCTTGGGAAAGATTCGTCAACAACCTGGGGAAATGCTACAAAGCTACTTGGATCGGTTTAAAGAGGTTGCTCTACAAGTACAAGGCTTGGAGGAAAAAGTGCACGTGCACCTGCTATCGGCCGGGCTCAGTGGATCTTCGCGGCTGGTGAAATCTATTTATAAGGAACCAGTCAAGACATTGCTAGAATTTAGGGTTCGATCAAAGAAATACCTGGAGTTGGAGCAGATGGAGATCGTAAATACTATTCCCAAAAGGAAAGGCTCTCCTCCGAGACATCGCCAGCACCCCGAGAATGCCCATCCCAATAGAAATAATGATCTCGGCCCCAGATTGGGACGATACGACACTAAATATGATAAATATACCATGTTGAACACTTCCCGGGCACAAGTGTGGAGAGAGGTAGCTCTCACAGAGATGAAAAAGGTAGATCGACCTCGGCCCGTATTTAAAAAGGTCGGTCTTGATCATACTCGTTTTTGCGAGTTTCACAATGGGCCAGGTCATACTACTGATAAATGTTGGGATTTGCGAGATGCTATTGAGAAGTTCATCCGAGAAGGCAAGTTGCGACGGTACGTGATCAAAACACAAGGACAGCGGGTCCAGCGCAAAGGCAGCCAGAATGACGGCCAGAAGGACCGGGATGAGAAGAGAAGCAAACATGACGATGATGAGTTTCCATAACCAGAGTTTGAATGCAATGTGATTTTTGGAGCTATGGGAGGAGGAGGTGATACGACCAACCAACGCCGGAAATACCTCAGAAAAGTCCTTGCTGTAAGGGAGCAACCCAGGTTTAAAGGCCACAATAATAAATCCGAGCTCCCCCTGCTTTATTTCACTGAAGAGGATATGAGAGACGTCATCCTCGGTTATGAGGATGGCCTAGTAATCACCGGGACTGTAGCCAACTTTCGGGTCAAAAGAATATTCGTGGATAACGACAGCTCAATGGACATCATATCTTGGACTGCCTTCGAAAGAATGAATCTAGACGAGGTGGATTTGGAACCATGCAAAACGATGTTATCAGGCTTCAACGGTGAAAATACAGCGCTCAAAGGCTCCATTGAGTTGCAGCTTACATTGGGAACGAAGGAAGTCTTTAAGTCAGAGAGAGTGAAATTTGTCATCGGCGAATTCCCTTCACCGTACAATATCATTCTTGGAAGACCGACCCTCCATAAATGGGATATATTAATGTCTACGAAACACCAAAAACTGAAGATGATAGGGAATAATGGTAAGGTAATAACCATTTGTGGAGATCAAAAGGAGTCTCGCCAATGCTACTACAATGCTGTGAGAGGTTACGAAGTCGGCCCATCATCACCACCCCGGATGCGTCAAGAAGACCGAGAAGAGCAGAGAACTGACAAAAAATAGCAGCTGGAACCTGTAAATTTGGTGGAGCTCGACGTCCGAGAAAAGGTGGAGGAATGGAGACCCGAACTGGCGAACGAACTCGTGGAAGTTCAGATAGGATCTAAAGCTACCCAAGTCACCAAGATCGGGAAGATAGCCGACCCGGTTGCCAGAGCAAAGCTGACAAAATGTCTGAGAGACAACCAAGACATTTTCGCATGGACAGCCTCAGAAATCCAGGGGATAAGGCCAACTTTTTGTTGTCATAAGTTGTCAATGTATCCCGGTTCGACACTAGTGGCCCAGAAGAAGAGGAATCTCGGACCAGAACGAAAGCAAGCATTGGAAAAGCATATCAAGGAGTTACTGGAGGCCGGTTTCATGAGAGATCCAATACACCACGTGGCTATCCAATGTGGTGATGGTCAAGAAATCCAATGGCAAATGGAGGGTCTGCGTTGACTACACTGATGTCAACAAGGTATGTCCCAAAGATTCTTATCTGATGCCAAGCATAGACCAATTGGTTGACAGTTCTTCCAGTGTAATACCCCGTAGGCCTCCGGTGCGTTAACATTAATAATATCAGTTTAGCGCTTAATAAACATAAAATAGTACTCAGCGGAAGTGTAGAATCGATTTTCTTGATTCATTATGTATGGAATATCAACACGTGAAATCACAATTATACAAAACACAATTCAATCCTATGCTGATCCAGTTTCTCCATTCATATATCAAA
>PYAF01001743.1:208788-219472 GCA_007407185.1 Glycine tomentella | reverse complement strand
TGATTACACTGAGTTAGTGTATATTATGTTGCTTATGATGATTATATTGAATACACTAGTATAGTGTATGGTTGCATGAACTTTGTTCTGAGCTGATTGTGATGTGATTGCTTGAAATCTACTGGCCAGTAGGATGAGGTACTATGGACCCCTTGGGAATGTGCCCTTAAGTGGATGATCTCCCCTGGGATAATCCATAAGCGTTCATGTAAATCCTGAGTAGATGTGCCTTTAAGTAGATGATCCTATTCAGGTATTGGGCGGCAAGTCCTGGGTAGATGTGCCTTTCAATAGATGATCCTACCTGGGCATGTGTTGAGTAAGTCCTGAATAGATGTGCCCTTAAGTGGATGATCCTATTCAGGCAATGTGTGTGGATTATATATGCTTATAATGTGTTGTTAATTGCATGTATCAAAATTTGGTTAGCCGAGAAGGCTGTTGATCTGATGTGAATCCTGTTTAATTATGTGATATATGTATATGCATCTATGTTGTGATATTGGGAAGTGAATCAGGGGGAGGGAAACCTCTGAAAACCCTGAGTTTACGGAGATAATTATCTCACCCCGATTTGGGGATTATGTTGCAGGGACAGAAGCTGCAGTTACTGAGAGATCCCAGGGCAAGAGGCCTGAGCTGGGATAGAGTGAAGAAAAGCCTAGGCATAGATGACCGAGCTTGTTAGCTCAGATTCTGTATTTTGTTTGTATTTTGAATCCTAGGGAACAGTTGTATAGTTTTGAGAACTATGTACCATGTATATTACAGAGATTCACCATATATGTATAAAAGTATATATTTTACTTGATTCCAGCTTCCTTAAATGTTTATTCTCTGCTTGCTGCGTTGTTGTGATATTGTATAATGATAATACGCCGGGTGCACACGGGGTGTTACAGTTTCTCACTTATAATAGAAATTGGAAGCAATTTTTTGTATGTAATCATTTTGATATTACTAAAACTAATTTACTATATGATTGCACTAATATAAAAGCTATATTCAAAGACGCTCCATCAACATCAACGACGATTTTTAGAAAACCGTTCTTAATGAAAACGCGGTGACAATCTTGTAAATAATTAGATATGGACGACGATGGTTCTTAATGACAATGTCTTGGTATACATGCACTTAAGGACAGTCATTTTAAAAACTGCCGTTGATGATTTTTCACTCTCAGCTTCTCTCTCTTGAGCCCTATAGCCTTTCTTTGAATCTCTTTACTCTCATCCTTTGGCTCTCACTCTTGTCCAATACTTCAACACATCTGAATGTTGTCTTTGCAAACTATTTTCCCTTGAATCTCCCTCCCTCTCTTGCGCCCTTTCATTGTCGACAACGTTGTCATTAAGGAAGCTTAGATCTGTAATGGTGGAACGATGTTGAAGATCGAGCAGATCTTAGGCAAAGGGCAAATTTCAAACGAAGAGCAAATCTCCCGCACCTTGACGCCAACATCAAGGCCCTCCACGAGCGCTGCCTCCAGCAGATGAAGAAGATACCAGAGACGCATTTGCTAGCGTGAATGATGGAGAAGAAGTTTTCATTCCCTTTTTTGGGTTTGGACTTTGGTGGGTTAATCACAAATTCATGCATATTAACGCCTTTTCCAAGTTCTATAGAATACCCCTTTGGAATAGGATTTGGAGGGTGTCACTCACAAGGTGTATTTTGATATTTAGATCCATGACAAATTAGCGGGTATGCTTCATTCATTCCTTATAAAATTCATTTTTTTTACCACCCTTATGGCCCATACTCATCATATTTTTCTCTGTTCTATTATGTTGTTGTTAACCTAGTTGTCCATCATGTGTCGTGCTTAAATTGACCAGGACCATGATATAATTTCTCCAAGTATAAGTAGTGGCTTTGAAATTTTACTCCATTAATTTCATTGTGTTATTTATATTTAATTTGGATCAGATTTTACCTGTGATTAGAATTTATCTAAAAAATATACAAAATCTGCTAAGAGAAACATGTGGTTATTCTATGTAATAAACTCTTTGGTGTTGCTTGTGTAACTGAAATTCATGTTCATGGTTGCATAATATAATAACTCTTTAATTAGAAGATGTTCAAATACTAGTTCCATGCATCACACGTGAAGACTTGAAGTGGTTTATCTTATTAAGACGATGTTCTCACACTGCAAAACATTGATGGAAGTCTTATGAGGATTTTTCAATTAATTGGAGTTTGGAAAGTCACTTTGGATTTCTATACTACAAAGATGGGCCAAGTACGGATGAATGTTGGAGTCAGAGGAATACCCTTTACCAACAGAGGTTTGTTTTTCCCACTATCATGATTTAAGTCCTCAAACTCTCTTGCTTAAATATATATTATGTATACATATTTGTGTTTGCTTAAATATTGCATTTAATTTTCAGCTTGAAGTTTTTGTACCAATATTGTGTCATGTTATATACGGGGAATATCCTAAGTGAATTTATTTCTCAGAAATGAAAACTATAATTTTTAATTAGTGCTGAAATTGAAATTAGAAAAGCATATTGAAGTGCACTTGGTGCAGCAGATGAGTTGTGGTAAGGAATTAAAGGAAGAAAATTCATCCTTTTCATTTCCTTTTCCTGCTGGGGCTTTGGGGTGTACTCTGATTCAAAGTATACTAAAGAATTGTATGTTACTATTTGGTCTTGGCAAAGGTTCTTCTCTTTCTGTTTGTTTTAGTTGCCACATCCTCAATAGTGTTACAATGAGACCAACTGCTAGAATTTGAGTTGTACCACCTCTGTCTACAAATTATCTGCTTCACTGTCAACACAAAAATCATAATGTGACCTACTCTAGGCTTCCCAGTTGCATATGAGCTCCTTTGATATCTTAGTCAAAAGTTGCTTCAAGGCATGCCGTTGGATATGATAACCAAACTGCTAAGGAGTACTTCAAACCTTTATGTCTCACCCTTAACCACTTCCAAGACTGAACCTTTGCTTCTTCCACAATGTCTATCAATTAAGTTAAGTCATGAATTAAATTATTTTTTACAATATGAAAAGCTAAATCAACTAGCATTTAATTAGGTCTACTTTGGGCTAATATGGCTAAAACTGCAAGACAGTCACATTGTCTAAGGAATCATGAACTGCAAACCGAGTCCAATAACAGTGAAAAAATTTCCATTGCATATTGATGTCTTAGCTTGCCACATATTTTGTGCATTTAGAGACACTGCCTGCAACTTTTGACATTGAAATGTAAGAAGAAAAATTTAAATATAGGTATGATATAATAATTGATTGTTTATCTCAAGCTACATGATGCAAGCAACTAACATGGAAGGTGGATGAGAAAAAAATATTTACTTCTTAAAGATAACATACTGCTACATAAATAGTTGTGTAATCTATGGTTCTTAAGTCTATGTAAACATATTCAAGCTACAACAGCAACAAAGTATGACCATTCCAGTTGGGCCAAACCTTGTTCAAAGTGAAAACGAGGACTTTCTCATTAACTGCATCACATAGTCTTATAAACTCAATCAAAAATTTGGTTTTGACCCCTCCATAAGGGTTCAATTTAAGCTTTTCCAACTTATCCTTGTGAATAACAAATTCTTCTTTTTTTTTTTTACACAGAGTGGTTGAGGAAAAGGGGTGGATGGACAGAGACCAAGGCCAACTTGTGTTCAAAGTTCAGTGCACTCTGAGAACATTCAATGCTCTCTAGAGTTTCTTGCTACAAAATGTTTGGCTTTAAAACCAGCACACATTCTCTTAACCCAGGAAGGTTCTTCTGAAAAATGCTACCTTTGTGAACATGAGCAAAGGGATTCATCAACAATTTTAGCTTGTTTATTTTCTCATCAGCTATATTTACAGATGAATAAGGTTCCCAATCCCAGCTCACATCTTCCTGCATTATTTTAATTTGGAAAAACTTCTTGAGTTCTTGCAATATGCTATCAGGAAAGGATGGTTTCATTAAGCACAAAATATTGTAATGTTCCAAAAAAATATGTTTTGGAAAGGTGTCCCCAAAAGAAGGATTCGCTTCTAAGTTCTACTTTCAAAAAGAACCTTCCAAATATAACTATTTTGATTCCAAGGAGTGTGCCCTTCATCGAGTGCTAGCAAACCAGGATATTCACGCACTTGCACATTTTTTTTTCATCTTGCTATTTTTCTTCTATTTTTAGTGTTTCTGTTGCATTTAGTGGTAGTTCCTCTCGCCCTCAATTGGTTGCTCTTATTGCACAGGTACAATACGTTGAATGCTAGAATGTTTTGGCATTATAATGAATGTTTGCTTTGTTGACTCCAATAGCTTGTATGTGACATATTAGTTTGATGGATTTGTCTCTAAAATTCTGAATAATTTTAGAGTGCTAATTTGTTGTAATATTGTCTTGCGTTCTCTTTTATACATCTTATTTACTTATGCTCAAACTTTCTTGTGAACATCTCGAGTTATTGTCTGACTTCTATTATAGCAGCATCACTACATGGCAGCAATGGCAACGCTGTGATATGGTTAATAGAAGTCTGATTTCTCTAATATAAAATTTGTTATTCTGGCCCTGGTTGCTTATACATGCAGAACTAATAAATGATGTAGTGAGTGATCTCCTAAGAGATAATTTCTCTAGAATAAAATAATTGTCAATCTGAACGTGTTGTTCATTCGCGAAAAGCTTGATTAGAGATAATGTATGAGACTACCTCGTTATATCAAATTAGATTTATCAGGCCGTGTAACTCCTGTAGAAGTTGTTTCAGCCATGTTCACATGTGAGGATGGCCATGACCTGGTTGGTACTTTGCCTTTGTATTGGTCTATTGGACATCCTCACAACATTTTGCTTTTTTACTTTTCCATGAAATAAGATTACTCTGACAAGAACATAGTAGTCAGAAATAGATTGCTTATCGATTGGACAACCTGACCTATATCTGGCCTTGTTATGTCAATTAGCTTCCCAACCAACCTTATTGCCTCCAGTATCTCCTAGGATCATAGTAGGACTCCCCTTGGTTAGGTAGAAGCTGCTATTTGGGTACATAGGTGTATCATTTGGCTTATTATCCAAATGCTTTTTAAAGGATGGGGATAACGTATTTCTATAGTCAGGATCAAACACAAGGGTATAGCCTTTTATGACTAAGCAAGCTTTCAATCAATCAATATGCCCATCTGGACCTACTTTGACAATGTAAAGCCAACATCGTCCAACTTTGACAAACATTGCAATATAGCTAATTATCTATGGCTAATAAAAGGAAATAATTACAATGAAATCTTCCAAATGTTCTATCACAATTTCAACCTATATTTAAAAAATCTCAATAATCTTATTGCAATCTCAACAATACAGTCTTATCATGATCTCCATTATTCAGTTAATCTATGTATGTTTCAGATTCTTACCTTGTGTATGATTGTTAGGAAGAAGTTATCCAATCAGGTGGTCAGATTTAGCAGCCTAGAATGCACATGATTTATCTTCCATATTCTGATGACATCAGACTTGTTGAAGAGGTAGAGAACTACAATATTTGGACTTGTGTTTAAACCTTATATGTCAAAAAAGTGAAAACTAAATTTTAAATATGAAATTATTGTTAAGGTGTGCATGATTTTCATAGTGTTATTCAGATATGAGTGGGATGGTGAATATAGCAAGTGATGATCAAATAAAAAAGGTTGCTGATCTAATTAAGCGTATTGACTTGAAAGATTTTTCTGTATGCCGATTTACCAACCCAGGTAAACCTCTTCTTGACTCTCTTTCTCTTGCTCTTTCTTATTACACCCTCTCCTAGATGTTCTGTGGTTCTGTTTATACTTCTAGTAAACTTCATTTGATCATCAATTTCATACTATGCAGTTTGCTTGCACCGATGATGTCTCAACTAATGTCGCCACCGCCGAGAGGTAACAATTTCATCTCTTTCCTTATTTACCCACTTCCAATTTCAATTCATTTCGGAGTGTTCACCCTTGCAACCCAATTTCATGTTCTGAATCCTGAACTTGGTGAAGAGGTTCAGTAGTTTATGAGTTGCCCAGGTTAAAAGGTTTCATTTTTAGCTCTTGCTTGCACTAATTATGGTCCACATTAAGAAGAAACGTTACTATGGAACAAAGCTTTACAACAAATCAGTTGTTATAGAACAAAGTCTAATAACAGACCTCCCACTCATTTTTCACTGCACTATATATAATTTCTTTAGGAGGCTTAAACACTCTGACAGATTAGAATGTCATTCTAGAAAAGGATAGAAATGCTAATAACTTTTGCTAAGTGACCCTTTGTAAACCTTGCCAAGTGAGTCTGAATATTTTTTACTTGTGTCTGAATATAATTTTAAACTATTATTTCATTCAACCAATTTTATTCAAGAATATTTTTTATTTTTTATCAGTAAATTCCTTGTGTCTGAATATATTTTTTTTTTTACTTTTATTAGTCATTTTTCATAAGACAATTTTTTACTCAAATACTTTTTATTATTGCTTCATTTGCATTCAATTATATGAAATGAATGGTTAACATATGACTTGTGTATTATGATGGTTGAATTGTGTTCTATGTAAAATGAAATATATGTTAAATATGTCATTTCCTATTATAAATCCTAAATTAAAATTTTGTTAACATTCTTCTCTTAAGCTTGTAATCTATTCGAATATTAATAAGTTAGGCTATTATAAAAAGAGATAGAGAAGGTAGAGGGATGGTGTTGATCAGTTCTTTTGGTATTCCTTGGGAAGAAAGTTCTGTAATAACTCTCTTCCTAACCATTGTTCCTTGATCCTTGGATTAGGGGGGAACACATCAATCACGTTACATTTTTGTTTGTTGTTTTAATATATGGACCAGTATCTATTATACATTTTCATGCACATTTGTAGGGTTGTGGTCTTGCGTAGATAATACAAGTGTGTTCATTGTAACTTGCAGTGTCCGAACACCAGTATCAATGAAGTTCTTTCCTCACTTCTTTTTGTTGTATTTCCTGGTCTTCCACATATATTTATTCTCTTATGCTTATGGTATGCTTGTACTATTTTTCTATTTTTTGGTTTAGTTGGTTTAAGTTAATTTCATTTGGAAATAATGAATTTTAAGTTTCCAGGTTTTTCATATTTGGCTCTTTCTACAACTGCAGCTTTTATGCAACACCTTATCCTATACTTTTGGAATCGGTTTGAGGTAATGAGCGATGACCATTGGCTTATTAAAAATGTCAATGTTTTTCTTTCCATTTGGGTTTTTTTAATAATTTGTTTGTTGGTGATTTTTTGTCTTAAGAGACTTGATGAGGAGATAGGAAAATGTGGGCTAGGTGTGAGGTTTGAAAAAAATGCTAACGAATTCATTCTAGAATTAGGAAAAGGAATTGTGATTTTCAGAGTTTAATTCTTGTTTATATTTAAAATTTCTATTATTTAACCTTTCTCTGCTTTCAAATATGTTCAATTGAATTAAACATCTAATGTCGTGCTACTGAGAATTGATTGTGGCATAGTATTTCGTTCTCTACCTATTGTGCGTAATCTTTGAATAATTTGTTGGCACAACATGGTGTTGTATAACTGCTTGAATTCATATATTCACAAACTTTAAACCATTAGGATTGGCCACTGGTAACATTTTATTGAGTGCTTTACCATTTTTCACAATTTAGGTCCTACATGCAACTGATAATGAACTTGGGGGTCCTTATGGTATTATGTTGGCAGAGATTTCACAGGCTACCAAAACATTGTAACCAACTATCTATCTCTTTTTCTGCCTATATTACTTTTTCTTTTTATTTTTATTTACTCTGACAGACTTTCTCTTGCAATCAACAATTATTGCAAACCAGTTATTGCAGTGGCCTACCTATAATTTTTTGTTGTTTGATATCTTGTAACTGCTTGATTTGCTTCATTATTTGGCTTAAGTACTGGATGTAGGTGACTGCATTTTGTGCATCTCAATCTCATGCCTTACATTTTTGTGGTAGCCTCAAGGAACACCAGATAAATGGTTATTTATGCATCATTATAGGCTTTTATTGCAGTGAGATCAATTATACAGTCATTTCTATTTACTCTGGAATAACCAATTTGGACTATGTTGTATGCTATATATGCTGGGCCTAGATTCACTATTACAATTATACAATCATTTTATTATGTTTTCATTTGTGATGCAAGATGATTAATATATAAGTTCTTTTTGTTGTACTAATTTGGAGTTACATGTCCCTTTGCCTCCTTTTTTTAACATTTTTTTCTCTCTCTCAAGATGAAGTGGAAGAACTTGTCCATTTTGAATACTTATCTGTTCATGGTTTAGTTCCTGATCACTACTTGTTTATTGGGCTTCAGTTTAAATAAGTTTAATCTCTGTTTCAGGCCCCCATGATGACTATGGATAGATATGTTGTTGCTGAAAGCTTCTATAAACTGGCCATGGCATTTGCCCCAGTCTCTGATCTTCACATAATGTGGTTGCTTCATCTTTGTGATGCCATGTAAAAACACAATTTGTTTATACATAATATCATATTTATAAGGTCTATTTGCTTAACAAGTGTTGATCTTGTGCTTGGGAATTATTGGAGTAGTTTACATTTTGACAGATACTTATTTACTTGTACCTTCCCTTTATGTTGGTGATTTTGGGCTTTCATATATATGAATGTGGCTCCTGTTTCATTGCTTCCTGGGTTTAGGATAATAATGAAGATTAGTATGTTGAGTTGAGTTTTTGAATATACTAATTAACTTTAGCATACTCATGTTTAAAACACCTATAATTAACTTTAGCATACTCATGTTTTGGCAAAAACCGTCTTCATAGGTGCGTTAAAAAAAAGGAGATACAAAGACGGTTCTCAGCCAAAACCGTCTTTGTATGTGCACATACAAAGACAGTTTTGGCAAAAACCATCTTCTTAGGTGCGAAAAAAAAAGGAGATGCAAAGACGGTTTTCAGCCAAAACCGTCTTCGTAGGTGCATAAAAAAAACAAGAGATACAAAGACGATTTTAAGCCAAAATCGTCTTTGTATATGCATATACAAAGAAGGTTTTGGCAAAAACTGTCTTCGTAGGTGCGTAAAAAAAAAGATACAAAAACGGTTTTTAGGACCGTCGTTGAAAGTTCTCATTTTCAACGACACGCGCAACAATAACGGTTCTATAACCGTCGTCGTATAGGGTTTAAAATCGTCGTTGTATGCTTTACCTATAGTAGTGTTGGTGTAATGGCTTTTAAGAAACTGATATTGATGCTCCAATATATACATGTGATTTTACCGGTCCTCATATTAATGCTCATAAAAACCATGTAAATAATTAACAGAATATGCTTGAGCGTTTTGGGTAAATATAAGACACAATTGTACAATATTTGTTATATTTAAGCTACAATGCATTCTGTTATTTGTTGATATTTTTTCTTATGTTATAGTGGTAAAAACTATATCATAAGGTACGAGGGCTCTTTAAAAAATGGCACCAACGACTGCTTTGCTTTAGAATATGTTGACCTTGATAGACATGAGGTAATTGTTGAAGCTATCTATAATTTATATTTTCTTATCAAGATTTTTGATTGTGATTCTTTTAATATAAATACTGATGAATTTTGATATTTTATTTCTAGGATTTAAAGTAGAAGCACAATGTTGGAAGTAAGATTTGTTTTCACTTCGTTGCTTATTCTTTTGAGAAATAGAAAAACTAGTTGAATATTTGGTTTTCTTATGATATTTGTAATTCTTATGCATAATTTTAAAAATCAAACTGGTGACTAACTCATCAGGGTACTGGGTCATTGGGTTAGTGGTCGAACCGGTAGATCACTAGTTGACCCGCATGACCCGGTCTATAATAAAAAATATTAAATTTTTACACCTGTCTTAAAATATTTTAAAAAAAGACATCACAAATCATAACATAGATAATCAGATACCAAAATATATATAAAAAAAATCATTGTTCAAATTCAAACAAACAAATAACAAAAATCATACACATAAACTACATAAGTATATTTCCTTAATTCATTGCATCTCAATTAGCTTGCATGCATATATTCCTAGAACTGCTAAATAGACTCTCTCATATCATATGACATTTTATATATTCAAAGTTAATTAACTAGCAGTAAAATACTTATCAGTTAGACGTAATATTAGTATCTAAAAATGAAATCAAGAGCTTGATATTAACGTTTATAAGTACTACAAAAAAATGATATTCATTATTATTGAACTTCTCATTTAATTTAGTTTTCATTTCATTATATTTTATTAATTATCAAAATTTCAAAAAATATCAGGGATAATAAAATGTTAGGTAGATTTTCTGAAATGAAAAAAATATACTTAATTTGCATCTATTATTAGCAGTATAATAAATATACCCATATCGATTATTCAAGCCTTCTTCAACCAAACCAAAGATATAAAAAAGTCTTCACAAAACACCATAGCATAGTTCAAATCTCATCCCTTTCCTTTTCTACTTTAATATTATTATTTTCCGTTTCCTTTGAATCAACTCATCGCATTTACTCCCCCTCCCCAAAATAAATAAATTAAAAAACCCAGCCCAACACACCCTCATTCCACTGTAAAACCTATGCAAGCCCTCCTCCCCAAATTAAAATCCTCAACAGTCAACACCAGCGTTCCCCCTCTTCCCCC
>PYAF01001743.1:156788-208688 GCA_007407185.1 Glycine tomentella | reverse complement strand
CCAATGATTATTTTGATTATTGACTTACCAACACAAGATTACTATTGACATATTAGACATTGTGCTTTTATTTTAGATTTATTTTGAATTTAAGTCAATTTGTTTTAACATTCGTTCTGGATTTATGAATTTGAGTATTTCATCAATTACATGTATGTGTTAATTTCAATATTGATGTTAAATAATATAAATGAAAAAATATATTCATAAATAATCCATGCTAAATAATAAAAATAAAAAAAAATAAATAAAGAATTATTAAAAATAAGTTACCGGCAGATTTTTCTACAGCAAAAGTCGTTGGTAATTTCCCCGGATGGATTTCCGACAGATATTTCCATCGAAAATTGCAGACAGATCAATTTGTGGGAAATTATCTACGGATTTTTCCATCGAAAATTATATATGAATAAATTCGTGGAAAATTGCCGACGGACAACAAAATTTCCTCGGTTAAAATTTCCTACCACCATTTTATCGAGGGATTTTTGTTCATCAGAAATTTTAAGTTACCAACGAATTTTAGATGTTAGCGATGAATTTTTATCGTCAAAAATACCAATTTTTTTGTAGTGATATAATTGAAAAGTTAATTTTGAATTTGTTATGTAGAGTTTAGATGGTTTCACGAGAATTTTAATGTGAAGAAATATTAAAATATTTAATTTATAAAACTATAGGAAAAAATAAAAAAAAATTAACACCGCCTATCTCTTAGTGAAATATTTATTATAAAACTCAAAATCACAAAATCAAGATAACACTAATCTATTTATCTATTTTATTTAAAGAAAATTCCACTAACTTTCCTTATGTTTAATACTTATTACACTCTACCTCACTTTTTATTTTGACCCTACACAAATGTCCCTAATTATTTCATGTCTTACACTGATCATCCCTATTATTATTATAACTTCGTTTGATCCGTTAGTAGAATTTGACATATGGTTGATGGCAAAAAAACTCAAATAATACATTTTAAATAAATAACTATCAATTTGATGTTGTTTGCAAACTATTTACCAATATGGGGCATTAAGACAGTCCAAAATGGGCGTGACTGGACACGCCTAGATTGGGCGTGACACAGGGGGGTGTCACACCTGATCTGAGCGTGTCTCACCCCTATATAAGTCAAAAAAATTTACTTTTTTCACACTTTTACTGTTTCACCTTCTTTCTAAAAGTTTTTGAACTTTGTCTCTCTAAGGTTGATGAGTGAAGTTGTGTCAACAAGTAAGTGAATTTAATAAATTTGCATATTATTTAATATGTTATATTATTGAATTAGAAAATTGTTAGGGACTGTTACATAGAACTATATTGAAGTTAGGGCCATATGAAATTGTTAGCTTTGTAGAAAATTGTTAAACACTGTTACATAGAACTATTTTAGATTTTAGTTTAGTTTCGAAGAAAATTATTAGGTTTAGGGTTTAATTTAGTTTCATAGAAAATTGTTAGGCTAGTTTCGTAGAAAATTGTTAGGTTTTAGGATTTAGGGTTTAATTTAGTTTCGTATAAAATTTATAATTATTTTACTAAAGTTATTGAGTTCAGTTTAGTTATAACTATTTTATTTAAGTTAAAGTTTAGTTTAGTTTATTTTTTGATTAATAGGAAGTATTAAATTTTGAATTATTATATTTATTTATTTAGGATAATTACTTGTAATGTAATTTAATTCGAATGTATTATTTAATATGTTATATTATTGAATTAGAAAATTGTTAGGGTATTAAATAAGGGTATTAAATTTTAAATTATAATATTGATGTATTTTGGATAATTATTTGTAATGTAATTTAATTTGCAGGTATTATTTAATATGTTATATTATTGAATTAGAAAATTGTTAGGACTATATAAAATTATTAGTTTTGTAGAAAATTGTTAGAGACTTTTACATGGAACTATTTTAAGGTTTAGTTACGTTTCATAGAAAATTGTTAAATTTTAAGTTTTAGGATTTAGTTTAGTTTTTAATTTATACTTATTTTATTAAAATTATTTAGTTCAGTTTAGTTATAACTATTTTATTAAAGTTAAAGTTTAGTTTATTTTTTATTAATAAGAAGTATTAAATAAGGGTATTAAATTTTGAATTATAATATTGATTTATTTAGGATAATTATTTGTAATGTAATTTAATTTGAAGGGAGTAAATTATTAATTATGAGTGCAACTGAGAAGATGATCTAAAACTTCGAAGCAGAATTGGAATGACACCATTTACAACCTCGAATCGTAGACTTGGAACCTTGTAGCCAGATCTGGAATCTAGAAGTGCAGATCTCAGATATTAAAACACAAATTTAGGACAGTAGGGTGGAGGCGAAACTCTTGGTCGTTGGATATCAACCTTGGCGAAGATATGTGGCTCGCGAATGGCATTGGCAAAGGATAAGGAATGCGAGTGTCACAGACGAGATCAGAGAGCTTGAGGCGGTGGCAAGGTGCATGTGGCGACGACCATGTGGCCGAGGAACTTCGGTAGCTCTACCACCTGCTGAACCCAAACAAAGAAAATTTCTCGTGGTGGTGGCGGAGAATGGGTGAGGGAGGTGGTGTTGTTCAGACCTAACACAGAAGGGGTGGGGCGCGGGGTCAACGGCGCGCTGTCGACATGGCATAAACCAGTGGCAGAAGGCCTCTCGCGTCTGTTTTCGTTGATGGCGGGTTTGCGAGGAATGAGTTAGAGCCTTTGGCTTGGGGTCGGGGTGTCCGGCCGGAGTTTCAGAGGGGGTGGTGCGTCCGGTGGTGAGAAAGTGGAAGTGGGATTGTGGTGAGAAGTGAAGGGGTAAGAAGGGTTGTTTTCGATATTTCACCTAAATTTAACACCGCTACTTAATGATGTTAGCTGAAGAGGTGGAAAAATAATGTATTTTAACAGAAAGTGTAATAAGTCCTAAATTTAAAAAAATTAAAAAGAATGTATTTTAATTTTTAACGAAAAGTGTAATAAATCTTAAATTTAAGAAGAATATTATAATTTTCTCTTTTGTTTCTATTTACTTTATTATATCGTAAAAAGTACGTCTTCATGGGCTAGATGTCAAAATTTTATTTGCCACGTGTCACTTTCGTAGAACTTTACTTTTTTTATTTACTTTTCCATTTTTCCCTCTGTTCCAAAACACCAAACATCCTTTCTTCTCACCTCCTTCACAACTGCCACAACCCAAGTACCCAACAACAGCACCCATTGTCGGTGAGTCATGTTGGCCCATCCCAAATTGTAATCGAGTCATGAATCGTGAGACCCAAAGAGAGAGGGTTCAAGACCCTTGCGCGGAAACGGCTGCGGCGACGCGCAATGGTTGCGGATGGAAGTACTGCGATTGTGTGAAGATGGATTGACGAAAAGGTTTGTGTGGATGATTTTTGTGATGGTAACCAGGTGTTGTGGATTCAAGGATCTTTGGTACTTCCTCTTTTTTTATTTTGTTGCAGGTTTGGTAATGGACTTTCGAATTCAGGCTAGGTCTGTAATTATGTTTAGATTGGCTTGGAGGTTTCGATTGGGTTAGTGGTGGTTCGGGAATGTGAGGTGTTTCTGATGTGGTGTTTGGTTGCTTGATGGCTTTGTGGTAACTGTGAGGTTTAAGTTTATTGGTGGTGTTGACCAACGGGTTTTGTATTTTGGTGACACGGTGATGCTAGCGGCTTATTAGCACAATCACACAGAGATGAGACAATTTATTTGAAGTATCTCAGGCGCCATAAAACTTTCTTATTATTTGTTACCCATTCGGTTTCATTCCTTACATGATTAAATTAAACAGGTTCGAAACCAAGTGCAAATAGGTGTACATATTAAATTGCATATTCCACAAATGAGACAGATGCAAAGAAAACAGAGGTGCATAAAAAGTGGAAAGAGACGCAGAGTATTTTACATTCTGAAAATCATCACAGCATCAAAGCCAAAAGAGTATAACATGTAAAGCAGTTACCTATTGTAAGTCAACCTTCAGGCTTTGATTTGCACTCTAGAACTACACTGGAGCTACCCTCTTTAACAACTCAATGAGGTAGCCTTTTATAATTTATTTGCTTATAACAATGATTAGATTGGTAAAAAAAAAAAAATAGGACTTCTTGAAATTTATGTTATATAGCTTGAGAATATGTTAGACCTCAAATAGATAAAGATAGGACTTTCTCCGTTACATGTTAAGACAATTATTAATTATACAATATTGTTTTTTTTTTTAAGGCAGAATAAGATATATATTGATATATGTCATCAAAAGCACAAGAAGTGCCACAGAGGAACAAAAAGAAACTGACATACAATTTGCACCAAAAATTAACTAGGTGGCTATGCATCTGTTACCCCACCTCCCTGTAGGCAAACATATAATAGAAATTTTATACCAACCCCCCTATCTTGCAAAAATAGCTCTACTTACAATTAAAGACCAAAGACGACAATAAGATTAATGCCAACAAATGCACACAGAAGACAGCTTCCTAGGCCTGAAAAAGCTGAGTTATAATATTGTTAATGAAGAAAACAATGCTTATGTTAAATTAAATACGTAGGATGTTCTGAATATTGAATTCATACTCGTAGAGTAGGATTAGTTCTCTAAGCATCCTTGCAAAACAATTTCACATTTTCACTTGGAGGCAACCTTTGTAATTTTTAGCTTAGTCGCTACATCAACTCATATTGTCTTCAAATTTTATATGCTAGTATTTTTCATGATGAAACTTGTTTAGTTTTATGGGCATTTTGTGTGGTTTATGCTGGACTTCCAGATTTAGTTAAGAAGTTGTTGAGTTTTGTAGTTAAAAATGTCAAGCAGGTAAGTTAAACCAATATGTTAAATTTAGTCATTATACCTACTTTATTCCCTTATTCATAATTTTTGTTCATGTGACGTAGTATCCCAAACCGGAATCTACTTCCACTACATAAATTGAATTTAGTCATTAAACCTACTTTATTTGTAACATTATCCTATAAAGGTTTCAAGGAAAAGTTATTGATCGTAGTAATATCGAATTTTTAATCATTTGTGTGGCATTTTATGCCTCTTTATTTTTTACTTCAAAATAAACGTTGAGGCGATGCTGACCATGAGGTTCTTGGCGTTATGGATAATTTTAAATGTATCGATGCCGACTATGAGACTTATTCATGGACGATCTTACACATGTAGATGTCAACCATAAGACTCTTGGCTTTATGGACGTTCTTACTCATGTGGATGCCGATCATGAGGCTCGGGCTTCATGGACGATCTTACATATGTGAATGCCGACCATGATGTTCTTGACTTCATGAACGATCTTACTCATGTGGATGTCGACAATGATGCTCTTGACTTCATGGACGGTCTTACTCATATCTTAGTAAACAATAACAGTTATAGTCGTAAAATATTCGGAAGTAAATCTCCTTTATTGAATTGAAATACTAAATAACAATAATGAACTTCAATGTAAACAACTAGTCCTTGATGCGTAAAGATATGAATGCACAAGGGTATGTGTATTCTACGCAGTAGAATGAATGACTAAAAGTCCAGATATCAAATCCAAAGGAGTAATTGTGTTCCCAAAATAATTTATTTTGTAACTAAATAATTGAAGAAAGAATTTGAAATTAAGAGGTGATTATTGAGTAATTATCTAATGTAGAAATTAAATCTAACAAGCAAGATAATGTGAAAGATATGATGAGATGAATATCCACATATTATGATTTAACACAATCAATTCCCCAATCCTAATTCTAACGAGATTCTTACAATTGTTAATTGTCAATTTCCCAATATCAATTCTTAGCCATTGACGGTGGTCTACTAATGTTCTTTGCCTTAAACAATACTCAATTGATCATTGATGTATTAATTTAAACCAAATGATTAAGAACAGTGACGAATCAGTTTCCTAATCAATTTATCTTAGATTATCCAACCAGTTTGACCATGCAGTTTGGTAGAAAACACTTCCTAAATCTATTAATTACATGCAAATGATCACTACAATGCAATCGATTATGTATTAGAACAACCATTTCAAAATAGAAATTAAAAGCAAAAAGGAGAATCAATTAAATGAATAACATTGAGAATCTCATTAAAATCAACAAAAAAGTTCAAGGTAGGTTATATCATAATTCTCATACTAGGGAGTCTAGCCATTCATAGCCATGAATAAACTAGAAATCCTTAAAAAAAGTGCAGACATACCAAGAGGGTCGAAATTCAAATGAGGAACCTTCCCAATCATGATCTTCGTGCTTTGTTGGGGCAAAGGACTGTAGCCCAACACTCTCACTCTCTTAGAACTCAAAAATCATAAAAGAATAAAAAATTCTAGAAAGAGAGGCCTCAACTCAATTTATAATATTCTCAAATAGGTTTAATTCTGGTAGAAACGCAAATTGAAGCGAAGGATCACAAAAATATGTTACACAAAAGGGGAGAACCAAGTGCTTGTGCGAAGGAAGAAACGAATCAACTAGAATGGAGACAGGGAGGAGAGGCAAAAGAGAGATTTTTGAGCTTGAAAAAAAACCCAGCTCTTATCCTTGCATTTTTTTGCTAAAGATAACTTTCCAGTTTAAGTGCATACAAAATTACCATGTTCATACAAAATTACTACATGCATACAAAAATCATCATGATTGTGATCAATTTATTATGGTTGTGATGACACTTCAGAGCCAAATCAACGTTCAACCGTGATGAAAATATCACGGCCACGATGAGTGGGCATACAAAATCTTGACTTCACGTACAAAATTGTCTATTGCGTAAAAATTTATCACGAACATGATTCTTCAACTTTTACCTGTTTTGAGTGTTTTTTCCTTAAAACACTCCATAATCATCTGTTTAACATAAACTAATTGAATTTTATGAGTTTTGCCAAAAAAATATACCATTAATGCATGAAACTAGTCAAGAACTATACACAAAAAGGTGATAAAAAATTGGTTTCAACCTGCCCACAATTGAGTTTTGCTTGCCCTCAAACAATTGTTCTGATTCTCATATCAAAATAAATAAATTTTCTCAAGTTAAATCTCATGCAACAAAACTCCCTACATTATCTCGTACAACCATTCTCATACATCCAGTTACACATAATAACTTAAGGAACCATTAGGCTTAACTATTCTTGCAAAATAATATCAATGAGCAGACATGTTTACTCGTCTCACCATCTCTCAATGATAAAGTTTTATATCAAGAAATACTCAAATCACAATTCAGCATACATGTTTAAAATTTTGTTAATCAATCAACTCAACTCTAATAGACACTCGAAAATTTGCAAATTAGCAAAGCAGTTCAAGTTGTAATGGGACCAAACTTGTAATGTAAGGTGGGTGCTAAAAAAATAGGCAACAAAGGACTCCAATCAAGATAGACAAAAGTTATTTAAAGTTCAAGGGATCCTTTACCTTCTTTTCCACCAACCTTATTCACTTTTCTTTTCACTCATTTTCCTATTTATCTATTTTTTATATTTTACTTGGGTTAATTTCTTTTTCTTTTTTTTTCTTTTAATTTATTTTATTGACTTTTGACCCCTTTTATTTGATTCATAAGAGAAGGAGTTTGGAATTTTATTTTTGCCTTTGATTGGTACAACCTGCATTGTGAGTATCAATTCTGTTGTCCCTTTTTATCATGTCACAGATCATTTCAATACAACACAAATCAGGTATCAAAGAGAAATCTACAAACTTTTATGCTAATGTTCCCCCACTTGAAAAAAATCATGTTACCGCAATATAGCTCAATTTTTTTTATAGAAGCGAGGTATCTCTGAAAGCATAATAATTCAACCATAGAGAAATTTTCATGAATCACACATCATAAGAATCAAAAAATGCACAAAATCATGTCATATAGTCTCAAGTTGGGGAAGCAATAGTAATACCCCTCCTCACACTTTATACAAAGCAATGTCCTTAATGCATTTCAGAATAAGACAAAAAAAGAAATATTCCTAATTGAAATGACAACTGAAAGTGCTGAAATATAAAACTATAAAACAAAATATGAAGGAAAAAAACAAAATAAAAGGAAACTACTCTAGGTTGCCTTCTAGAAAGTGTTTGTTTTACGTCTCGAGTCTAATGTGTGAAAAGGGAAGTAAATCAAAGAATCTCGAACGGGTTGATGATCCTTTCGTAAAATGATCCTTCAATATGATCATCCACTCCATAGCCAAGAACTTGAATGGTGTTATCATCTTTCATATTCTCATCTCTTATAGCCCCTTCATGGTGATTCTTTAGAATGATGTTCCTTTTCAGAGGGTCTTCCTTCCCCACACTTGGGCGAGGCTTGGCCACAATTGTCTTCATCTTGTTGGTGGCTTGCACAAAATTATAAGTAGTAGAAGAAAAATTATTTGAAGAATCAAACACTCTTTCTCTTCATCACCTAACCTCCAAATTAGTTTCCCTTATCGGACACCAATCAAAGCCCCTCCTGTATAGAGGAAGGGTGTTCCCAAACTAATTGGAATTTCTTCATTCTCCTTCATGTCCAAAATCACAAAATCAATTGGAAAAATGAATTTCCCAACTTTAACCAACAAATTCTTCATTATTCCTCACAGATAAGTAAGAGTTTTGTCTGCAAGTAAAAAGGAAATGTTAGTGGGTTGTGGTTCTTGTAGCCCCAACTTCTTATAAACAAAATAAGGCATTAGATTAATACTTGCACCTAGATCACAGAAAGCTCTATCAATTTGCAAGCTGCTAATAGTAAAAGGGATTGAAAAACTCCTTGGATTTGTGAGCTTAGGAGACAGTTTCTTTAAAACCACAACAAAGCACTCTTCATTGAGGCCAATTGTAGCAAAGTCTGTCAACTTTCCTTTGTTTGAAAGAGTTTCTTTTAAATACTTGGCGTACTTTAACATTTGGGAAATTTCCTCAGTGAAGGGAATATTGATGTGCACACTTTTAAGTATCTCAATAAATCTAGAAAATTGTCATCATTCCATTTGTCTTTCATGCTTTGAGGGAAGGAAATACTTACCTGAGGAGGGGTCAATACCTCCTTCTCATCCTCTTTGTTTTCTTTCGTATGAGCCTCTTTTTGTGGTGGTGGAGTGGTGTTCGCCTTCTTCTTCAACTCTGCATAGGCCTTCCAATCCTAGTGCTCACAAAATTTATATCCTCCTTCTTGGGATTGGCTTCAGTTTAGGAAGGAAGTGTGCTGGGAGCTCTATGTGACAAGAGAGAATGTATAGAAGTGAGCTGGGACTCCATGAGCTTTATGTGTTGATCATTCTATAAGGTGACTTATACAAGTTTTGATTCTCATTATGTCCCTAGTTAAACTTGTTGGAGTATTAGTTATATCCATTATTTCTACCCTCAACAAAATCAACATCCTCCATAGATCTTGCCAACCCATCACTCATTATGCAATCACCTAGAGCATGTACATACCCACATCTGTCACAAGAAGGATATAGAGTGAGGTAATAGGGGCCTGAGATTTTTCCTTCATGAATCTCTATTTTCCTAGAGAGTGCCTAAATTTGTTGCCCTAGTTCAAAATGTGATTCGACTAACTCCACTTGGTTGACTGACCTTTTCATGATTCTCCTATCCCTAAAATTGATGTAGGGATTGGTGCACATGTCTTCAATGATCTTTATGGCATCAGTAGGGGATTTAAGAAAAAGATTTCCCCCATAGGAAGTGTCAAGGCTAGTCTTATTGTGAGAGGACACTCTCCCATAGAATATATGTACTATCCACTATTGGCTGAACCCATGATGAAGGAAACTCCTAAGCAACTCTTGGAATCTTTCTTATGCTTCTGAAAAGTCTCCTACTCATTTTGAGTGAAGTTGACAATGTCCCTTTGAAGCTTATCAGTCTTCATCATAGAGAAGTATCTTCGAAGGAAGGCACTAGAACATTGAGTCCAGTGCTCCAAGCCACTTCCATGCTTTCCTATTTAGAGAGAAGGGAAAAAAAAACTAGCCTAATGTACTCCTTGCCAACTTGGGGTTATTTGATAGTGTCGCAGAACGTTAAGAACCTCTTTAAGTGCATCATGGGATCTTCAAATAAAGCTCCATTGAACTGGTTGCTTTCAATCATCTGGAGGAACCTATGTTTGAAGTCAAATATCACCCCTTGAGGTAGAGTTGGTAGTTGAATGTTGTTGTTTTCATCCAGTTGAAAAGTGAGATAATCCATGAGTTTGCACTGAAGTATTCCTTGCAGGTTCTTCTCCTACCATTACTGTCAAAACACAAGGGGGAAAAAATCAAAACGCACTAGTAGAGAAAAGTAAATAAATAAGAGGAATTAAAAAGAAAAGAAAGCAAATAAATATAAAATACTATGAACAAAATTACTTCATTAAACAAAATTAATTACTCTGGAACTCCACAACTAGTTCTGGACAATGACGTCAGAAACTTGATACGTAAATATGAATGCACAATGGCAAGTGACCCTACGTAGTAGTATTAAGGACTAAAAGTTCAGATATCAAACTCAAATGACTAATTGTGTTCCCAAAATAATTTATTTTGTAACAATAATTGAAGAAAGAATTTGAAATTAAGAGGTAATTGTTGAGTAATTATCTAATGTAGAAATTGAATCTAACAAGCAAGATAATGTGAAAGATAGAATGAGATGAATATCCACGAATTATGATTTCACACAACCAATTCCCTCAATCCTAATTCTAATGAGATTCTTACGATTATTAATTGTTTGTTTCCCAATATCAATTATTAGCCATTGACGATGGTCTACTAATGCTCTTTGCCTTAAACAATACTCAGTTGATAATTGATGTATTAATTTAAACCAAAGGATTAAAACAATGACGAGAGTGATTAATTAGTTTTCTAATTAACCTACCAGAGATTATCCAACCAATTTAGTCATGCAGTTTGGTATAAAAGACTATCTTCCTAAATTTATCAATTACATGTAGATGATCTTTACTACGCAATTGATTATGCATTAGAACGACCATTTCCAAATTGAAATTAAAAGCAATGAAAAGAATCAATTAATTGAATAACATCAAGGATCTCATTAAAATCTAGAAAGGGGTTCAAGGTAGGTTATATCATAATCGTCGGAATAGGTAGACTAGTCAGTCATAGCCATGAATAATCTAGAAATCCTAAAAAGAAGTGTAGACATACCAAGGAGGTTGGAATTCGTACACAGTGCTCTCACTTTCTTATAACTTCAAGATAGTAAAAGAATAAAAAACTCTAGAAAGAGAGATCCTCAATCCCTATTTATAATATTCTCAAATAAGTTTAATTCTAGCAAGCGATCTTATCCTTGCATTCTTTCCCTAAAGATAACTCCAAAACTTAGGTGTGTACAAAATTCATCACAACTATGATTCTTTAGCTTTTGCTTATTTTGTGTTCTTTTTTCTTAATACAATCCTGATCACTTGTCTAATATAAAACTAACTAAAATATGTGAGTTTTGTCAACAAAATATAGCATGAATGCATGAAACTAACCAAGAACTATATATAAAAATGTAATCAAAATTCAGTTTATCAGTCCTACTGCGAGATTTAGGCCAAAATTAGACATCCCAACTATGTTGACACCTCTATCCCCGATCGTTGGCCAAGTTATAATAACCCTAGCGCTTAGCGCGTATGGCGCAGGCATTTGAGCGAAGAACTTTGGTTTCTGCAGAATTTTCTACAGAAAACTAGTTGCAAAAGTGTGGCGCGGATGGCGCCAGGCTGGCGCGATCAGCGCCATGCCCACTGGAAGTTGGCGCGGTGGTGGCGCGGTTGGCGCCATTGTTTCTGGGTTATGGCGCTGGAGGCGTCAGTGTGGCGCGGATGGCGCCACAGTCCCTGGAAGTTGGCGTGGTGGTGGCGCGGTTGGCACCATTGTTTCTGGATGTTGGCGCGATCAGCGCCAAAGTGGCGCAATCAGCGCGGCACGTCGGTTAGGCCCAGTATATAAGTTGCATTTTACGATTTTTGGGCCATTTTTCACTTCTTCTTCCTCCCACGTCCAGGCCTCCATTAGTGATGAACCCAAGCTTCCAAGGACCTTAGTTTATGACCTAAACACCTCCCAATGACCCTTAAACTTGTGAGGAACCTTTAGAGAGCTATAATCCTTCATCAATTCCCTCTAAAACCCTTAATTAGAGAGGTCCCTTGCTTAAGGGAAAGTGAGAGAACTCGAGCTAGACGAGGAATTGCGACGTTTTAAGGACACCCAGGCTGAAGGGCGAGGTCCAGAGGCATTCCTCATCAGTTTTGAGGTAAGAAACTCGAGTTTCTCCGATTAATTTAAGATTTGGGGTTCTCTGTGAATAGTGACCCACTTGAGCTGGGGCTAGAATTAGCCCAGGGTCCTGTAGAGAAACTTGCTTAGAGCTATGTAGTGATGAAGGATTAGCTTTCAGTTTTTGATTAGGTGGAGCCTTGATTATGTTTGTTCTGAGCCTGAGAGGCTAGCGGAATGGTGCCTTGGTTGAGGCTTAGACCGTTCCAGTCATATGTTGAATTATGAGGCTGGGATGAGCTGGTGCTCAGTCATGTGTTTGCATTGAGCCTGGGAGGACTCAGATGCTTGGTACTTAGCCTTAGTGGATCTTGTATTTGTCTGTGATGGCCTAGTGTGCGCTAGGCTGAAATGGTTGAACCCTAGGATAGGAGAATTCTGAATATGCTATGTATTGCTATGCTTGAATGCCTGTGTATTTGGTTTTGATATGAATTCATATGCCTTGATTAGGGCTTGACACCGAGGGTGTCAGTGGCGGGAGCCACAGAGCAGGGACAGGATCGCAGAGTGAGACCTTGCCAGGTAAGTTCAGTGTCCCTGGGGATGATTTCCCACTTGGTTGCCACACCACACTCCCGGGGAGTGGTGGTCATATTCATGATGCATGCATTTGATTGTTGCATCCTCATAATGATATGTGTGTGCATCTGTGCTTGTTATGTGATATGATTGTGATAGATCTATTGGCCAATAGATAGATATGGACCTCCCTAGGAGATGATGGTTTCCTCCTAGTATGGTTGGCTCATGGTTGAGGTAGCTCCCAGGGAATTGGTTCCCACAGACCATGGGGATAGAAGTTGAGGTAGATCCTTCTATTCTCGGAGGTACCATATATGTGCATCCATGCGAAGGGTTAGCACCCAATGGGATGGCACAGGTGTGAGTTTCCGGTCTCACACTGATTTAGGCGTTGAGGTAGCTCCGCCATGTTTGGATGTTTAATATATTGTTATGAGGACCAGAGGGCCAGGCCAGTGGGCCATTTGCTTGTGATTGCCTGATGTATGTGTTATGGAAAGTGGGCCAGGGTGGAGGAGATTCCTCCAAGGACCCTGAGCTTACTGAGATGTGTATCTCACCCCGTGTGGGGATTTATGATTTCAGATGACTCTTCTGGCAGAGGAGAGCAGTCTCAGGGCAGAAGGTCCCAGTAGAGACTTGGGCTGCTTGACTGAGGAGAAACAGGGAGAGCTGAAAGCTCAGTTTTGTTTTGATTATGTTTTGTACCCTTGAGAAGGGATGGTGTGTGTACACCTGAGTTGTTTGGTTCTGTACACCCTTGGTGAGGACAGATATTCTTTTGTATCACTAGGCTATGGTGTGGACTATGATGTATATTTATGTACAGAACTCATGATGATATGTATATGATGTTCCTCCTGAGTATAATTGTTGTATATTTGACTATCTGCCTATAGGTTCAAGGTATCTGTCTATATGTGTATGATATGCGAAACTGAATCAACAAGGGTGTGAAAAATATGTCTTGTGTGTGTGAATTCTATGTGATATGTTTATTCCATACATAATGAATCAAGAAAGACGATTCTATGCTTTCGCTATGTTTTAAAATAATGTTTTAAGCGCTAACCTGATCTTATTAATGATAACGCACCGGAGGCCTACGGGGTGTTACACAAGTAGACATCCCAACGAAATTGATTATATTTTCAAAAAGGCTTAAATATATTTTTAGTCATCCAAATTTGAAGTAATTTTTTTAGTTCCTTAAATTTGCAAAATGTTTTTTTTAGTCCTTCTATACAGTATGAGCCAAACAGAAAATAAATTATTCACAATATGTGGCAATTTTTTATAGCAAAAATTTGATTTTTGATTTTATATTTTAAAGTACGATTTTTTGGCGATTTAAAACTGTCAAAATTAAGTCAATGAAAAATAAGTAAAGCAAATTTTTAAAGGGATTAATTGTTATTTTTATTTTCTATCGACTTGATTTTGATAGTTTTTAACTAGCAAAAACTCTACTTCAAAATATAAAACATAAAATTAAATTTTTCCAAAGCAAATATCTTATTTCCTTTGGTTCACGGTACAAAAACTTAAAAAATCATTGTGTGAATTTCAAGGACTAAAAATTAACTATAAATTTAAAAGACTAAAAATATATTAAAATCTTTTAAAAAATATAATCAAATCCGTGAAATAAATGACTTGTTATAAATTAAATAAAATATTTTTTTGATATTTGTAATATATTTTTTTATTTTACTATTTGATATTTTCAAAATTTTGCTTTTGAATGTGATAAGTTAACATAGTGTCATATTAAGTGATGATGTAATAATATTAAGTGATGATATGATAAGTTAATATAATATCATATAATATCACGTTATGAATTAACGGATTTAGGTTACTTAAAGTAAAAATTTGAAAATGACAAATAGTAAAAAAAAAAAAAAAAAAAGAAGAAAGAAAGTAAATTAAAAAAGAATATTAAAATATGAAACATGTTTAAGCAAATGTTTAGTTGCAGACTTGCAGTCGAGGAATGGGCCCACCATAGTATTGTCACTAGTCACTAGTCACTACTTGGCTCAACGTCCAAATGGACCCAACCCATTTCCACCACATCCAACACCACTCCGTGATCTTACAGATTACACGCGACAGACAGAGATAGAGTCGTTGTTCCATTTCTACATTCGAATTCCATGGCGAATGGGTAACGAAACCAAAGAAGCCATAGCCACAAATAACCGTTAAAATGCTTCTAACTCACATTCACATTTTCTCTCCCTTCACACGTTTCACTTATGCACTTCATTCCTCGCCCGTCCGTGCCTCTTTCGCTCCAACACGGCGTCGTTTGGTCAAAACCGCCGCTCCTCAGGAACCGAAAAATCTCCGGCACCTCACTTCGCGCGTTGTTCAACTCACTCGCCGAAAACAGCTCCGCCAGGTAAACCAAAAACCCAGCCACCTGACAAAGAAAAATGCCGATTTTTTTTAATGATTTTGTTTTTGGTTCAGATTTTGGATGAGGTTGAGGTTGCGAAGAAGCATTTCGGGAAGCTGAACACGATTGTGATGAACGCGGTGGTGGAGGCTTGTGTTCGATGCGGCGACATCGATTCGGCAATTAAAATATTCGAGGAGATGAAAAAACGCGATGGTTGTGGTGTGGATACTGTCACGTATGCCACGCTTTTGAAGGTATTATATCGATGATGTTCATACTTTCTGCATTTTCTTTTTTCTTTACAAATTTTGCATTGTTTTTTGTTTTTTCATGGATCTGCTATTTTTAGTTGTAGAAAACTAGAAATGATGAAGTATATTTTAGGATTTTAGCTATGAAGGGAGGCCAATTCAAAAGACTAGTCTCATGGCTTAAGTACCATGTGACGACGTCAAGTAGTTTATTCTATAATATGGGACTCTTGACATTGCCACCCCTTTATATATTGATCCGATGATAGCTCTTTTTCCATTGACGGCTTCACTCACTTATCATTATTCAGTTTGGCACCTTAATCTAGCCTTATAGGTAGCCCTTTCCGGGACCTGACTCTCAACGAAAGCATCAATTGTAACTTAAGCACATGAGGAGAGACCAATTCAAAAGACTAGTTCGTTTGACAGAAGAGCCTTGGGGCTTAAGTACCACACAAGTAGTTTATTCTATTCAATGTGGGACTGATATTACCCTGTAACTAAGGGTTGTTTGGATGAAATAAAGTAACCTAAATTTTCATTTCAAGTAAAATCTTTCTTTTTTAGTTAAAGAAGTTGTCTATTGTATGCGCTTGGACACTTAATAAGAATTCCAAAATAGGAAATTTGTATCAAAAGAGAAAATACTCCTCTCATCTCTTTTTACTCGTACACTCATGGGAAAACACATATTTTGGACTGTAATTTTTTTTTTTTTTGATCGGCCAATGTTAGTTGTTAAATGTTAGTTTTTTGTTAGTGGAGGGATTCGGACCCACGACCTCTCCCTCCTTCCCTTCTTTTCCTTTTACGACCCAACCAACCTTATATCTCCTATTTAGGACTGTAATTGATGTGCATGTTTAATTGATATTTAATTTCTATGCACTAATAGTGTTAAAGATTTTACACTATCAACTAATCAGAAATTATTGTTGATATGTTTTTTAAAATAGTTATTATAAAGAATTTAATTTCATGTACTGATAGTGTAATTTTACGTTGTCAACCAATAAAAAATCATGTTAGGTGTGAGTATGACTTTTAAGGTGATTGTTGTTGAAGTAAAAAAACTTATCATATATGACAATTTGTAATTGGATGTCAGTAAAAACTTTTTACATTGTCATTGCATACATTATTTACTCTATTATAAAAGTCAATAAACTTACCATACATTGGGGTTTGTGATTGGATGTTCATGTAATTATAAATGGTGCATACACTATTTACTCAATTTGATATTAGAACTTTTAACTTCCTGATTTGACTTTCATTACTACTTCTCTTTATTCATGATAAGTGAAAAATTATTTAATAAAGATTAACATAAGTAAGGACATAATTGAGAAGATTCCTAGTAATTAATATTGTCTTGATCTTTTAAGTAGACAAATAAATAGAAATAATTTTTCCATGAAAAGTGGACTGATAGAAAGAAACCTAGTATATTTATTAGTAAAAAAAAAATACATAAATCATTTAATGTGCCTGTTATTAATAGGCCTTCATGGTTCAGGTTCAGCATAAAAACTAAGCAGAACTTGAAATAAGGTTCTGTCAAACTGAAAGAAACTATTTATACCTTTGAATAACCAAACCAATTTGCTTCTTTAGTTTTGTGAACTTGTTTTAGTTCATGACTTCATTCTACTTCTATGAACCAGTTTTGAAGTGGTTTTTGTGATGTAAACCGGTTCTGAGTTCGCAGTAAACTGTATGTTTAGTGAGAACTAGATTCTGGCTAGTCCTTTATGTTTATTTGTTACTATATTTTTAAAGTAAACTGTGTGTACTATATTTTTACAGTAAACTGTCATCCTTGAAATTTTTATAGCAAATAACAAGTTAAGGATCATAACTACTCAAAACCAAATCATAACAAATCTTTATCATCACCCAAATCCTAGTTCAGAAATTCTCTCCAGGATCCAGAAAAATATCGAACACATTGAACAAAAGAAATGAGACAAAAATCACAATTTATTAAAAAAAAACTATGTATCCCATTACCCAAAGGCTCCCCGCTATGCGAAGGTAAGGGAGAGAGATATTGTACGCAGCCTTACATTTGCATATGTAAAGAGACTGTTTCTGGATTCGAACCCATGACCAACAAGTCACCAAGAGGGCTCGCTCTCAAAAAATCACAATTTATTGAGAAAAAAAAAAAGCAAATGTGAGTTTGAATCTAAATGAGAGTGATGAGGTCGAACCTTGATTAGGTCTAGATGACAATCGACAGTGGGTGCAATCACTCTGAAAGAGAAATACACACTAAAGGGCTTAGCATTCTGAAAATAGACATGTGCACACACACACACACACAGAGATCACTGAAAAAGGTTTGATGAATAGATGTTTTCAGATGTTGTGTTGAAGACAAATCTAGACCTCACCGAAAAGGTTCAAATGGCATTAGATTTGAGATTTGGTTCTCTGAATGCGATTAGGCTTCTTGTTATGGGATTTAGGATTTCTACTTTAGATTAGGGTTCAGTTCTTACTTCCTAGGATGAAGATGATTGATATGAGTCGAATTGCTTTTGGATTCTAAATTGTGACTGCCTGACTGAGAGTCTGAGATTGAGTGTATCTCATTGATATTAAGTTGGCTTTGGTTGCTGAACCTGTTAAAAGCAAACAGTTCCGGTTAATGAACTGCTTTAAACCAAACAGTTCGTTAGTGAACTTATTTAAAGGTTTTGGATCTTTTGTAGTACAATTCAATTTGGTTTGCAATCTGGTTTGGTTCATTTTGGTTCTGTGAAGTCTGAACAAGCATTTAGTGTGGTGTATGAAATACGTTCACAGTATTCATGGACACATCATAGACAACCCCTTAACTAAATATTTTCTCATTTGAGGATATTTTGAAATGAAAGAATTCTTCCGTTTATCTCTTAGTTTTATAATCATTTTAGGACATTCATTTTGAAAAATGAAAAATTAGCTGCCTCTTTCCTTTTCCTCTAAACTTCGCCAAATGTATATTTGTAGTCTCTGTTTTTTAGTCTAACAATTTGATGCTGCAATCCCTTTAATTATCTGTTATTTCTGAGGTTGATTGGATTTTTATTTTAAATGCACATAAAGGGATTAGGTGAGGCACAAAGAGTTGATGAGGCTTTTGAATTGCTTGAAACTGTGGAAAATGGCACTGCCACAGGAAGTCCAAACTTGTCAGCTCCATTGATCTTTGGTCTGTTAAATGCCTTAATCAAAACAGGTTAGTCAGACAGTCTGGTTTGGCATGTAATCTAACTGATTTTCTGGAACTGTTGATAAATTTAGCATATGGACAACTACCCATTTGTATTTTTCCCTTTGGGTGTTATTGGAATATTTGTTGTTGTCTTATTGTTCTATGCTGTTTTCCTCATTATAAAGTTTTTCTTTTAAGAATTTCTAGCCTTTGAAAGTACACTCTTATTATTTTCTTGTGATCTTTTTGTGCTTGAAAATGTTGCTTTTGGTGTTTTTAGTTTGCACTACAGTATTGCATGCTCATACATGTGCAACTGTATGTAATAGCTAAAGAATAAGATGACATGCTTGATTGAAATGTTTTTGATTTTCAAATTTTAAGTGCTAATTGTTTGTTTTTGGTTTAAGTCTATCAAGATATTTTGAGAACTTCATGATGACTGGTGATGTTTTACTTGCATTGCTATAGTGCAGGAGACTTGCGTCGTGCAAATGGTCTCCTTGCCCGTTATGGTTTTGTGCTTCGTGAAGGTGGCAATTTTTCTGTCTCAGTATACAACATACTAATGAAGGTTTTGCTCTGATCCATAATCTTAAAAGAGAGAAAGCTTCATTATGAATAGCATGTTGCAGCATTAGGGATTGCAAATATTAGTCACAGTGGAATTTAATCTTGAATGCTTCCTTTTTCCAAAATAGGGCTACATAAGCTCAGGTTGTCCACACACTGCCATAAACATGCTCAATGAAATTTTACGTCAAGGCATAATGCCTGACAGGCTCACATATAACACACTAATTTTAGCATGTGTCCAGAGTGGAAAGTTGGATGCTGCAATGCAATTTTTTGAGGAAATGAAGGTAATCGGGATTATTTGAAATTTTAGTTCAATCTTCCTTTGGTAGTGAAATATGATTTTTTTATATTTAATTTTCAATCTTTTTGATATTTATAGGGCAAAGCACAGAAGTTCGTCAATGATGATCTGTTTCCAGATATTGTTACATATACAACAATGCTTAAGGTGGGACTTCTCTTATTTGTTCACTTACAATTTGTAATAATGTACAACTGTAAATTGATCAGTTCAAATTTTGCTTTATTTTGAAGAAGTTTTTGATGGGTAGTGTCCGTAGTTGTTCTCAGTTACTGTTGATTTCAGTTAAAGCACTGGTTTTATTTCAATGGATGTTAATGTTCACTTATCAATAGTCATGTAACTGATATGCTTTGACTATTTGTTTTAGTTTTGGCCTATTATAAATCCTATTGCTGGTTTGGGTGTGGGATGGCTCTCCAGCATCTCTCATTTCTCTCTCTCTCTCTCTCTCTCTCTTTAATGCAGGGTTTTGGGCAGACGAAGGATCTTGCTTCAGTTCTGAAAATAGTGTTGGAAATGAAGTCTCATCGTGAATTATACATTGATAGAACTGCTTACACTGCAATAATTGATGCTTTTCTAAAATGTGGCTCAGTTAAGGGTATGCTTTCATTAGTTAGAGTTTCTTTAGTGGCATAGTGATAGTTTCAGGAACGAGTAAAAAGTTACATGTTCATGGTAGTTCCTTTTCTATTGACAGGTGGAGTAAGATATTCCTGATCCTAAGGCGTGCCTATTGCCTAATAATTAAAATTATGCCTATGGAATTAATGGATTCTCCTTGTCTCTTGAATTGAAGTGTCAAATATTATTCTACTGCTGTTGTTCTTCTAGGTTAAATTGTGAGGAAAAAAAATTAACTTACAGTCACATACACTGGAGTCATATCTATTCACTAGGATGAGTCAAACTTGTGGGCAACTTAAACACAATGCTATGTAAAAATTAAAGCTTTCTCCTTTGTAAGTACAAGTATCTGGCACGAAGAAAGTACAATTAAATTGCCAAAAGAAATTGAAGAAGAAGAAAAGGCTGCAGTTTTTCTTCATATTTGAAAATGTTAGTGATAGGAATAGAAGGTGGGGAAATGTGTATTCTAGGAGCTGTTAGTTAGTAAGCCAGTTAGGATAACTAATAGTTAGTTATAATAAGTAACTATTAGTTAGTAGTTAGAAGAGAAATTATAACTAGGGTGTTAGGGAGTTTAGGAAGGGGATCTGGTATGTTGTAGGAGGTTTGTGATTCCTCGAAAATCATTGTTTTTGTCATTAGGAGTGTGAACTCCCAATCAATAAAAATACTCAATTTTCCTCTTTTTCTGGTCCAGTTCTATCTACTGGTACCAGAGCTCCTATCTGGGAGCTGTGGAGGGGTTGACGGTGTCGAAAACAAATGCTAAAATGGAGTTGTGTGTGGAGGTGATAGAGAGGGCCATGGAGGAAAATCACGATGTGGTAGAATTGCGTTTGGGTTCTATAGAAGCAATGATTCAAAGGCTAGCGGCGGTGTGGGAGAAACATACGACGGAAGAGAACGCACCTGTGGGTGATTCGTCGGGAAGAAACAGAGGGAACAAAGTAGTTGGGGGAAATCGTTGGTGAAACATTGAAAAGCCCATTTTCGTGGGAGAAGACTCCTTGGCTAGATGTTGAAAATCGAACGATACTTTTGACTGCAAGCCGTGAGGGAGGAGGACAAACTAGAAGCTATCATGGTGGCGATGAACGGATAGGCCAGATGGACGGGGAGGTGTTAGGATCGTTCCACTGGTGGGAGTCTTGGAACCCAAACCGCTCGTGGGAAGGGTTCAAGACTACATTAGCCCAAGGGTTTCACGGTTCAAATCTGGGAAGTCCTTTTCAAGCGCTATTAGCACTGAAACAGGAAGATTCTGTGCAAGAATACATTGGACAGTTTGAGAAGTATGTGGGGACAGTGAAAGGGTTGGAAGAATCCTTCTTGATGGAGGTGTTTCTCAAGGGATTAAAGGAAGAGATTAGCACGGAGGTACGACTTCATGAACCTAAGAATTTGATGGAAGCCATGATAAAGGCTCAATAGGTGGAAGAAAAAAATCGGGTTTTAGGGAATTTGCCTAGAAGTAATAATAAGGCATACCCATTTCAGAAACCCAGCTTCTCGGCCTAGAGATTTGGGAGGGATTGGCAGCAGGGTAGTGGCAAGGTGATGGAGCCTCCTATGGCTAATAAAACAGGTGATCAATTAAAAAGGAGGACTTTCCACAAGTTGTCACCTGTGGAAGTCAACGAGAAGATGAGGAAGGGTGAATGCTTCACCTGTGAAGAAAAATATCATCCTACACATGTTTGTAAAAATAAACAACTAAGGTTGATGATTATGGAAGAAGAGGAGGAAGAAGACTTTCGGAGGAGTCAAGAAGAGGATAAGGATGAAGAGGAGGGATTTCATCAACCTTCCCTGCACAGTATTGAGGGACTTATCACCAAGAAGTCACTCAAATTATGGGGAAGGATTAAAAACAGAAAGGTTATAGTGTTAATTGATTGTGAGGCAACTCATAGTTTCATTTCAACGAAATTAGTGAAGGAGCCGGAGTTAAAGGTAACTCATACAAATCCTTATTCAGTGGAAGTAGGAGATGGACATAACGTGAGGTGTCCAGGAGTGTGTAAATCTCTACCCATTGAGTTGCAGGAATTACAAATTATTCAAAATTGTTATTTGTTTGAGTTGGAAGGGGTTGATGTAGTGTTAGGGGTGGAATGGTTAGCAGGTTTGGGTGAAGTGGAGGCTAACTTTGAGAAATTGACTTTAGTTGGGAGGGTGCAGAATAGGAAAATTATATTAAGAGCTGAACCTGAATTGATTAAGGCTGCCATCAATATGAAGTTAATCAGAGGCACTCTGTTGGAAGCTGAACAAGGTTTTCTGGTGGAATTAAAATCAGTAGACTATAGGGCCATCAATATCTGTCCACACCCTTGTCTTTTGCTAGTCCTGTAATTCTGGTTAAGAAAAAAGATGGGAGCTGGAGGTTGTGTAGACTATAGGGCACTCAAAAAGATTACTGTGCTGGATAAGTTTCCAATACCAATCATATAAGAGTTATCAAATGAGATAGGAGGGGCTGAATTGTTTTCAAAATTGGATTTGAGAGTGGTTATCATCAGATCAGGATGAAGGAAGATGTGCAAAAGACAGTTTTCAGAACTCATGAGAGTCATTATGAGTTCTTGGTTATGCCTTTTGGGCTAACCAATGCACCATCAACCTTCCAAGCACTCATGAATGAGGTACTTCGACCTTTCTTGAGGCAGTTTGCTTTGGTTTTCTTTGATGATATATTGGTGTACAATCATAGCCTTGAAGATCACAATATGCACTTAAGAGCAGTGCTACAAGTGTTGCAGCAACAAGAGTTGCATGTGAATAAGAAAAAATGCAACTTTGGTCAGAAATCTTTGGAGTATTTGGGTCATGTGATATCGGGAAAGGGGGTGGAGGCTGATCCAAATAAGCTGGCAGCTATGACTAGATGGTCTATTCCTAAAGATGTGAAAGGATTAAGGGGATTTTTGGGGTTGATAGGTTATTATAGGAGATTTGTGAAGGGGTATGGGAAGCTGGCACAACCCTTAAATTCTTTGCTAAAGAAGAATGTTTTTCAATGGGATGAGGAAACAACACTTGCCTTTGAACATCTCAAGACATCCATGAAGAAGCTTTCTATTTTGGTGGTACCAGATTTTTCTAAGGATTTTATCTTAGAAACTGTTGCTTCAGTACTGGGTTGGGAGCAGCCTTGCTGCAGGAAGAGAAGCCTTTGGCCTTTTGGAGTAAGGCATTCTCAGAAAGGGCTCAGGTTAAATCAGTATATGAGAGAGAATTGATGGCTGTGGTATTAGGAGTAAAAAAGTGGAGACATTATTTGTTGGGCAGAAAATTTATCATCAGAACTGATCAAAAGAGTTTGAAGTTCTTAAATGAACAAATGTTACTGAGTGAGGAACAGTTCAAGTGGGTCACTAAATTGATTGGATATAATTTTGATATTCAATATAGGACAGGGAAAGAGAATATAGTGGCTGATGCACTGTCCAGACAATTATCATTTTGTGCTATTTCAAGGGTGCAAGAGGAGCAATGGGGTGATTGGGAGGAGGAGATGCAAGCTGATCCTCAAATGTATGAAGTTTACCAGGGCATATTAACTAAGACAGCTGAGAAGCCAGGATACACCATCCATGGAGGTAAATTGGATTACAACAATAGATTGGTTTTATCTAAAAATTCTTCTAGAATTCCTCTTCTTTTAAGGGAGTTGCATGATTCTCCTGTGAGAGGACACTTAGGTTTTTTTAGAACCTTTAAGAGAGTGGTTGAAGTAGTTTTTTGGCAAGGAATGAAGAAAAGGATAAGAGATTATGTAGCTGAATGTGAAATATGTCAGAGAAATAAGGCCAGTACTTTAGCACTAGCAGGATTGCTGCAGCCTTTGCCAATTCCAACAAGGGTGTGGACAGATATTTCAATGGATTTTATTGGAGGACTACCAAAGGCTCAAGGTAAGGACGCTATACTGGTGGTGATTGATATGCTGACTAAGTATACTCATTTTTTTGCATTAAGTCATCCCTATACAGCTAAGGAGGTTGCTGAGTTATTCATCAAAGAAGTGGTAAAGTTACATGGTTTTCCTGCTTCCATAATTTTTTAACAGAGACAGATTGTTCATGAGTCTCTTTTGGAAGGAACTGTTCAGAAGGGCAGGTACTCAACCAAAAATGAGTACTGCCTATCATCTACAGACAGATGGGCAGACTGAGGTGGTTAATAGGTGTTTGGAGGCTTACTTGAGGTGCTCAACTGGCACCAGACCAAAGCAATGGGCCAACCACTTATCTTGGGCTGAATTTTGGTTTAATACCAATTTCAATATTTCAGTTAAAATATCTTCTTTTAAGGCTTTGTATGGACAAGAACCACCTCTATTGATCAAAGGAGTTGATATTCCTTCTAGATTGGAAGAGATTAATCAGCTGAGCAAGGACAGAGATGAATTGCTGCAGGATTTAAGGACTAATGTGCTGAAAGCTCAAGATCAGATGAAAAGATATACTAATAAGCATAGAAGAGATCTGGTTTTTCAGGAAGGAGATTGGGTGTTTTTGAAGCTGCAAGCATACAAAATGAAGTCCTTAGCAAAGAAACCAAATGAGAAGTTGAGTCCTCAGTTTTATGGATCCTATAAGGTCATACAAAGGATAGGAGAGGTTGCTTATAAATTGGAACTTCCGGAAGGTAGCAAGATACATCCGGTTTTCCATATTTCTCTGCTCAAGAAATCAATAAAGTCCACTTGTTCTCCTCAACCATTACCAACGGCTTTGAATGAGAATTGGGAACTTCAATTTCAACCTGAGAAGGTCATGCAGAAGAGATTTTCAGAAGCTGGTGGACAGGAAGTCCTCATTAAATGACAGGGTTTACCACATCCTGAAGATAGTTGGGAATTGGCTGATGAAATGGAAGCTGTTTTTCCTCACCTGGACCTTGGGCACAAGGTCCATCTTGAAGGGGAGGGTATTGATAGGAATAGAAGGTGGGGAAATGTGTATTCTAAGACAGCTGTTAGTTAGTAAGTCAGTCAGGATAACTAATAGTTAGTTATAACTAACTATTAGTAATTAGAAGAGAAATTATAAATAGGTTAGGGAGTTTGGGAAGGGGATCTGGTATGTTGTAGGAGGTTTGTGATTCCTCGAAAATCATTGTTTCTGTCATTAGGATTGTGAACTCCCAATCAATAAAAATACTCAATTTTCCTCTTTTGCTGGTCCAGTTCTATCAGTCAGCCAGTGCTGCTTGCTGAATGAATTTCAACTGCTAGTTTGTGCTGTACTGTCTAATGAGATTCCCTCTCTTCTTCTCCCTCATAAAATGGATACTCATTATTTGGATGGGGTGGGGTGGAGAAGAGAGAAATAGAGTGGAAAGAGATAGTGTGGAAATATGGTTTTTCTATCATTTTGGATGGGGACAGAAATGGGAAAGGAGAGTTTATTCTGGGGGTTACCAAAACATTTTCTCCTCACATGGAGAGATTTCTCTCATTTCTTTCCTTTTGTGTGCCCTCCAGAACTCTATATTTTTATCATCCATTTCTCCTGTTCTTCCCTTCATAGGGGCGAACCTGTATATTTGTATTCTCTATTTCTTTCTATTCACTCTTTCACTCATCCGAAAGTCCAAACAAAACGTAGAGAAATCTCCCATTTCTGTCCATCCAAACATTGAAAATGATTTCTGCACTATTTTTCTCTTATTTCTTTCCTCCATTTAAACAAAATGGTAATCTTTGTTCTGCTGCCCCATCTTTTTGTCTCATTAAATAAGTGATGAATTTGCATTTGTTCTTCATCTAATTAAATCATATTTGGGCATTTAGGTGCTCTCTGTATTTTTGGAGAAATATTGAAGCAGGCTGGTCTGAATCCAGAGTTGAAGCCAAAGCCTCACCTCTATCTTTCCATGATGCGTGCCTTTGCTTTTCTAGGAGATTATGATCTCGTTAAAAAATTGCATAAACGGATTTGGCCTGATTCAGCAGGAACCATATTATTAGTTGCTCAAGAAGAAGCTGATCACCTTCTCATGGAAGCAGCACTGAATGCTGGTCAGGTAGTTTTCCTCCTTGGCCATTGACAATTTGATATTGAGGTGGAAAAGTTTTTTTTCCCTAGTTATGATTTTTTTAGTATGTAAAGAGAAAGGTCTACAAATATCGTCATTTTGCATTGGGAAGTTAATAATTCTCAACTTTTTTTATGTTATTTGCATCTGTGTATCTTTGCCAGGTTAATGTTGCAGTTAAAACTCTTACTGAGATTGTTTCAAGATGGAAGGGCATATCCTGGACAAGTCGTGGGGGCATGGTATGTAATGTAGTGGTATACAAATATCGTCGTTTTGAATAGATCTCATCATTTGGGTGTCAAAAGTGTTAACCTTGATTTGTATATCTAGTGTTTTTCCTATCGTAGTATTTTTGGGCCAACAGGTTCTTCAACTTATCTAGTATTTTAAGAATGCAAACAAAGTTCCCTTTGCAAAGCTGTAGCTTGTTGCATTCTTTTGGTGTATCATAATGTTTCTTTTATAAATATAACATTAATATGGATCACATGTAATAAAGTTTTCAGATGTCGTCAGGAGGTGTTTTTTTTTTTTTTTTTTTCTGAACAGGATGATATTCATGCATGTCATTTTTCTAAAATGTTAATATGCTGTCAGTAATTCATGTTCTTAATCGTATGGCCATGCTTTTGTAATATAGGTTGCTTATCGTATTGAGGCCATGTTGGGATTCTCAATGTCGTTATTCAGTCCTCACTTACTTCCTCAGGTACTTACCATATGTTTCATTGATATCCTTTGCACAAGGTAGCATTGGGTTAATATTACAAATATGCTTTACCTGTTTGTACATGCATATAAAGATGTGTGGTTAAAGCAACAAGTTTTTCTAAAAGCTAAAATTTTTGCAGATTTACAAATACACCACATTTTATTTTTGGTAGTTTATGCTTGGAGAACTTGTATTTTGTCTAATTGTGGTCCCTCTTGGTTTAGGTTTCACCTTCTGAACCGGTTGAGAATTATATGATACAATTTGAAGCAACACGGCCACTACAAGGTTCCATAAAGCTGAGGAAAGTGGCTATGTGTTTTTTTGATGAAGCAGTTGTTCCTATTGTAGATGAGTGGGGCAGTTGTACAGGGCTGTTACATCGTGAAGACTGCATAGAGGTATTTTTGGTTAGCTTGGAGTATCTGCTTTTTAAGATTACCATTTCATTAAATACTATAAAGTTATGCATGCAGCATCCTACAATCTTTAATTGATGAACTTATTCCTCAAGTCAATGACATGGAGAGAAGCGAATAAGATTGTGTGAAAGTTGCCTACCTTTTGTCTTGGTCCATTGAATATACCCCTTCAATTATAACGTATAACTGAAGTACTATCTGTGTATATGAAAGGACATGGTAGTTTTTATTGGTTTTTCCTATGATTAAGTGTATTATGCACTATCTGTGTATATGAAAGGACTATCTGTAGCAGCCATAGCTCCTTGACTTATATAGAATAGACTCTTGTGTGGGAATTTTAACTAGTTGAGAATTAAGTGTATTAAGCACACGGTTAATATTGGAGGGTGTGTCCTCTGTATTATATTTATATTATACACAGTTATGAGGCAACTAATAGCAATGCTATTGTGCTTTGTTGAGCATCACAGCTGATGGCTGCTCTACTACAAGAAACACAGTAGCAATTTTGTATCGCACAAATAGCCAACCCAAATTGTGGTTGAATAGCAGCCAAATCACGGGGGATACATAGTCATTAATCTTGGATAGTACATAGCAGCCTCCTAGCTAACTAATAAACTCCCCTTCCCCTTATATTCTAGTAGAAGCCTACTCTGTAAAACCCAATCCAACTCAATATGGAAGGTTGAATTGCTACCCGCAATGGGTTGACCATATTAGGGTTGGTTGTGATTAACCCAGAAAAAGCTGGTTATATGGAGTTGGGTTTCGACTCTCAATAACTGGCTGAGTTATAATTGTGTTCAAATTTAACTATGATTTTATATTTTTAGGCTAGATCTGTCAGTTTTGTGGATCTTCAAAAGACCAAAGCAATCCCAAGAGTGATTGAAGTTAGTTTTATAATATTTTAAGTTTATATTGTTACTTTATAACCTCTTTATGATTATACAATTTTTTTAACGGTTTTTGTAATTATCATTATATATGGCCATAATAATCATAAAAAGTGTTTTTATAATGATTTCATTTTCATCATTTCAGCTATTGATTTATTTTGATTTTGTTGCCCAAATTGAGTCTTGACTAAACAATTTCTTTTACTCATTTTACCTTTCGGTCTCCCTGTTTGTGTGCTTCTGTTGTACACATGCACGTGTCTGACATGATCAATACTAATTGAATCATAATTTTTCATTACAACAGATTTCAGTTTGTGTATGTAAATTTGATTATTGGATGAATTTACAATGCAGTTGGATGCTCCACTTACAACGATGATGAGAAGTCCTCCTCCCAGTGTTACAACTTCAACGTCTATTGGTCATGTAGTTGATTTAATTTTAGAGAAGCGATATCCAATGGTTATTGTTGTAAATCACAGAAATTCATATGCTACTACTCCATACAGCTCAAGAGCAATTGGAGTTTTTACATCAGAACAATTGAGTAGGTTTATCACAACTGTATCTCAAGTAAAAGGGGCAGACCTTTCAGTCTACAAAAGGTAAATATAATATGTTAAGCTTTACCATAATGCCAATTTCGCCTTTTTTTTTTGAGTTTTTCTCCCGGTATTGGAAATTAGTTTTTCTTAGTACAAGTACAAATGAACTGAAAATGCCTCGTGATGTTTTGCTCTGCATGGTGTATGATTTATGTATGCAGTAAGCTCAGGTTATATGCGTTTTTTCAATGGACAATAGGGTGCTCAATTCCAGACAAACCAAATTCTTGTGTTAGGATTGCTTTTTCCTATTTGGGTACCAGTTGCAATGAATACTAAGTCCCCAAGCCTATGTCCACGTTGTCATCTCCAGAAACCTGCACATCTTACATTCATGCTGCATCCATTTTGCTGCCTTGGGATCACAAAATTAAAACATCCACCACCCACCGCTTCATGCAAAGCTTATTTATTTGCACAGCATTTTTATGTCCTTCTCACACCATTTTTCCTTTCACGAAATTAAAAACCCCACCCCCTTATAGTAATTGAACTATTCCCCTTGTGATCCCATCATTTACCGCCATGCATTCAATATGCAAATATAAATTTCCTTGCTTCCCTATGGCCTTAAATTCCAACCAGTTCTTATGAACCTAAGCAGAAATCCATTGGCCCATGATACAAATCCTCTATTTCTTCTTCTAAGCCAGAAGCCAGATCTAATACTCGAGTTTTATTGTCCATCTCCATAACCTGCACATCCTTGTTTCCAAACGTCATGCTGTTCTTCCATAATGACTAAACAACCACAAACCATAGCCCCTATCACTTCACCGTCAATTAGGGTGGTGTCTTGAAAATTTAGGGTCTACGATTTTTTTTAAGAGACTAAATATAATTTTAATCATTAATTTTTTTATATTGATATTTTATATTTCTAAGTTGCAGAATAAATATTAAAACTACGAAAATCTTACATAATAAATAAGAGAAATTGGTAAAATAGACATTTTCTAACATGTACTAGTTCATCACATGGTTCATGCTAGATCGATAAACAAGTGGGTACTATCATCACTTTCGCTCCCTTTCATATCTTAATTTGATGTTAAATGTTCCAATTATTCTTTTCTTGCATTTCATCCCCATTCTCACTCTGTTTCTCTATGTGGACCTCTTCTTCTCTTACCCTTACCATATTTTCCCCTTTTCTTGTCTATAATTCTCGCTTAACTCGTGTCTCCCTCGTGAAGCTTGCCACATGTTGCCTCACCTTTTTGATACTCTGGTGTCCCAATTGAATCAAGCTCGACCACTACTCTTGGATGAGCTTAGCCACCACAAACCATTGCCAATGATGGCAAACTAAAACCCCATTAAAATGTATTGACCAATCATTATAAGCAAGGATCCTACATAGTCGATCCATGACTATACACACTACGTTTAAATAGAATTTGTGATGATCTCACACACGTTGGCTCTCCCTTGTCTGATAAAGATAAGGTTTTTCATCTACTTTGTGTCCTTGGTCCTGACCATTTTTTTATTAGCTGAGCATCCCGAACTCAAGATCGCAAACAACAAAATTTTGTCAAGTCAAGACTCTCGTCCTACCTTTACATCTAAAGGTCGTGGTTTTTCTCCTCACTCAAAGGCAACTCTAGGACATTCTAAGTTATCAAATCACAACATTGAAGTTATTTGTCAAATATGCAATGGTAAGAACCATGATGCACTTTCATGCTAGCATAGATCAATCGTGCATATCAACCAGAAAAGTTGGCACTTGTGTCGACAGCCTTGACACTTCATAATTCCAATTATACAAATGAATGGATACCTTACTTAGGAGCTGGCACATGATTGATGATAAATGTATCTTATCTAATATATGTCCTTGTAATGGTGATAAGGTTGTTGTTGTGGGTAATGGTGCAATGCTTTTAGATACTGGTGACACATATCTTCCTCTCTTATTCTAATTTAAAATTAAAAAATGTTTTTGTAGTTCTCAATATTTAACAGAGAATATCTTATCTATCAATCAACTCACCTCTTATTATCCTTGTCTATGTGAATTCTCATCCACTGATTTTGTGATTAAGGACAAGATGACAGGGAGAATTTTGTAAAGATGACGAGGTATGTTTATTCTCTCCCACATCCAATTAGTGTACACTTCTATGCAAGATTCAAGATTCCAAGAAACTAACATTTCACTTAGTTCGACATGCAAAATAAATGGGTCATCAAAGTCTCAAATAAGCAGCCAATTCCTTTTGTATATAAAAGTTGTACTATAGCTAAGGCTACTTGGTTGCTTTTTATTTCATTAAACAAAAGAAATTCCTCTTCTTTTGACCTTTCATTTTAAAATTCACACTACGTAGAATTACTCTTTGAATGATTATTTTTTATTATTCTTTAATATGTACAATTAGCATCATTATCCATGATAATTAACTAGGGATTTACTTCATTTGGTAAAAATGAAGTTTCCTTTTTTGTCTAATCTCATGTTAGCCATCTATGACTAAATGTTGAAAAGAGAAATATCCCAAATAAGGGAGGAGTTGGACGTTCATCCTCCCTCTCTCTCTCCATCAAAATTTCTTTCTAGCAAGTGTCTTTATGTGATGGAGGAGCCTAAAGCCTCCCTCTCTCCCTCTCCATGAAAATTTCTTTCTAGCAAGTGTCTTTGTGTGATGGAGAAGTCTAAAAGCACCTTTAGTGGTAGATCCCAATTTGGGATCTTAGTTCACTTTATGGTGGACCCTCCAGTACCACGTAAGATTGAAGATCTCTTAAGATCTATGTTGTTTTTTCATTTAGTGGTAGATCTCAAATTAGGATCTTAGACAATTTTTACTGGGTCCCACATGGACCCCACTTTTAAATATTTAAATTTTGATTAAATTAAATTTAATTAATTAAATAATTAATTTAACTTAGTAAAACATAAAAAAAATATTAATATTAAAAAATGATAAAATTTAAATAATTTTTATTTATAATTAAAACAATTAAATAAAAAATACATAAAATTGATAATAAAAAAATACAAACACTTTTTTTAATTTTCATTTTTTAATTTTATTTTTTCTATTTCCAGTATCTTCTCCCCCGCTCCACTTTTTCTTTTTCCCATCACCCCACCCACAGACACGCTCCCCTCCCCCCTTTTTTCTTTTTCTTCTTCTTTCTTCTCCCTCCTCCCCCCCTTCTATTTTTCTTTTTCCCTCCCCCCACCCCACGCACCGAACACTCCCCCTCCTTCCCCCCTCTTTTTTTTCCTTTCTTCTTCCCCTTCCCTCTCCCCCCCTTTTCTTTTTCTTTTTCCCTTCTCCCCCCCAACCCGACGCTCCCCCTCCCCCCCTTTTTTTTCTCTCTTCTTCCCCATCCCTCTCACGATCCTCCCCTCCAGTCCAAGCCTCCCACTTCCCTTCGAGTTCTCCTCCGCTTCCTCCTAGGTATGTTTTGTTCCTTTTTTTTTTCCGTTTCTCTTCTGCAATGGTTGGTTGGGTATGAGTTGTTGCTCCCTGCCCATTTTGTGGTATGTTACAACATAAAAAAAACATTTTTTTGGACTCCGTGCAGATCTTCAGGGTTCTTGGAGAAGAACTGGATCTCCACGTGGAGATCTTCATCCCTCCTTTAGTGGTGGATCTAGGGAAGGAGAGATCTTCAGCTGAAGATCCCTCTCCAAGACCCAGCACTAAAGGTGCTCTAAGAACCAATGGGTGATTGAACTCATTGAGTATTTGATTGTTTTAGCCTCGTTAAACACTTTAAATCCCCTCCATCTGAACCACTGCAATTTTCGTTTCTTCTTACCTTGGCTGAGCTTGTGGAGAAGAGAGGAGAAAATGTTCTTGCTTGGTTTGCTTAGTTCTCGAGTCTTAAAGCTTCAAACCTCTCATTCTTCACCATTTTTGTGCATCAAATTGAGGTAAAGAGGAGTTTAACCATTCATACTCTTGTTTCCTTGCTTGGGTATGGAGTAGCTTCCATTAAATGTGTCGTGGGAGCACAAGAAGTTTGTAACACCCTGAAATTTTCTTCATTTATTTTTCTACATGTGTAAAAAAAATCATTGTTAAAGACTAGACAATGAAAATTTTGCACTATGAATTTGATTATACGACTCTTTGATTTAATTTATTCTCCGTATGATATTAATTTTATAAGTTTAGAGTTAGCTTTATTTATTTCTAGTGTAAATAATTTATTTAGTTAGTTGACAAAAATTTGGAAAACTGTTTTAATTAAAATTTCATCTGTAGAGAAATTGCACAGCACTAAGCGACAGTGTAATTTAACTCTATGCGAGAGTGTTCGCTGTGTAAGGATCACTCTGGGTGCATGTATTCCTAGGGAGATTAATACAATAACATAAGTGATTAAGATAAGATTTACTAGTTTTGGTAAAAGCAAAAATTCCCATTTTTGGTAAATCATAGCCCTTCCAATTTTGATAGTTTTGCAAAAAGAAAAACTATCCATCTGTAGTATGGCTTGGCATGTTCAAATTGGCTGCCAAGGGGGTCAATCAAGTGTCACAAAGCCTTGTCAATGAGAGCCTACACCATAGCTTTGGCCTTTGTGGAAAAAAATCTTTTGGAGTCTTATCTCTTCATTTGGCACAAAATTAAAGCTTGAGGGAGGGGAGTTTAGCTGTGTTTCTTCTTCTTCCCAGCTGGTTCTTTGTGTTCATGAGCCCTTGAGTCACCAAGTTTAGGTAAATGAGCTTCATTCTTCATCCTAGACTTGATTCCCCTTCATTCTTTTGTTCTAGTTTCTCTAATAACTTGGAATTGTCTTTTGTTTTACTCATGAAGGGAAACTTTGAAAAACGTGAATATTCTTTATTCTCCTTCAAGATTTAGTGAGTTCTTAAAGAGGTAAGGGGGGTCTCTCCAACTCTTGAACCATGTGCTTGTTGTTACACTTCCTTGAACATGTTACTTTGAAATTTTTGAGCCTGATGTCATTTGTTGAATCTGTGTGCTGAGCTATTTTCCTTGAGTTTTTATGCCAAAAATGAGTTCTTTACATGTTAAAACATAAAGTTAGCCTTAAGTTTCACCGAACTCAGAGTTTCCTAGCAATAGTTACAAATAAAACAAGTTTAAGGACCTTAAGTAAAATGAAAAATCTGCCACAAATTTGGAATGAGAGTTACAGCAGTATGGACTGTTTTAATTAAGATTTTGACCACAAAAATGAGTTTTTTAGGTTTGAAAATATAGGATAGCATATAAGATTTGCAAAACTCTGACTCTCAAAGCATCGAGAATGCTAAAAAAAATTAGGAGCAAAACTGTGAAAAATCGAATGACAGAGATATTTTAGACAATAAATAACTTAACTTTGGAATCCGTGACTCTATATAAATTATCTTAAAGTTATTTATTCCCTTGAATTGCTGATTTATTTACCCCTATATTGCTTAGATAAATGCGAGACGATGTCTGATATATATTGTGAAAGTGTGATATTTATGTGGTGATAAAATTACTGAAATGCATGCCTGTATTCTATTATGATTATTGAATGATTAGGCCGACAGAGTGTGAACTTCGACATTTACATATGTGGCATGCAAATTTATTTTATAATATATATATATATATATATATATATAATATTGTCTGCATATTGTTATTTTTGTCTATACGCACTGTGGTTTGGGTTCGGAGGTGTTCGACCCTCGGAAAATTGCTTGTTATGTCTGGTTAGATAGCCATAATTAAAGTCATTATGTTGCCTGATTATTTTGTGTGACAAGTGATTTTACTGCTTAAGGGGCTACGACTAGTTCCCTGAGAGTTGTACGTAGGTTGGAGCCTCGTCTCTCTTCTTTGTTTGTTTGTTTGTTTGTTTGTTTGTATGTGTCCGTTGATGCACATGGCACGAGGACTATGCACGCGATCCAGTGGCAAAAATCAAGAGGATTGGATAGAGATTAAGAAGTCGTTGGTTCTATTTCCTTTTATGAGAATTGAGGTTATGTTAAGGAAGTGGATGATGGACAAAGATACATTGGGGTGTAATAGGCAGAGAGGTTCAAAGAACTTAGGAGAATTAGCGACTGGTGACTACCCTGCATTTGGTTTCAGAGCGGATAATTCACAAGCTTCACTTTGCTACTCCTGACGGGCTCCAAGACTATACCTTTTGAGTTAGGAGATGAGGGGTCGGTGTATGATGTATCCGTATGTAGCAATCGCTCCTGAATGTCATTCACATTATTTGTAAGACCACAAGACCTGGGAGGATTGATGGCAATGATTGGGCCCAATGGTGAAATACGTGTGATAGTTACATGCTAAGGATGCGGGAATGTTGTTTGTTTAAAAACCATACACAGTGGTTACATAGATTGTATGTTTTAATTTTGTTTTACTATTGTTTGTTGTTCATGGCATTCGAGGAGCAAGGGACTCACCCCTACAACCAACAACTTTTAGGTACTGACGATGTTGTGTACAACGAGGCTTCTGCGGGCTCAGTGTAGCTCGTAAAGAGAGTTGGTATGGCCCTGCACCGTAATGCAAACTACACGTTACACCTGCCATACTTGAGTCCACGTAGTGGCAGTTGATAGACTAGATACAACGTGCATCGAGTACACCCAGTGGAGGTTACAGAGAATCGAAGTGACCATTCAGACATGTCGTCCGAGGAGATGGAGGCGTATGAGGAACTACTGAGGCAATTGGAACCGACGTCTGAGGAGGAGAGTGAGGATTCTTCCGAGGACACGTCTTAGTTAGTTCTGTACTTCTAGTGTGATAAGTGGTCAGCACCAGTCCTAGTTTCTTTACTCTTTTGATGTATTTTGATAAATATTTTCTCCACAAACATGTCTTTTGTTGTAGTAGGGATGAAAATTGTATTTTTTTTATCATCACACTATTATGGACTGTATCCATATATTTCTCTGTGACACTATAAGTTTATTTTAGTTATGTATGGAAATTGAATTACTCTACATCTGCATTTATTTTAATTCGATGCAACTATTTAGCATATTTTGACTATCGCAGTTTTTGTTTTTTGTTTTTTTATAAAAAAAAATAGTATATGAAGATGATTTATTATTTATAAGTAACGGTAAAAAAAGTGACATGTATTTCAAAAATAAAAATTAAATTAAAGTGTTTTCAAGCAATATTTTCATTTTAAAGTTTGAGGTGTTACAAAGTTTGCTCTCCATAAATAACATTCAGGTTCCTTTTCTTTTAAATTTCGTGCTAAGATTGTTATAACTTGTAAATATTGGTCATTTTGGACATTTAATGTAGTAGTAACTTGTTGCTTATGAATGAGATTCGATTAAGATTGATTTGGAAATCATGGAAGATGAAAATACCTTTTTTTCGAGGTTCTGTAATTGGTCACACTTAAGCGTGGAGTAACTCGTGATTAAGCTAGGCAAAATGAAGAGGAAAGTGGTGTACTGATCTTAAGGCTTAAGGGCAAGTAAACTAAGACTTAAGTGCGGTGGCGCTTAAGCACAGGTTAACCTAGGCTTAAGTGCCAAGATCAGAACATACAACGTGCTTTTGTGATGCATCGACACTTAAGCATGGGTTGACGGGTGCTTAAGCCTGACTGTCACGCTTAAGCACAATTAGATTGACAATTAAGCGTGAATCTCTACTAGATTTTTTGTGAATGACTTCTAAATGGATTTGAATTGGAATTTTCTTATAGTATAAGGCTTTTTAAATAACATAAGTAGGTTGTAATGTTTTATTATGAGAATTTACGTTTACTAAGCATTGATAAGTTAAAAATTGAATTGAGTATGAATTCCTTGTGCTTTAATTGCTATTATTGAAATGTCCTTGTTGGACTGAAACTTGAGAAGTTGGTGTGTGCTTGTATGATGATTTTGTAAGTGATTGGTGTGTTTAAGGAGTTATGAAATCCTTGAGAGGGGGGGGGATGGAGGGGGGACAAATGGACTCAATGCATGAGTGCATTTGTAGAAACTAGAATTCAACTCTAGTATTAATAACAATTCATTGTAATGAACTCATACACCATGCTCAACCAACTGAGCTATTGCAATTTATTTCCCTAAACCTTTTATTCGCCTTTCACCTTTAATCCACTAAGGAAAATCATTTTCGAAATATATATATTTTTTAGAAAAATGTTTCATGGACACCCATTAATCATTATGCTATAGTACACCTATAGAGAGATAAAAAAGAGAAAAAAAATATAGGTATAATAGGATTTATGATGTAATAAGAAGAGAAAGATATATAGAGAGAAAGAAATGAGAGGTGTTGATGATATTTAAAATGACTGTTTGTGTATCTTTGCTCTAAAAAAATTTATACTGTAGAAAAGCATTTCCAAAAGTATTCAAGATTGTTCTAGATTATGTATTCCGGAGAATGTTTAAAATTAAATTTATGGAAATCCTTTTATGGAAGTATTTCCTTCACCGATCATTGAAGTCGTTTGTTTGTTGCCTTTGTTGGGTGCAAGAAGAAAAGAAAGAAACACTTAAAGGCATGTTTGCCCATTCAAATTGTTTTAAGATTTCCATAAGGTACAGGAAGTAATAAATGGGATCCAGGAAGCAATTGCCCCCATTGAAATAACTTACTGTTCCATTTCCAAGCCCACTCCGACTCCCATGAACCATCAATTATTCTATAGTTACTCTAATAAAATGAGTCTCTATTTAGATAATTATGGAAAAAGTGATTTTGAGATTTATTTTTTCATTTGTATTGTTTTAAAAATTCATTTTTTTATATTAAACTACAAGAAAAAGGTTATGGACTTTTTTATCCATATGAATAAAAAACAAGTACCAAAAAATTTATAATAACTCACATACACCATGCTCAATCAACCGAGGTATTGTAATTGATTTTATACTTAAGAACAATTAAATTGTTTTTATCATGGGAAATTGAGTAAGTTTTGTTTTGATTTTTGTAATATTGGTTTTGAGAATGTTGACTTTATTTTGCATCATTACCAATTTCCACGCCACTACATTTTGATGATGTGTTTATTCTCACAACTCCTTTACATTTTCAAAAAATAAGATATTGAAAATTTAATAAATTTTATAGATGGATAGAATTAATTTCTATTTATATATCATTGCATATACTTAATTAATAAAGTTGTATATCATATTTTAGGTAACTTCATCACAAGGGTAAGGGGTACAAGTATGACCATAAGAATTTTGAAATTGTACATTAAATGTAAGTCAAGAAAATCAAATTTTAGTGTAATGTGAGAGTTCCTAGCCAAGAATATATATAACAATAGTCAAAATATTGTAGCTAATAACCATGCCTAGTAAATCAAACGCAAGAAAGCTTTTTAACTCTTAAAGAAATGAAGAATAAAAGGAAGAGAATTATTACATTGTCCAAAGATTAAATAATATATGCATGTTGCAATGGTTTTAATTACAGATGTTAATGAATTAAAATCCAAGTTAACAAATCAACTAAGTTTGAAGGCAACATTTTTCAACTTTTGTAACGAGAAAGCCATGTACACATCAAAATAACTTCTTTACCTCTCCATCTTCTGATTTTGGTTTGTTTTTTCTTTTTCTATTGTTGTTCCTTTTATATGCATAAAGTGTCAACACATGAAACACATGTAACTGACATGCTTCATTTTGATGTGGTTTGGTGATCAATGACAGTTTGGAATGCCCCAGCCAATGCCTTTACCTTGTTCTTCCTTGCCTCCAAAAGCTTGGCAGTTTTTTCAATCTCATCATTGGACACCTGAGCCTCCATTTTCCCATGTCTCATTTCTCCTAATTGTTGCTTTGATGGTGTTGCCTCAACTTTGTTCTCTTCTACTTTTTCATCTGCTTCCTTTTGTTCCTCTATTACCTCTTCTTTATTGTTATTGTTCTCACTTTTGTGATCTTCTATTATAATTTCACCACCCTTACCTTCATCTTCATCATTAACAACAACTTCTGCTTCATGATTTTCTTGGTGATCACTCTCATTATTGTTTCCTCCTTCATATTGGTTTGTTTTATTATCTTCCTCCAACTCATATTCCTTATATTTTGCTTTCTCTTCTAGTGACTCTTTTCCTGCTTCTGAAACTGTAGAAATGACCCTCTCATAATCAACTTGATATTGGGGTGGATCAGAGTTCTCAAGCCCTTGAACATGTTCAATCTCATGTTCAGATTCAACATCAGGTGGAACATGATCATTCACATGTTCAACCTCGTGCACTTTCTGTTCTTCATTCTCCACTTTTATCACTTCAACTTCTTGGCTTGTAACTTCCTTAACTTGCTCAGTTTCAACCTTTAAAGTTTTTGTAGTCTCTTTAGGAGTGCTCTTTGTTGAGTTAACAGAAGCATGACCCTTATTAACTACCTTAGTGCTTGTAGAAGTAGTAGTATTAGTAGGGATGGTTTTCTTTGTGCCCTTTGTGACTAATGGCTTTGTTTTTCCATCACTTGGGGCCTTTGAAGTCCTAGCTGAGATGGGTTTGGAAGGGATAATGCTTTTGTTTACTGGGCCAATGGAATATCTACGTGGAGTTGTTATTGATCTTGTCAAGTTTGAAGAGGAAAGTGGTTTGTCCAAAGATCTTCTTCTGATTGCAAGAAAAGGCTTACTGCTGGGTGAGTCACTCTTGGATTGTTTGGAAGTGAGGGACTCAAGGAGTGAGGTTTTTGTGGGCTTGAGATAGTTAGGGATTTTTTTCTCTGATGAGGTTGAGTTGGGCTTGTTAGTGGAGTTTGTAGTTGTTGCGGATGGTTTGGTGATCTTTTTGGTGATTGTGGTGTGAGAATTTGATGATGGGGCCTTCTTCTTCCCAACAACATAACTTTCTTTTGCTTTTGTTGCCATCTATGTTTAGATGTCTCTCAACTAAGAAATTATTAAAAGAACCTACACATTGTAAAAAAAGAAATATATAAGTTAGTTAATCGTCTCTCAACCAAGAAATTCTTGAAAGAACCTACACATTGAAAAAAATGTAAGGTAGATAATCACTCTTTTTAGTTTACAAAATTGCAAATTCATCTCTCTTGGGTATGATTTAGGCAGTAACTAGATTCTGATGTCTAATAAATTCTCTGTCACATTAGATCAATCCACTAAAAAGTAAAGTATTCTGAAATATCAATGACTCCATATCTAAGAGAGAATTGGTTTCACGACTCTAATTAAAGAATTAAAGGGTCAAATTACTCACATCAACAACATTTAGTCAAGTATGGATGACTTTAATTTTTCATTTTATTAAATCAAAATTAAAGTGAATGTCTTTCTATGTTTATTTTTTTTTATATATGAATGTCTTTCTATGTTGGACACGAGAATTTTGTCAATTCAAAATTAAAGTGGCTAATACTTATAATTTTAACGATTAAAATGAAAAATTACTTAAATATCCATCTATTGTATAAAGTGCAATTCTCATTTTTGAAGTGACAAATCCTATTACAATATTTCAAGACCCGTTCAACTCTGCATATTGGAGAAATAGATAACCTTAGTTGCATTATAATAGTTTCATTTTACTTCACTTTCCTATGTAAGACCCATATGTCTTATTAATTCTTTGTTGTAAAGAAATTGTCACGAATATGTACCCAAAAATTAAAAAGAAATTGTGATGAATGCATCTAACTTCTGTTTAAAAGACAAGCCCATATCAACTCCCTAATATATAACAATAAAAAAGCTCCCCCCAAATAAGAAAGGACATGACATCTAATCCTAATAATTGTAGGAAAATATCCAAATTCATCAGAAATTATTGTATGAATGATTTGTAAGGGAAAAAGGTATATACTTAAAGAAAACTAAAAAACAGAACAAAAAGAAGCGCTAAATTGCCTAAAGTACTAGACAAATGATTATGATCATCACCTATAAACTCTTTTAAAAACCAAAAAATAATGTTCCTTTGTTATGCAAAGATGAATAGAAAGAGAAAAGTAACCAAGAGACACAATGATAAGTCCTGGACCTTCATACGAAGGTCCAGGAGAAAGTGATTCCGGAACTTGATACAAATTAAACTTAAATTGGAAGAAGTAAAATAAAAAAGAAAAGTAAATTTACAAAAACAAAAGCAAATAAGCATCATGTTTAGATAATGTACCTTGATAAAAAAGAGTTTATGGAAGAGTGAATTTGTGGGCTCAAAAGCAAAGAAAAAAACTGCTTTGGAAGGAGAAAAATATACGAGAAAGTAGATGAAGAAAAAATAAAGAGAAAAGGTTTGATTGGGGAGAGAAAAATAAAAAATTAAAGGATTTTATAAGATCATAAAAGAAGCGCAAATGACGCACAACCCAAAGGCGCTGTATTGCAGGCCATGGAATCAAAACATATATTTCGTTTTATATTTTTATCAAACCAACTGTGAATGACCGAGAGATAAGGCATGCAGAGTTGACCTTTCCTTTTCAGTTCTATGAATTAAAATAAAATAAAACACTTTTATTTTAATTTGGTTTAATTAAGTCCCTTCAAATCTACAATTTTAGTTTCATATTTCAAAATAGATGATCACCTATTTTATAAAATTTACAATTTTAATCACATTCTCAATTTTGTTTTTATTTATTTATTTATTTTTTATATTTTAATTAATTAAATAATTTTTTGATAGTACCTTAAATAAATATGTTATGTCTTGGATCAATTGAACAAAAAAAACAAAATTAAATATTTGATAAAAGTAGTGAATTTTATAAAATATAGGACCAAATATCTCTATTTTAAAATAAAAAGTGTAAAGTTATAAATTGGATAAAATAGAAATATCAAAATTATATTTTTATTTTAATTTTTTAAGAGCGTTATTTCATTTTTATTTTTGACTCCCTTTCATTTTCTTTGTAATTAACGTTAATTATATAAATTGTCAACTCAACCGTTGGCCAAGCCCAATTGGGAATGTATCCAACATAAGTGATTTCGAGGTATTTCTTCCTACATCAGCAAAACATCTCATACACCCAACACTTTTATTTTATTCCAAAAATACCCTTGATCATGTTATTGTTGTTGTTGTGTGCTGTTTCGCTAGAAGTTATTTTTTTTCTTCATTGTTGATTGTTCTTCGTTTTTTCTCCTCATCCTTTTTTCATGCTAGCAGAGGTCCCTGTTGCGCATTGGCTGGGCTGGTGGTGGTCGTCTCGCAGTGGTGGTGACAGAGGTAAGGTTTTATTTTTTGAACATATGGATTGTCAATCCGTATTTTTTTTCCAAATTTTTTATAATATTTTTTATAAGAGCTATTTTTCAATTTTATTATAAGAAAAAAATAATATATATATATATATATATATATTTATAGAAAAATATTAAAGCTTTAAATTAAATATTAAATATTAAATATTAAAATTCATACACTTATTAATGTGATACACTAAGTAGTATGAAGTTTTTGTAAAGTTTGATCATAAAAAATTAATTATCATTATTGTTACCACCATTACTATAGAATAAATTAGTTATTTAGTCCTCTAACTTATTTTTTAGATTCAACTTGGTTGTTTTATTTATTTATTTTGAAATTGGAAGATTTTTAAAAGATACTTTATTATTTTATTTCAATGAAAAATATATTGAATTTATTGTATTAAAAAATTGTATTTCGTATTGAATTTGTATTACTCCTCCTAAAAAAGTTGAATTGAATTTATATTATATTAACACTTTAATTGTGTTGAATATTGTTATTATTATGCGTATGATTTGTTAATGAATAATTTTTTAATGATTTGTTAAGATTGACAACGATGAGTGAATGTATGAAAATATTATGTATGAAGAAATTAATATGAATGAAGACAACAAAGATGAACTTATGGTGTTTGAAAATATTAATTGTTCAGTTGATTGTTTTGATGTCTTCTATACTTCTGAGGTATTTATATGATTTGGTATTTGATTAAAGTAAGTAAATGAATTATTTAAGAAGATTAAACTGTATTATCCTTTTTTGTAGGTGTTTCATTCTTGTGAGGAGTTATTGCAATGAGCTCGTACTATTGCATATGATATTGGTTTTGTAACTGTGATAATGGGGTCTAACACAACAACTGAAAAGAGGGGAAGAAACTCATTTATTTTAATTGGTTGTGAAAGGAGTAGAAAGTATAGAGCATTCAATAAATATTTAGAACAGACGACGACTAACACTAGAAAGTATGGTTGTCCTTTTAAGTTGCGAGCGAAACCAGTCCCGAGAGGTGAAGGGTGGATGGTTAAGTTAATATGTGGGACTCATAATCATGCTTTGACTAAGTCATTGACTGGACATCCATATACTAGTAGACTAACTAAGGATGAGAAGATTATTGTTGCTGATATGACAAAGTTAATGGTGAAACCAAAGAATATTCTTCCCACTTTCAATTATGGGGGGACAGGTCTCTAGGGAAGAAATGCCTTTGGAAAAAATCACAATCCCAAAAATTGTACAACAATGAAGCAAGTGTACAATGCAAGATATGCATATCGTTCTTCTATAAGAGGCAATAATATTGAAATGCAACAATTAATGAAATTTCTTGAACGTGATATGTATATCCATTGGCATAGATTGAAGGATGAAGAAGTTGTACGTGACATATTTTGGACACATTCAGGTGCAGTAAAATTGATCAATGCATGTCATCTGGTATTCCTCATTGATAGTACATACAAAACAAACAGGTACAGACTCCCTTTACTTGACATTGTTGGTGTTACATCTACTAGGATGCCATTTTCAACTGCATTTGCCTATTTGGAGGGCGAACGTATAAACAATCTTCTGTGGTCTCTTGAATGATTTAGAGATCTTTTTCTAAAAAGTGATGCACTCCTTGAAGTCATTGTTATTGACAGAGATTTAGCATTGATGAATGTAGTGAAAATTGTTTTCCCTAACTCAACTAACTTGTTGTGTCTGTTTCACATTGACAAGAATGTGAAGGCAAAATGTAAATAATATGTGGGACAAAACAACGCATGGGACTATGTCATGGAAGCATGGGGGAGTCTTCTGGATTGTGCTACTGAGAAAGACTATAATGACTGTCTTATGAAGTTTGAAATTGCTTGTTCACCATGGCCAATATTTGTTGACTATGTGAAAGAAATGTGGTTGAATCCCCACATACAAAGATTTTTAACAACGTGGACGAATAAAGTAATGCATCTAGGAAACACTACAACTAACAGGTATGAAAATTGTTAATCTCTATTGATTTTTGAAGAACATATTAATTTTTGGAAATAATTATTTGTCCATTTAAGTGCAGGGTTGAGTCTGCTCATTGGACCTTAAAAAGACTACTACAAAATAACCTTGGAGATCTGTGTAGTGTTTAGGATGCCATGGACAACATGATCACGTTGCAACATAGTGAAATAAAGGCATCTTTTGAGACAAGCACATATGTGGTCGAACATGTTTTTAAAGTTACCTTGTACAAGAGACTTATCAGCATTGTTCAAGGTATACATTAAACCAAATTGTTGTTGAGTTTGAGCGAGTCAATTATGCTGGTGTTGACAGTTCTTGTTGTGGATGCGTTATGAGAACTACTGACGGTCTATCTTGTGCATGTGAACTAGCTAGATATGTTGTTGAAAGCATATCGCTTGACACAGTCCATATGTTTTGGTGGAGGTTAAGTTTTTTAGAGAAAGATTTAGATGAGTGTGAAATCCACATAATCAAAGAGATGGAAGCCATATCCAAGCGGTTTGAAAACCTTGATATGTGTGGCAAAGTGACTCTGAAGAGTAAACTAAAAGAAATTGCATACCCTGATCTAATTTTGATGTGTCCTCCTCCTGAAAAGGTCAAAACAAAAGGTGTTCAAAAGAAACAGCTGACCAAACACCAAAGATCAACCAAGTGTGATCCGTCTTACTTTGAGTATGTAGATGCATTACATTCTGTGTAAAATAGTTGCTACACACAAAAATGGTCTACATCATCATATGAACAAACAAAACCAAAGAGGAACATGCCAATGCTAGATCAATTTCATCCATGCATGCAGGATTTCATTGAAAACATAGTTGATGTTAAAGCTGGTGGTAATTGTGGATATCGAGTAATTACTGCCCTATTAGGTTATGGTGAACATTCATGGTCTTTGGTACACAACCATTTGCTGAAAGAACTTGGATGATGGTCTAATGAGTATATAGCTTTGTTTGGTGGCATACATAGATTTGAGCATTTAAAGTGGTCCCTACTTGTTGATGGATTATCAATGGTAAACATTTATGTCATTTCACTGCCTTGGATAAATATTTTATTGACAATACTGATACAATTTGTTACGTGCAGGTAACCATGGATAAGTGGATGGATATTACCGATATGGGTTATGTCATTGCATCAAGGTATAACGTCATTCTTGTTTCTCTTTCTCTCCAACAAACATCATCTGTCGTTAACCTATCCAACCGCTTACGATAGGTCGTCACTGGTAATGCCTTCCCAGCGACATGCACATGGTTGGATCTGATGGTAGTCCTCGTCTGCAATCATATTCGCAATACTAGGGAAAGTTTAGAAAGTTTAGAAAAATATGATAATAAAAATTACAAATACGATAATAACAAATAATACGTTAATAATATATAGAAAGTTTAGAAACATAACAAGATAGTTACCTGCAAGAGACTGATACATCCTGTAAGATGTTTGCCGTAGTGTTGGGACGCATAATTTAAATTGTCATACATGTGAAGAAGTGCAGTTGTTCTTCAAGAAACCCTCCGGACTGCTGCAGGTAACACAATGCGCCCAAGAATACCACACCGATATGTGTGACACTCTTGTTAGCTAATATTGAGCAACTTACCAGATGGAGCAAATATGCTCTAGCTACTACAGTCAATTACATTGACTCACATTTGAGACAATAAATGTCTTGCAGCCAAGAAAGTCGAACATATGCCTCTTGGCATTGTTGTGTCTCAACTTCTACTTCTTCTGCAGTGACTTTAAGCAACTCAACTAATAACTGGACAACCTCCTCTACACCTATTACATCATAGGTTTGGAAGACACCTATGATTGGTAGATGTAACAACGATGCCACATCATCGATGTAACGCCTCCTTTTGCTCTCTCGTGCTTGATTGATTTTAGATGAAATCCCGTGTCCACTTTATATTAGAAATATCTTAGTTATGAATTTCACGAAAAATTTCTTTCTTCTTGCTTTGATTTTACAATTTAGTCATAACATAAACGATTCTTCCTCACCACGATTGATTAGTAATAAGAATACAATTCATTAGACAGTCCCAAATATAGTGTCCAAAATAATTTACAGACGACCTAATATAAATTACATGCCAACAGAAAATTACAAATCACAGCATACAATCCATCAAAACTTCCTCATCACACTTTCTTCACATCTTCTACAGCTTATGCTTTCCTGTATCTTTGCTCGCCCAAATAAATTGGGGTCATCACAAGTGTCAACCACCGACACAAAATAGGGTAAGTATATGATAAACATAGTTTGAATAAAAGCATATATAAAAGAATATATATCCAGATGGTTATAATAATATAATATGCACGCATGATTCACTTACAGATTAAATTACACCATCTTCACAACACATAGTTCAAATCATACCATTTATGCAACACACAGATATACAACATACCCATCAAGTAATGTATGCTCATCTTCTTTATATGATGCATGACTGAGATCTCAGATTCTCATTACATGGTACCATAGTCAAGATAGCCCCACCCTCTCTCAGTGGAACGAACTTATCCATTCAGTCAGGGTAGCGCAGTGGCGCGTAGGAATGTCACCTCCACCTATGTGATCATCATGGTGGTGTGGTCCTCACTGATACAACTACCCCCCAGTTCAGACTCCTCTGAACGCATGGACTCAGTTTAGCTATCTGACAAACCTCCTTTTGAGGTCAACATCACGGATTAACCCCCGCCGGGTATATGCATATGACAACTCCATGAAACTCATCTACATGTAATATCAAGTCCCATGTCAGTGGCCTACCAAAATTTATCCGATCAGTCAGGATACCCCAGTGTTTCCTAGGTTCTCACTTACACGAACACTTTCATGCTTAGTGATTCCGTACTGCAAGAGCACCCCCTAGCTCAGGAACAACTCATCTGAACGCACGGGTTTCATCTGATAACCAACTGACATACTACTTTTTATGATACCCATGAGATGATTTTATTTACAACAACTCATTTCATCTCATCACATCGTTTCTCATCACTTTTCATCATCAACATAGTACACATCTCAACTCATTTCTCATCATCAAAATCATAAAACCACTTAAAATTCATATAAATTCATAAGACACCAAGCAACATGTTAACTTTATCAAAGTGTATAGAATCATTCAACAACACATAATCTTTGTGTATTTCCACTTCACAACGCTTAAGCCATCTTTTTATCTCATATTTTCTCATTCTTATCATTCTTAACTTGGTATAAACATCAAAGTTCAATATATTCAAAGACACATGAAATAGGCTTATTCAACAACATATGCACCCTTTTTCCAACAATCACATAAAACTTCATAAAACCATGCACTAACCACACTAATTCCACCACATAACCAATTTTATTTCTTTGAAACCTTTTATGTTCCATATAGTAAGAATGCTTGGTTTTATAAAATACTTGAAAGAAAGTTATATCTACTTTATTATTTCTTATAAAATTTAATATAATAGATATGATTCTAACAAAATAAATATACAAGCCCAAGGAATCATAGAGTATTTTGACCAACATAAAATCTTGTAGTAAAATAATCCATTAAAAAGCAATAATTCTAAACCATTACTTTTCTACAAATAATCATAAAATAGATAGTTGTAAGTCACTTTAAATTTCTTTGGTTAAGTTAGATTTAAGATATTTATTCAATACTTATTTCTAAAACTAAGATCAATATTAATTAGTCACATAATCATTCATGTAGCAACTCTTAAGTTCTTTGAGGCATTTCCACAAACACTTAGCATGCAAAGCTTAATTTCTAATGAAAACAAGTAAGAATAATCATGTAATTAACATTCAAACTTAGCTTATCATAAACTTCCCCATACCTTGCTTTCTCCTTTAAAATTAAATAGCCTTGCTCCTAGGGTTGCTAGTGCTTCACGTGAGGTTTTCAAGGGTGTAGACCTTTGCTTTGGTTTAGATAAAAGGTAGAATTAGAAAGCAATGGAATGGAAAGGCTTTGGAGTGGTTTTGGCACGTTGAAGCCCTCTTAGGACAGCCCAAATTTCGTTCCCATTCCTATTTATAAGGTGGTGATTCTTGATTTTTATTGCAAATATCATCCAAGGTCATAATGGCTAACTTTCTACTTGCTTTCTTTCCATTGGCTAATTAATTTTGTCCATACAAGTGTCCAATTTCCACATTCTTCTTCATTCCCACGTGGATTTGCTAGGCTTCTAGGGAAAGTTTTACCAATTTTCTTCCTTTACTAGGTTTTAGAGAATTTTCGTGCTTTTCTTCATTCTCAAAACCTTTTTTAGCAAAATATTAATTCTGGATTCGTTAACCGTTGGATCTTCTTAAAATTTTAAAGTTATAATCCTATCTCACATATGTAACTTTTGACCGTTGGGATCTTTGAAATAATGTCTAGAAATGTCCACGTGTTCTACTAAAGGAGACAAAATAAAATTTGCTTCAAATATCTCTTAAGCATTTATAATCCTAGCTTTCCATATGCTTTGATCCCATTGACTAGTAATTCTCATTCCTACAAGTGTCTGATTTCTACACTCTTCTCCATTTTCTTCTCTTTCACGTGGAATACTAAGGCTTGGAGAGCAATCCACATTTGTTTCCTCCATTGGAATGCTAGCTTTGAATGTAAAAATCTCTTCTAAAGTCATGATAGCTTACTTTCTACTTGGACCAATGGGAAATTTCCAAGATTCTTAACTCTCCATGTGGCCCATCTTGAAGTTTCTTAGAGTTTTCCTCCATTGATCTTGCATCATACGGTCAAGGCTTTATTTAGAAATCCAAATAAATCCAATTTTCCTTTATTACCTATAATAGCTAGATTCTAATTTCTTATCGGTCCATTTTGTCTTGAATGATTAAAATTACTAAACCAAGTCATTTATAACACTTATTCCTCCCATAATTAAGAGAAAATCCTGTAGATTATGTCCATACTTTTCTTATAATTTTCTGATACCTGAGTTAGTCTATATTAAGCTTTTTTCAAACTATTTTTCAAAATTCCTAGAAATTACTGTTTATGGTTCTCTGCCACCAACCATGTTGATAATTTATTGTCTAAAAGTATTTTATCCAATACTCAGGTCCCCACAAATTTCTGAAGTCATTTGGTCATTTTGGACCCAAAGGGCATTTTGGTAATTTCACCACTCACCCTAGGGGTATAATTGTCATTTCTAAAGATGTTCAGGGTATCTCTGCAATTGTCATCCTAAGGGTATTCTGGTTATTTTCAAAATATCCAAGGATAAAATTTCATCCTTAAAATATCTTGCTAAAATATCCAGGGGTAATTTGGTCATTTACAAAATGTCCAGGGCATTTTTGTCATTTTCCCCTAAATTTTTGTATTGCCTCTAATTAAAATTTTTCATTAGTAATTGACTGTGATTCCACAAATTTTGGGGTGTTACAATCGAGGGTAATAATGATTTCTCCTATGGGTAGATGGAAACGGCTGGTTTCTTTGTGCCATCTCCACAAAAGCAGATATTAGTCTCCTATCTCTTGTCTCTAGTAAACATGTAATAAGCAAGATTAAGCTAGTAGCAGCCACTAAACCTTCAATTTTAGTGCAAGCCTTCCAAATTTATGCACCTTCCTTCCATGAGAAGCCAACTTCAACTCAGCAAGTTCCTACAATTAATTATAGTTAATTACGCCAATTAAAATGAGAAAAATATGTAAATAGAGAAATATTTTTGCTGATAAGTACCTCTCCTGTCCACATTGTGGCTCCTCATGAGCTTGGTCAGCACGAACATCCTCAACGATAATAGTATCTGTCTGTTGTCTTCGTACCAATGTTATCGGCCTTCGGCGCTGAGGGGCTTCTACTTCATTAGCACTAACGTCTCTACCTAAGGCTCTGTTTACAACTCTGCCTATAGCCCGACGCAATCCTCTTGTTCCAACCATAATCTACAAATTTTGAAAATTGGTAGTCTAACACTTCAAATCAACCCAAATCAATGCAATTAATTTCAGTTATTTTCATAGAATTCAAACTTTCAAAAAAAATCACATTAATTTATTATTATCAATTTAAAGTTTAAAAAAATATAAAACACATATGGATTAATTTATTATTATGAATTAAAATTTTAAAAATAAAATAAAATACATACAGATTAAATAATTATTAATTAACTTACTCAAATTAAAAATATGATTAAATAATTTGATTGTAAATTAGTATTGGTGTAATTAAGAAAATTATACCAATTTTTTATAAGTACATGAAAAATTGTACTAATTATTTACTTTAAAGTTATTTAACTTTATTTTCGCTTAGAATAAGTTACATGACCCAAAAAAGGATCTCATAGAAATTTACACAAGGCACAACGCAACTTTCATATAGTAGCAAGTCTTTGTCTTTTCCTTAATTTATTTTGAAATAATAAATATTACATGATAATTTCCTTTGATGGGTAACAATATTTTTTTGGTCAATAATTTTTTTTTGACAAAACCGAGGATCATTGTTTTTTTTTTTTTGATATACATGATCAACAAGAAAATCTATTAATTTTTTTTAAAAAATAAACACATAATTAAATTTTTTTAAAAAAATCTACACCTACGGATTGACAATCCATAAGCTTCATACGGATTGACAATCTGTATAAAGTTTACAAATTGACAATTTGTAAACTTCAATCCGTAAACTTCGCAATCCGTAGTTGTATGGATTGTCAATCCGTAAACGTTAAACACATAAAAATTTAGTTTTCAATTAAATGAAAATGAAAGGGAGAAACTCACGGTTGAGGAGACGAAAATCCGATGAAATCAACGATGAACGGCGAAGCAGCAGACGAACCACAGCGTTGGGTGCACGAATAAAAATAGGATGATGAAGGCGGAGAAGAAGGAGAAGGCTGCGAATAAAAAGAGGTGAGAAGAAGAAAGAACATCTATGTTGTGTTCGTACTTAACCTTTTTACAAGGAGTGATTTTGGAATTTTACTATATAGTGCTGGGTGTATGGGATGTTTCAATGGTGTAGGAAGAAATACCCGCGATTTCATCTAGAAAAGGTTTACGTAATAAGGATATTGCAATACCATAATAGCATCCCCATAGTGTTATAAAAATTCCTTTACTTGGACTTATATTTGCATAGCAGCAAAGGTAATAATTTTAATATTTTTATCTTTACCTGCTGCTTTCAGTTCAGTCAAAAAAAAAAAAAAACAATCTGCTGCTTTCAGATTTGGATTTTCTATAATTAGTAAAGATCAAGTAAATGATTTTAGTAGTTAATGAGAAAATTAGTAGATGATATTATAGAACATGTATAATTTTGTTATACGTGTCTGTAATATTGTCCTTTTTCTCAGATTGAAATGACTTATTTTATCTTCTTAAATGAATTACTCGCTTTAGAATAGATGAACATATATACTTGGAGCATTTACTTACGTTTTTAATTTAATTTAATATAATCTCGTATTATACATTTATTTGACAATCTAATAGAACATAAATACTACTATAATGCCTGGTTAAAAAAATACTATATAAATTTTGAAAATCCAAAAACATATTCGAATGATACATGATGAAATCGGATAATTTTTTAAGATTGTCACGTGTCATCAAAACATACAAATCAAATTTAAATTAAATACAATTATTTCTCATAAAATAATATATTTGTAAGATAAATTGGTTCCTAATTAATTTAAAATTATTTTTATACCTTAATATATCAATAAATTAATATGATATTGATCTTAATGTTTATTGCC
>PYAF01001743.1:133271-147969 GCA_007407185.1 Glycine tomentella | reverse complement strand
TTCCTCCCATAATTAAGAGAAAATTCTGTAGATTATGTCCATACTTTTCTTATAATTTTCTGATACCTGAGTTAGTCTATATTAAGCTCTTTTCAAACTATTTTCCAAAATTCCTAGAAATTACTGTTTATGGTTCTCTGCCACCAATCATGTTGATAATTTGTTGTCTAAAAGTATTTTATCCAATACTCAGGTCCCCACAAATTTCTAAAGTCATCTAGTCATTTTGGACCCAAAGGGCATTTTGGAAATTTCACCACTCACCCTAGGGTATATAATTGTCATTTCAAGGTATCTCTGCAATTGTCATCCTAAGGGTATTCTATTTATTTTCAAAAAATCCAAGGATATTTCTAAAATTTCCTCCTTAAAATATCTTGCTAAAATACCTAGGGGTAATTTGGTCATTTTCGGAATGTCCAGGGGTATTTTTGTCATTTCTCTCAAATCTTTTTGTGCTGCCTCTTAATTAACATTTTACCCAAGAAATTTGAATATAGACCATCAATTGACTGTAGTTTTAAAATTTTGAAGTGTTACAAGATACATGCATAAAAACATAAATAGAAGGGCTCTGGACGATAGGCAAAGTACTTGTCACTGGACGATACTAGTTTTACGTCCAACCTTGAGAAGACAAGTGCTTGCGCATTTGTCTTGCAATGCAAAAGCAATGGGGAAATTACTCAATCCTTAAGAATTGAAAATAATCACAAGAAAGTAACATCCAAAGACATAGTAAGGAACTCGTGCTTAAGCACACAAAATGAAAGATTTAAAATGTCTTATCTTGACATTCTTAATTCCTTTTGTCCTATACTGCTAATGTTTCTTTTGATTTGTACACTGAAAGTTAGCTCTGAGCATTAGGTGACACTGGAAAACTGTACTTCTTTGAAGAAATGCTACAGAAGGCGTTTGTGGTCTCTACTCTCTCTTTGCACAGTAGCGACCTCATGTCAAGCGCCAAAGCTATTAGACAACAACTAATTGGGATCTCTAAATGGATCAAAGCTCTGAAGTCTATAAAATCCTGAAGATGTTCATGTTAATGTTGTCGAAAAACAAGAGAATATTCTGAGATAAAATAAACAAGTGTTGTAACCCTGTCAGTCCACTGGACGAAGGAAACTTAAGCGAATTAAGTGAATCTTAGCATTTCTAAGTTGGCGAGTTTCATAGTATTCAATTTATTGTGTAAACACTCATTGAGCGATTAAAATACTTTTTTCTATCAAACATATATTGTTTGTGAAAGTCAGGAGTGGCTTAGTGGCAAAGAATAATTGGGTCTTAATCTTACGGGGAGATTAAGTGTAGTGCCAAGAGTGGCCTAAAGAGTACTCGTTGTAGCTAGAAGTGGCATAGAGAATACATGGTTATAATCAAAGATTTGATTAGTGGAATCGTTTAAGGTTTGAAGAAGAACTAAACGTAACCTAAGAGTTGGGGTGAACCAGTATACACTTGTGTTTTCATTACCGCTTCTATATAACTTGTTCTTTTCTTTAAGTCACTTCTACACTATCATATCCAAGTTTTGTGAACCACTTTTTTAGCACAATTATTTCGAATCCTTTGGATGAAAACCTTTATTTGTTGATATTTGCTTTAAGAAAAGTCTTTTATAGTTTTCAAAAGACCAAGTTTTTGTCTATCAAATTATTCAACCCCTTTCTAGTGTGTTCCAAGTACTTCAGAAAGTGTATTCTAATAACTCAAAGAGTGTTTACACGATAAGCTGAATACAATGAAACTTGTTAACTTAACAATACTAAGATTCACTTATTTCACTCAAGTTTCTTTCGCCCAAAAAAACTGATAGTGTTATAGCACTTTGTTCGTTTTGTCTTAGATTATTCTCTTGTGATTCGAAAACTTTAACACAAACATCTTTAAGCTTTATATAGACTTCAGAGCTTTGATCCGTTGAGAGATCATAGCTAGTCGTTGTCTAATAGCTTTGGTGCTTTACACAAGGTGATTACTATGTATAGAGAGAAAGAATGAAGACCACAAACACTTTCTACAACATATCTTCAGAGAAGTACAACTTGTCAGTATCGCCTAGTGCTCAGAGCTGACTTTCAACGTACATATCGAAAGAAATGTTAACTGCATAAGACAAAAAGAATTAAGAATGTCAAGACAAGACAATTGGAATCTTCCCTTTTGTGCACTATGGCACGAGTTTCTTACTGAACACATGGTCGTTGTTTTTTATGATTGTTTTCAATACTTGAGGATCGAGTAATTGTTCCATTGCTTTTGTAATGCGAGCCATGTGCTAAAGCACTTGTCTTCTCATCATTGGATGTTGAAGAAGTATCGTCCATTGACTGATATTTTGTCTATTGTCCAAAGCCTTTTAGTTCATGCTTTTATGCTTGTATCTCATAGAAATATATGAACCTATAGCTTAAGCATGAAAATTTAATACATAAAATTTATACTTTGTTAACATCAAAACCTTAGGGATTTAATTGTTTGGTATAATTCAATGTAACTTGGATGTAGCCAGACTTAAAAATTACTTTATATAATTATAAGTTATATTTTGTAGTATTATTATGTTAGAGCATCTTTAGTGATGATCCCGAATTGGGATCTTAGATCACTTTTTGTTGGACCTCATAGTGCTACGTAGGATTGAAGATCTCTCAAAATTTCTTTCATTTTTTCTTTAGTGGTAAATCTTATTTTGAGATCTTAGGGAGAGAGAAAGAAAAAAAAAATCTTTTTTGAATAATATGCAAATCTTCAGGATTCTTCTACAAGAACCCATTCTCCATGTTGGAGATCTTTTCACCTCCTTTTATTGAGAGATCTAGTGAAGATCAGACCTTGAGCTCAAGATCCTTGCTCAAGATCTAGCACTAAAGATGTTTATTTTTACTTTCAATAATATTATTTTATTGGCTTATTTGTATTTTTAGTCCCAAAAGTATTTCAATGTGTAATTTTAGTCTTTTGGGTTTCAATTGTACTAATGGGATCTCTATGTATCACAAATGGGTGATTTTAGTCCTATATGTTCTAATTGCACTAATTGAATCTCCTAAGTTCAAACTTAATTATTTTTTAATTTGTAATTTTTTTTCTTTTTTTTTTAACTTTATCGATTTAGTCTTCAATAAATGAATCATGAATCATGAAATGGTGGAGTGTATCGGGGTTTTTGTGTGACCACAAAATTTCCCTTAAGCTGAAAAGAAAATTCTATAGAACAACTGTAAGACTGACAATGCTATATGGAGCGGAATGCTGGCCAGAATATAGGCAACATGAGCATAAAATAGGGGTAGTAGAAATGAGGATGTTAAGGTGGATGTGTGGATATACAAAGATGGATAAGATAAGAAATGAGGATATTCAAAGAAAGGTATTAGTGGTACCGGTATGTGAAAAGATGAAGGAGTATGGATTGAGGTGGTTTGGATACGTTATGGACGACCACTCGATGCTCCCGTAAGAACAATAGTTTGTTACCAAGAGCTCGACACAAAGAGAGGTAGAGGTCGACCGAAACTTACCTAGGAAAAGGTAGTTAAACAAGACCTAATGGAGTGAGATATAGATTGGCGGACGGTAAGTTTCAGGACGGAGTGGAGAAAAACTATAAACTTGGTGGAGGGTTAAACCCATTAGTAGTTCTATACTCCAGTCATTCCCTTGTTTTAGTTCTTTTCATCTTCTTTTCTCTCTTCTTTCTTTCACCCTTTTTTCTCTCTTTTGTCTTATTTCCACTTTTTTTTCCCCTCTCCCTTTCTCTTTCTGTCTCATTTACGATTTATTATTGGGTTCATCTACCACCGGCTCCAATTAACTTGGGTTAAAGGTGTTGTTGGTGATTCTTAGTCTTCAATAAATGTTTTATATAATACTATATAATAATCTACAAATAAAATAATATGTGCTAAATATGTGGTATAATATATATAAACAATTAATTCATTAGCTTTTAATGTTGAGATTCTAAAATTTTAAACTTGACTCATTTAAATATTCAAACGCAACCTCAAACTTAAATTTATTTATTTAATTAAACAAACGAGCTTGATATAATATTTAATAAGTCAAATTCAAATAATTTATGAATAATTTGACTCATTTATATCTTACTTACATGCTTAAGTTGTCATAACACTATATTATGTTTTATTTTATTTTAAATTACATGCATCACCGGAAAAACTAATAAAATCAATAAATATGGAAGTCTAGATATCGTCCATAACAATAATATCTAAAGAAAGACAATCGTTTTTATATTGGACTTATGGCAGTAAGCTTAAGCACTTTGATGCTTTAGTATTGCTTAATGAACTTCATTTTAAAAATAGGTCCCACTTTTATTTATAATGCTGGTTTTTTTTTTTTATTTATTAAGAACGATAAGTTATAAAAGCAAGCGTTTATACGCTCAGGCAGGCCCCTTGTTCATAAAATATTCCTTTCACATTTTCCTTACTATAAATAAAACTAAATAAGTGTGTATATTGTCCACGACAGTCATGATTAAGTGTAGGATAAGCAATAGTTGAATGGATTTTAGTCTCACGATTTAGGATTCGAAGAATGATCTCATCGTTTTTCATGAGTGTAGTGTGAAATTTAATTTCCAGATATCATAAAAAATGTAATTGGTAATTTTTTTTTTTAAAAAAAAGAAAAATCCCCTACCAATCTACCATCTAGAAGACATTGGATGAATATGCTTAAAGCCTATGTAACAATTGTGTAAGTTAGGTTTTTTATTTTCTCAGATTAGTGTAAGTTATGTTTTGATTGATCTCCCTAACGTGTCAATGACGTCCTAATAAAATTGGGGATGTCATCCACTTTTTAGCATGTTTATGTACCCCACAACGGGTTTTAGTCTAATTAATATGTATTTTCAAGTTTGAAAATGGATCAATCAATTTGAAATATCTGATGATATATTTGTGTAGTATTTAATTATATAGGTTATATATCGGATGTAGTATCCGGTCAGGCTAAAGGAGCACCTGATACTTTCGAACCAAATACACCCTTCGAGCATGTATTCATATATATAGAACAGTACATCTCGACATTCACCATGTGCGAGCATTGAGCACCATTCGTCCATGATTATCATCACTAAATATGCTTAAGGGAAATTACTCAATTAGAAGTAATATAGCATGGTCAGAAGGAGTATTATTCAACTGGTAATCATGATGTGATAGGCCCACAGACCCCAGGCCCACCAAGGTTAATATAAAAAGGAGTAGACTCCTAGGTAAAAGACTGATTCATTCTCCTACTCACTACATGTCATTAATAGCTCTGAGCTGAACCCTCACTTAATCGTTGAATTGCCTTGTGCAGGTACCCTCCCCTCCACTCTACCGAATAATCGTACACCCGAGACCTCGACAAGGAACAATAAACAAACGATCCCTAGGCTCTAGAGACCCTTTGGCACAATAGAAGACCCTTCGGTAGAAGGACGAGTACTTGTTCCATTTGTGACAGGAACATTTTGGCATCTACCAACATTTTGGCACTTACCATGGGGTCGAGTAACAATATCCCGACCCTAAGAATCTTATGGCTATTACCGAAACTGGAAGAACTTGCAGCAATGGAGCAACCAACTAATAACCACCACAATAAAGACGTTCACATAGAGGATTAGATCAACCTGTCCTCGGTTGTTAGGAGACTACATGCTCCGATCTCCAAAGTGCAGAAATACCATGTCAAGGAAATTGTTGCCCTTCAGCGAGAGAATGCCAACCTCTGGGAAGCACATAAACCTTAACCACTTGAGGCTAACCCACTGAAAGGAGGGGTGGTTGAATCAACTGCTATAGGCTTGCCTAGAGCCACTAATCTGAGGGTGCGTTTGGACGCGTTTCCCCCAACTTGCAACACCCTGGGAAGAAAACTCTCACTATTCAAGAATTGCTTTGTTCCTAGCATTATGGAGGTAACTCTTCCCTCCAATTGGAACAACTTAACTATTAATAAGTACGATGACAATACAGATCCGGACGAACACCTGGACATATACGTTAATCAGGTAAGCTTGTACACCATGGAGGACGCAATCCTCTACCGGTATTCCCAACATCGCTGAAGGGGCAGACTGGTTCACACGACTACCCCTTAACTCTGTGGACTGGTTCGACACCTTGGCAACTCGTTTTGGGACACAGTTTGCAACAAGGCACCATCTAACATTTTTGGCCCTTTCAACATACGACAGGAGAAGAAGGAGCCATTGCAGACTTTCAAGGAACACTTTGGAAAGGTTGCATTGAACATCTGAAACTCGGACCCAGCGATGGCTATGCACCACCTGATAACGGCATTGCGGCCAGGGCCCTTTGTCAACAACTTATGCAAGAAGCCAAAATATTATTTGAACAAATTGAAACAACCATGGCCACTCGATGGAGGAGTGTAGCACTTTGGAAGACAAGATAAAGGAGCTTATCAAGCTTGGCCACCTGAGGGAATTCATCCACAAACTGTAAGAGCATAGACCCGAGGGAAGAAACAAACCCGAGCCTGACTGGGGAAGAAACTAAGAACATGTAGGACATTTAGAAAGGTGGAGTAGCCGAAGTCGATCCATGGAGAGAGAAGAGAGACCCCCTCAACAAACCGAGGTGAGTCATAAACACTATAGCTAGAGGCTCCGCTGGGGGTGGGGCCACCGCCTCCGCATGAAAGAGGCATCTTCGACAAGTCCAGTCCATCAACATTATCTCCCGACACTGATGTCGAACATGTCGCCTATAACCTTCACAATCGAGGACTTCAAGGCAATTGACCAGGTGCAAGATGACCCAATGGTTATTAGCGTGGAGATAGCCAACTACATCGTCAAAAAGACCTTTGCAGATCAGGGGAGCTTGGCTAACATCCTTTTTTGGAAAACTTTCAAACAAATGGATATACTCGAGTCTAAGATCCTCCCATATGATGACTCCTTGTTCAGTTTTGTTAGGGAGCAGGTCGAGACAAAGATTTGCATCTAGCTCTACACTAAGTTTGGGCACGAAAGGCTACTACAAAAAAGGTTGAAGATACGATACGTGATAGTTGATGCTCACACATCGTACAACATTCTCCTCGGCCACCCTTCGCTGAATGCTCTCAGTGCAATCCTATCGATCCCTGATAAGTGCTATATTTTAGTTAGTTTCAAGATTATAATGCTAGCACTTATCTTTTAAAATTAGTAAAATCTCTTATAAATTTTCCTTAAATCTAGCTGTTTATATTTTGTACATTTATAAATGTTATTGTTTACATTTGGAAGATTCATCCATTTAATTTTGATGTTTCGATAGGTATCTATTGCATCCAACAACAAAGACAAAATGAAAAGGCAAAAAGGTCAAAATTTTCAAAAATCAGAAGTGGAATTCGCCCAGGCTAGCAATCAGCTCACCTGTGCTAATTCACTTACCTTCATTAAGCAAACCACTCGTTTGGGTGAGCCACAGCTCTCCTGGGCGAGTTGCTCTGGCATCACCTCCATCAAATGCTATAAATACCATGCAAGGGAGCCATGGAAAGAAACCAGAACGTGAAAGAAACACAAGGAAGGTGAGAGAATAGAGAAAAGGTGAGGAAACTCTACAGAAACAAACCAAGGATCGCCTCCTTCATCATGTCTTCTGTTGATCTCTTGCTCTACACAATGATCAGGTAGTTTCTCCAAAGGATTGGATGTAATCTTCGTACCCTTATGTATCTCTTTTGATATTTGATATATGTTTGAATCTTTTCTATCGTAATGCTTGATTCTACTTGATCACTAGTTTCATGAAATTGGATTGTAAGTTTGACTGGAAAGTTCTCTTAGAATTTGAACTGAATGAGTTTACTCTTTACGTTACGTTGCTAGGAATAGAGCATAACGTTTTGATTGCAAATAGCACGGGATTATGATTGTAATATTGGGTTATTTACTTCATATGCGAGGAATCAACATTCGGTAAATATCCTTAGGATTCTCAAATGCGAATGATCAATTTGAGGTGAATTAATGTGTGTATCAGTAATGTTAGAGAATGATTCATATGTATTAATGTTAATTGGATACTTAGGGTATGAACGATGAAATCCTATCCTACGTTCTCTTGAATTAATTAAATTCATTTTATTTGTTTTTGTAATTTTCCGTATTTCTGACGCACTAATTCGTTATTTCCGTAAACCCATCAAATTTCGATTATATTTTTTGTACATAACTATTGAACTGATTAATTTTATTTAGAATAATTGAGTAGCTCAAGTCCCTATGGAGACGATCTCTTTATAAATTTTGTAACTTGCGACGACATTGGTACGCTTTCCAAAAGTCTAACAATCCCCCACCTTGTGATGAAGTTCTTGTCGGACGTCGGGACCATTATAACCATGCACACAGACTAGAGGACAACTAGAGAATGTTATATGGCCAGCCTTAGGCTACGCCCTCACTCAACGGAAGGAACCCTAAAAGTCGTGCACTACGTGGAGGTAAGAGTTGAGACAGAGGAGGTCAAGCTTGATCCTAGAACCAATGATGACAACCGGGTAACCCCGGTTGAAGAGACGACTGAAAAAAATATAAGTAGCACACAAACCAAGATGAGGGTGAATTGGTTCTTCTAGCCCTTTTACAAAAATTGCTTTAAACAAACAGAGTTTAATGGATCGTATCACAAATCAAACTTAGAATTCCTTTGATCAATCAACCTCTAATCTTTATGAAATGCAGTTATGCTTTTGTTGATTATGAAAGAGTTGAACCAATGAATGAAAACCAATAACCCAGAGAAAAGATTAGAGAAGAAGAAAATAACATAATTTATACTGGTTCACTTCTCAATTCAAGAGAAGCTACATCCAGTTTCCAAACCAACAAGTTAGGACCTAACTATATGCAATCTGTTCTTACAAGTTTTACAATCACTCTTAATCAATTCTAGACTAAGAACAAGACATCTAACACCTATAGACCCTTTGTGATCAAGACTTAAAGAAACAACCATTCTCTAATCTCCCTCTAGAAAAACCTATTCTAGAAAAACTCTAAGAAGCTATTACACAAGTTACAAATTTCTTAAAGAAATATAACAAAGTAACAAGCGAGATACAACCTGGGATCCAATGCAAATTTATGTAGATAATTAAAGAATCTTGAATCAAATGTTGAATAGAAATCTCAAAACAATCTCTCCAAAACTTTCTCTTTAGCAAGTGCCCAAAAGGAAATCCTCACAAGGTTTCTAGATGTTTGTTGAAACAGAGGATTTGTCGGTTATACACTTAAATGCACTTAGTAACTTTTCTCTCAAAAGAATGAGTTTCAAAATTCTTTATTACAAAAGCAAACAAGCAGCAAGTATTTATAGAAAAATAATTATAACTGCCAGTAATTGATTAAATCACTTAAGTAATCGATTAATGTGTTCTTCAGGATTTCTGGAAAAATCGATTAAAATGCCATGTAATCGATTATCATAGGAATTTATAATCAAAATAGGGACCAAGTAATTGATTACTACGGTGTTGTAATCGATTACAACAAGAAGTTCATTCTTTGTTTTTGAATTGTGTAATCGATTACCATATTCTCATAATCGATTAAATATGCTCTATTTTCAAGTAATCGATTACCACTTGCTTGAAATCGATTAAACCAATGAGAAAACATTTTTTCCAAGACTTGAAACATGGAACACTTAGCTTTTTATGAAGTTATGAAAAACTTGAGATTCAGAAAAGCTTTTTAAGAAACTTTGCTTTGCAAAATCATGAATGCAATAATGAAAGAGATTTATGCAATGGATCATTAGAGGCATCAACTTAGACAAACTCATACACAAATTACAAATGTCATTCAATTGAATTGGCATGTAAAAAGCCTAAACATTATTGTCTAAGATCATCAACTTCATGGATCCTCTTTTCCTCCCCCTGAGTCTAACAACGACCACTTTCCAGTTGGGGCCTAGGGAAACACAAATCACACAGTTAGGAAATCAGTTACCCAAAGACGATAGTAGTCTGATATAGTGTGTCATCCTACAACATGCTGATTTGTTTGCCTGGTCTGCGATAGACATGCCCAGTATCGACCCAAGTTTCCATTGTTACAAGTTGGCTATATGTGAGGACGCTAAGTCAGTCGCCATGAGGAAGCAAAAAATGGGTGAAGAAAGGTGTCAAGCAATAGGTAGGAAGTGGCTAAATTGACGATCGTCGGGTTCATCCGAGAGATCGACTACTCCACTTGGTTGTCCAACATGGTCATGGTCAAAAAGCCGAATGATGTTTATTAATTAGGAAAATAGGTTAGAATTAGTTAAGTTTATTAATTTATTGTTTTTAATTCAATTCATTACCAATTAAGTATTTTCAGGCCAAAAGAGGAGTTCAAAGCAAAGAAAAAGAAGAAAACAAGGTTTTAGGTCTCGCGCGGATCGCGCCAACATCCGCGCGAGTCGCGCCAACATGGAAAATCCAAGCTTCAGCACGAACAACCCACGCTAGCCGCGCCATAGTCCACGCTACTAGCGCCATCTATTCGAAGCCTCCGCGCGGGTAGAACCAATTCCCGCGCGATCCGCGCCAGATACCCAGAAACAAGTTTCCAGCTCGTGGACTCCACGCTATCAGCGTGGAGGTTCACGCCATCAGCACCGTCCTTTCAAGGGGCCCACGCGATCAGCACGAGAGTTCGCGCCAGTCGCGCCATGAAGATTCTATTTCCTTAATTAAATTATCTGTTTCGAATTTTTGCACAGAATTAGACTTTGTTACTGTAATTAAAGGATTCTATAAATATTAAGCCTCTGAACTGAGTCTAGATATCCATTCATATCCATTACACACCTTCTACATCATCTTTTATCATTCCAAACCTCTGGGACTCAAGAATAAAAGCTAGGGTTTCTGCACAACTATGAATTATTCTACTGCTTTGTTGTTCTTGAGGCCTATGGCAGGCTAAATTCTGTATTGTGGGGAGGCCATGAACTGATGAGGACTCCTCTGTAATTTGACTGGTATTAAATAATATGTTTTGATTGTTTTATTCTTTTCTGTTTTCAATTTCTATTCTTATTTGAATTTGATCACTTCAATTAAGTACTTAGGGTTAGGATTCGCAATGGGAACGTTGGGCTTCTAATTTCTGACCTGTTAAGAATAACATTTGTTCATCACCTAGGAATAGGGATGAGCGAATGCAGAATTATAATATGATCTTTTAAATGCTTAAACTGATAGACTTCACTAAGGAATTAGGTTTTTGATTCAGGATAAAGGGTTAATTCACTAAGGAATTAGGGATTAACTAATCTAGGAAAGGCTTATTCTCTGAACAATCATAACAGGAACCCATATGATTTATTCTCTAAATGTTTAGTTTGACAGAATCGCTAAGGGCTTAGGGTTTTCGATTGAATTGAAGGGTTGAATCGCTAGTTATCTAGGATTCACAATTTTAGGAGAGATTTATCATGTGTGCACATTAAATTAATAAACCAGTCAAATGAAAGAGGAGGAATCAGAAGAGATTGTGCCTGACCACAATTAATCTTCCATTGGTAACACTTCTACTAATTTACTGCAATTATTTCTTTCAATTCTTTTCTTTATTGAATCACTCAACACACAACAACAAATCCTTCATAAATAATTTCTTTTTATTTTCCAATTGCATTGACTGAACATTACTGTGAAATCACCCCAATCCCTGTAGAGAATGATACTCACTTACCTACTTTATTACTTAGAAATGATCGGTGCACTTGCCGTAGTATGCGGGAATCGCAACAAGTTTTTGGCGCCGTTGCCGGGGATTGGTTAACGGATTTTTACAGTAATTTTTAATCTTTGTGATTGGAATTTTTGTTACTCACCACTTCTCTGAGTTTTATGTGAGGTTTGGTCAATTCTGAGGATTTACAGTTCGACCCTGAAATTGAAAGAACCGTCCGAAGGAGATTAGCCAGACAACGAAGGAGAGAAGCTGAAGACTTTGACTTTGATTCAATTCCTGAATTAGAGTCAGAGGCAGAGATGGCTGAAGAAAGAAATAATCAGCCAAGACCAGAAGATGAACTAATGGGGGATATTCTGGCCCCAATGTTCACTAGACCTAACTCCAGCATTGTGAGACCAACCATACAAGCTAATCATTTTGATATAAATCCTTCATTGATAGCTTTGGTGGAACGTAGTCAGTTTGGAGGAGAGGATTTTGAAGACCCACATGACTTCATTGACAGATTTCTCAGAATCTGTGACACTATCAGACACCAAGGGGTCCCAGATGATGCTGTAAGACTAAGCCTATTCCCTTTTGCTGTTAAGGGAAATGCATTGAGATGGCTGAACCGACAAACATCAAATAGCATCTCAACGTGGGAAGACTTAGTCACAAGATTTTTTGCTGAATACTTTTCCATGGACAAATATAACCGGTTGGTGAATGAAATCACCAATTTTACTCAGAATGGAAGAGAATCCTTATGCGCTGCATGGAATAGATTCCAAGAGTTGATTAGGAGATGTCCACAGTATGATATGCCTGTAGGTAAGCAGGTACGTATATTCTTTAATGGTATGATTCCTGACACTCGTATGATTGTTAATGTAGCAGCCGGAGGAACTATAAGGTCTAAGACAGCAGCTCAAACATATGAGCTTATCAACTCTTTGGCCCGGAATGAAAATGAAAGTACTACCATTCAGCCGAAGAGAGAACCAATCCAGCTATCCACTAATGATGCAATGCTTGCGGAGCAGAAGATTTTGGCACAACAAATAGCCAAATTGACTGAGAAGATTGATAGATTGCAAGTTTCTGCAGCACAAGTGGCAGCTAGCCAACCACATATAGTCTATGAGTATTGCCAAGGTGAGCACGAGTCTAATGTTTGCCCGATTCTTGTTGGTGCTGACCCTGTGCAGGTGAATGGAGTTTGGAATGATCAAAGGCAACAACAACCTTACCAGCAGCAGCCCTATCAGAGGAACAATAATTTTTCTGCTGGAAATAATTACCAAAGAAGATTCCAAGGAGGTGGTTTGGACTACAAGTCCAACAACTATTTGCAACCCCCTCCTATTCCCAACAAGGAACCTTCAGAGCTTGAAAAGGTTGTGATGCAGCTGTCAAAAACAACCGCAGAGTTTATATCTGAAACAAGAGCTCACAGGACTAACCAAGATGCTTCCATTAGAAACTTGGAAAACCAAATTGGTCAACTTGCAAAACAGTTGGCTGAGAGACCACAAGGCCAATTTCCAAGTGACACAGTTGTAAACCCAAGGGAACATGCCAAGGCCATCATAACTAGAAGTGGTAAGGTATTAACTACACCGGAAAGGCCTGAGGTAAGTGAAAAAGAAGCTGAGAAAAATTCTGCAGCAGCTGAACCTTCAAAAGAAAAAGCTGCAGAAAAATTTGAAGAGCAGAATTCTGCACCTCAACCAAAGAAGTGGGACTTTTCTCGCTTTGAGAAACCCCCATATCCGGTGCAGACCAAGCAACAATTGCAGAAGCAGCAATTTCCCAGGTTCTTAGAAATGTTTAAGAAGTTACACATTAATATACCATTTGCTGAGGCATTAGCTAATATGCCAAATTATGCAAAATTCATGAAAGAACTTCTATCTAAGAAGCATAAGCTGCAAGATTGTGAAACCATAGCGCTCACTGAAGAGTGTAGTGCAATCATACAAAGAAAACTTCCTCCTAAATTGAAAGATCTTGGAAGTTTTAACATCCCTATAGCCATAGGAAACATTAATGTAGGGAGAACACTTTGTGACTTAGGGGCTAGTATAAATCTAATGCCATTATCCATGTGTAAGTCCCTAGGCATATCTGAACTTAAACCAACTAGAGTATCCTTACAACTAGCAGATAGATCGCTAAGGAAACCCTCCGGGGTAATTGAGGATGTTTTAGTTAAAGTAGATAAATTCATTTTTCCTGTTGATTTTATTGTGTTAGACATGGAAGGGGAAAGTGAAATCCCTCTACTGTTAGGAAAATCCTTCCTAGCCACTGCTAGGGCCTTAATAGATGTTGAGCAAGGAAAACTTGAGCTGAGATTAAATGATGAATCTATTGTATTTAATGTATTTGATGCCATGAAGCACCCAGCTGACGAACATGATTGTTTTAGGCTGGATGTGTTGGATAATGTGAATTGTGCAGGTATTACAGCAGGTATGACAGCAGCTGGTGAAGAAGATGTAGAAAATACAGCAGCAACAAATTCTGCAGCAGAAGCACCAGATTATGCAGAAGAAAATGCAGCTGCAACAGAAAATTATGCAGCAGAAACAACAATTGTGTCAGCAGCAGACATTGCTGCAGAATTTCGACATACAGACCAAAAAGCCACATCTGCACCTGTGCTGGAAGAACTGGAGAAAAAAGAGGATGATATTCCAACCGGTGCACCTAAGGTTGAATTGAAGGAATTGCCAGAACATCTGAAGTATATCTTCCTAGGTGAGAATGAAACATATCCAGTCATTATTAACAAAGGGCTGGAATGTTTTGAAGAAGAAAAATTGCTCAAAGTGCTCAAGGAACACAAATCAGCTTTTGGTTGGTCTATTTCAAACCTCAAAGGTATAAATCCTTCCTTTTGTACTCATAAAATTCTTATGGAAACTGACGTTAAACCTGTAAGGCAGC
>PYAF01001743.1:113961-133171 GCA_007407185.1 Glycine tomentella | reverse complement strand
AAGGACTATCACAGGCTGGAGAATGTGTGTTGATTATCGAAGGCTTAACGACGCAACCCGGAAAGATCATTTTCCACTTCCATTCATGGACCAAATGCTTGAACGCTTGGCTGGTCATGATTACTATTGCTTCCTTGATGGCTACTCTGGGTATAACCAAATCCCAGTGGCACCGGAAGACCAAGAGAAGACCGCCTTCACATGTCCATTTGGGGTGTTTGCCTATAGAAGAATGCCATTTGGGTTGTGTAATGCACCTGCAACTTTCCAGAGATGCATGCTTTCAATTTTCTTGGACATGGTAGAAAGAGGGCTTGAGGTATTTATGGATGACTTTTCTGTTTTTGGCTCTTGCTTTAATTCATGTTTAACTAATTTAGCCAAAGTGCTTAAAAGATGTCAAGAGACTAATTTGGTTTTAAACTGAGAAAAATGTCATTTCATGGTAAGGAAAGGTATAGTGCTAGGCCATAAAATATCTGAAATGGGAATAGAGGTAGATAGAGCTAAGTTTTTATTGATTGAAAAATTACCTCCTCCTATTAATGTGAGTGGTGTTCGCAGTTTCTTAGGTCATGCAGGTTTTTACCGAAGATTCATCAAGGATTTCTCCAAGATCTCAAAGCCATTAAGCCAATTGCTGGAGAAAGACATTGAGTTCATATTTGATGATGCTTGTCTTGAAGCATTTAACACCTTAAAGCACAAACTCACCACTGCACCTGTTTTAATTGCTCCGGATTGGATTTTACCTTTTGAATTAATGTGTGATGCTAGTGATTATGCAGTAGGTGCAGTTTTAGGACAACGGAAAGAGAAAAAGATTGCATGTAATTTATTATGCTAGTAAGATCTTAAATGAGGCACAAGTAAATTATGCCACAACTGAAAAAGAAATGCTGGCTGTTGTTTATGCCCTTGATAAGTTTAGATCATACTTAGTAGGGTCAAAAGTGATTGTTTATACTGACCATGCAGCCTTGAAATTTCTGCTGCACAAGCAAGATGCAAAACCTCGTTTGTTGCGTTGGATGTTATTGTTGCAGGAATTTGACTTAGAAATAAGAGACAAAGCTGGAGTTGAAAACAAGGTTGCAGACCACTTGTCTAGGATTCAGGAGAAGGACTTGCAAGATGGACCGGAGATTGAAATCAATGAATCTTTCCCTGATGAGCAAGTACTTGCTGTGCACACCAGCCCATGGTTTGCTAGCATGGCTAACTTTAAAGCTGCTGGAATTATACCTGAAGAACTGAATTGGTAGCAGCGCAAGAAATTTCTGCATGATGCGAGAAGATGTGTAGCTGAAAGTGACGTGCCGGATATTTTGTGGCACTGTCATTCCTCCAACTACGGAGGGCATTTTGGAGCGAACCGGACTGGACACAAAGTGCTGCAATGTGGCTATTATTGGCCAACCTTGTTCAAAGATTCTAAAAACTTTGTGATGCAGTGTGATAATTGTCAAAGGACGGGTAACGTTTCTCGCCGAGATGAGATGCCATTAAACAACATCCAAGAAGTGGAGCTTTTTGATGTGTGGGGCATTGACTTCATGGGACCCTTCCCTAAGTCACTCTCCAACCAATACATCTTGGTTGCTGTGGACTACGTTTCTAAGTGGGTTGAGGCAGCTGCTTTACCCACCAATGATGCCAAGGTGGTGGTCTCATTCTTACGGAAGAACATTTTCACAAGATTTGGGGTGCCAAGAGCCATCATAAGTGATGGAGGAACTCATTTCTGCAACAAGCAGTTTGACAGCTTGTTAGCTAAGTATGGAGTCAAGCATAAAGTGGCAACCCCATACCACCCTCAAACAAGTGGCCAGGTAGAGATTTCCAACCGCGAATTAAAGCGAATACTTGAGAAAACCGTTGGAACATCAAGAAAGGACTGGGCCAAGAAGCTAGATGACGCTTTATGGGCATACAGGACTGCATTTAAGACTCCCATAGGTATGTCTCCCTTTCAGCTTGTCTATGGTAAGGCTTGCCATCTCCTCATTGAACTTGAACATAAACCTATCTGGGCAACCAAATTTTTAAATTTTGAACTAACAAAAGCTAATGAAAAGAGGTTGCTTCAGTTGAATGAATTAGATGAGTTCAGGTTAGCCGCATATGAGAATGCCCGAATCTACAAAGAAAAGACAAAGAAGTGGCATGACAATCAAATTCGTCCACGGGAGTTTGTTCCTGGACAACAAGTGCTGCTCTATAATTCTCGCCTGAGACTTTTCCCAGGTAAATTAAAATCCCGTTGGTCTGGACCGTTCCTTATACGAGAAGTTTATCCATATGGCACAGTAGCAATTTCACCTTTGGATAGTGACCGAGCTTTCAAGGTAAATGGTTACCGTTTGAAGCATTATTTTGGAGGAGAGGTGGACAGAATTTCAGCTTCTGTTCCACTCAACGCCACTGAGATCTAAATGACGGTAAGCGTCTAGCTTAAGACGTTAAATGAGCAAACTGCTAATGTACATACCTGATGTTTTGAGTTCTGTTTTCAATTTGATAGTAATAAGCTTATTTTTCTGCATATTTCAGGGTAATAAATTCAAATTCATGCATTACTAAATAGGTTGAATTCTTTATGATTTTGATAACCTTAGAATTAGGTCCAAGTACTTCCATTTAGAATCCTTTAAGTAGCATTTTATTTCCATTTAGTTGATAAAATAAAAAGAAAAATCAAAAATAAGAAAAAGCTGTCAAAATAGTCTGGTGCTAACTGCGCCAGACTTGGCGCCATCCGCACCACATCTCGGTCAATCCACGCTAATAGCGTGAACTCTCGCGCTAATCGCGTGAGATGTTCGACCTTGGCCTTGTTTCTACATCAATCCACGCGATCCGCGTGGGTTGTGGCACCATCCGCGCCAAGCTTTCGAATGGTCCACGCTAACCGCGTGATATGTCGTGCGACTCGCGCGGAGAGGATGCAAAGATGACCCTTTCAGTGCTTCATGGAAACTGTTTTTATTTTTGAATTTTTCCATTCGCGCCTCACTCTTCTCTCCCTCAAAACCGCTCCACCATTTTCGTCCTGAACCTTAGCCCCCCATTAACTTCTTCCTCAATCCAATTCTCTCTTTAAAAGCCTAAAACTCTTCCACTCTCACTCTCATTCTCTCTTTCGTTCACATTATTCACCGTTCTCATTCTCAAAATTCTCTGCAAAAGCTGTTCATTGGGACCAAGCTTGAAATTTACACAATGGCTGGAGACAAGGTACACTTCTGAACCTTAATTGCTTGGTGATGAATAATAGATCAAATAGGAACCGTAGAACCCAATGTGCACTGCTTGAATTCTTCATATCCAATTTTGAGAAAATGCTTGGGAACCTTAGGGTAGAAAACCAAATGTGTGGGTTTCTAACTAATTGTGATTGTTTTTGTTTAATTGGGAGTGTCATATAATCCAAATAGGCATAGTGTGTCAAGTTGATTATATGCCCATTACATGTTTGATGAAATGCCTGAAAGAGAAATTGGAATGACTTGATACCAAAGTTGAGTTAATATGCATAAGGCCTTAATTAAATGTAATGATATGAATAAGGTTTAAGTGCATTAGTTTGGTCTTAGATATGTGCTTTAAGTGATGAACTTGGTTGAAGCCCACAATATCACATATTGCTCACAAGGTAAATGCTACATGGTTTGGTAACTTTATTGTGACCATAAATTTTATTGCTTTTCATGATTGGACCATAATCATGGTTACCTTGATGTGAATGAATGGTTTCAGCAGGAATTGGTAATGTTAATTCTATAAGTGTTGTTAAGACCAAGTGAATACATTAGGCCTTGCATTTGCTGTTTTGAATCGTTGAATCTGCTTGGATCATAAAATGCTTGAGACATCACTAGCTAATAATTGAGTTGCATGAGATAGCTAAATTGTTTCAACTGGATAGGGCAATGAAATTTGGGTGAATTATGGATAGTGGTGTGAACTTGAAATTGAACTAAGATGGACACCTTGATCTCACAAATTTCATATACTCTTGGTGAAAAGGACCTACATGGAGTTTGTATAGCTTGAATTGATTGTTGCTCGGATGAAATAACTAATATATATGTTTGGTCCCTGAACTTGACCTGTTAATATGCATGACCAACTAGTGGATGCAATATTTTTGTATGAATTGCATTGAATCAAGTAGACTGTGCTGCTATTATAACTTGTTGCTTGACAACTGATAGGGTTCTGGGATTTAAGTTTCTTTTTAATTGGAGCTATTACACTGTCTAAGTTGTTGTTGGATTACTTCATGTATTAAATCTGGGAATTGTCTCTGGACTGACCTTGCATATAACACAATGACTAGACTTTTGGTGTCTATATCTGATTGATGTTTGAACCTATTTTGCTTGACCTGTATCTGTGCTACTTAGGACAAACTGAATTAGGACTGTACTCACATGAAATGCTTGAATTCTGAATTTTGGTGTATCTAAAATGCCTAAATCTGGGAATGGTAAAACCAGACTTTGCTACATGAACTGTGCTTAATGGAACAATATTCTGATTTACTTGTGGCTTAATTGATCTGATCCAAGGAATGAACCAAATCTGGGAATTCCAAATCTTTAACCCACATATACCTTTTTGGATTCTTTTCTGATTTTCAGGGCAAACAAGTAGCGAAAGCCAAAAAGAAGACCACAGGAGCAGGGGGTAGCAAAAGAGCTCACGTAGCAGATTTTGATGAGGGCAGATTCAGATCCCCTGAGTGCCAGGAGAGGTTTGATACCTGGTATCTCCAGAAGAAGATCATCCTTGAGAAGAGGATTATGTGGGAAACGCTACCCGAGGACAACCTAGTGAGGGCGGTGATCATTAGGCGTCAGTGGCAGAGACTTGTCAGCTTTCCGGAACCCAGCTCCAGTGTGATCCTGAAGGAGTTCCTAGCTAACGTCGATCCTTCCACAGTGGCGAGGAGTTTTCTTTCTTGGGTTAGGGGAGTCCAAGTTTCTTTTGACGAGAAGGCCATTGAGCGCTTGCTGGATACTAGATATGACCCCTTCCATAGGTGTGATTTCAGTCACCTCTTTATGAGGATGCAGCCAGATGCGCTCACCAAAATGTACAGAGAGGAAGTCCCTCAGCTAGCCACTACCATCCGCAGGACCATTACAGGCCTCTACACTGATTGGAAGCCCAAATCAGGACTTGATTACATACCAGAGAAGTTGCGGAAGCATGATTTGGTTGGAGATTCAGCTTTCTGGAATCAGTTCGTGAACCACACAATCATACCATCTACTAACATGACTGAAGTGAACGTAGAGCGGGCAATTCTTCTTTATGTTCTCCGCGGTGACGGTAACCTCCGCATCTCTAACATTCTTTCTAACCGCATTCTTCGCATGATCTAGGATGCCAGCAGTAAGTCCTGGCTGGCGCATTCCTCTTTCATCCTACATTTATGTCGCCAAGCGGGCATGCACATTGACGATGACGAGCCCATGGACGTCCCCATCTCAACCCTCATGAGTCATCAGACCTACTTGGATGCCATGGCGACCGCCACTGATGAGCATGTTCTTTGAGCTTCAAAGCTCACACCTGAAGAGATTGCAGCCCACTCCCCCAGAGACCTCCCACACCAGAGGAGCCCCAGCCAGTTCAGCCACCAGCAGATGCACCACCACCGGACTCAGCCCCTACTCCTGATCATGAGCCACTTTTCACAGACTCCCACACGTATCTAGCTTTCCAGGAGTTTGTACGGACTCAGCTAGCCCAGCAGACCAGTATGCTAGGAGCCATTTACAGACACCTGGGCATTCCTACATCTGAGTACCAGCTTCCCCCTCCACCGCCAGTTTCAGATCCTCAACCACCAGCAGAGACTACACTTCCAGCTACAGAGACTCCCCTTACTCATTCAGAGGATGCAGCACATGACACTACCACCCAGGAACCTACACTTCCAGATGCTGCAGTCATTGTAGAAAGTCGAGAGGGAGAGGCGTGATCAGAAGTATCTTATCTTATTTTCTGTTTCAGTTTTCTGTTTTTATTTATGGTTTTTATATTCTGTGCTTGGTTTATGATTCTGCATTAGACATTTACATCACATTATACACACTTTTACAGTTCTGCATTTATATATATATATGGTACAGCTTAGGATTTATACTTGCAAATAAAAACTGTTTAGATCAATGTTGAATTGAATGCGATTTTCCAAATAATGCTCAAATTTTTCCAAAGCGTTGTGACCTTATTTGTGGTTGCTGGGGACAGCAACATATAAATCTGGGAATGGTTATGCATTATTTCGCAAATCACAATCAAGAAACAAATGACGTCTAACAGAACTTTTCAAATTTATTTTCACAAATAAGCAGCACATCCAAATTTTCAGAATAAAAGTAAATGGACACAATGATGGATAGGATTTATGGATGAAAGCTTGATGAAATGAAACATAGCATGAATTGCATGTTGCATGAATGGAATTTGATTGTTGGTATGTGAAATGAATGTTGAAGTTTAAATGATGCTTGAAGTGCAGTCAGCTGAGATTGACTTGAGTTGAATACCTGTAAGGATTTGAGCCAAACAGCGGTAATGTTTTCTTTTCGAGAGACTCCAATTTCATGGTACTCTAGAACTTGAATTGTTTCTCTGGATGCAGGTGTGACTTGATATGATCAAGGCAAATTTTTCTTCTGAAACTAGGGCCAAATTGACTCACCCTCAATTATTTTCCAATTGCACCTTATTTGAGCCTAAGCCTTTCATTTCAAAATGTCACAAATCAAGAGCTATATCCAAATGACCAAATCTCTGAGGCTAGAAAAGGTTGAATTAAGTCTATAACAGTGGAAATCAGGAAATTATCCGTCAAGGTATCAAGGAACACAAGTGAATCCAATTGGTGGTGAAGAACAAGAATGAACAAGCATGGTCCAAGTTGGATAACATTAAGTCCATCAACTGGAATTTGAGAAACTGCAGTAGATTTTGATTTTGTTATTGATTGCTATGTTTTGATTGTTTTAAAAAAAAAATTCCAAAATTCAAAAAGAAGTTATTATTCTGTTCTTACATTAGAATTAAGTATTGAATAAAGTACCAGGTTTTGAAAAAGAAGAAAAGAAGCATGTTGTGGACTTAAGAGTCTGGATCTAGCCTCTCATTAAGCTACTTATCCAAATAATTCCTACCCTTAGCCCAGCCACGTTACAAGCCGGAAAGACCTTTTGATCAAGTCATCCTTACGACTGTTGAGAATATTTTCAAGCTTATGGTAGTGCTGTGATATTGTTGAGTAAGAGAGACATTACAACCTTATACACTTGAGTGAATGAGTGATTAAACACAACTTTGTGAGGAACACTCAAGTAACTCTCATGGATTGGCAGCAGTGAAAGTATCATGAAGCTTTGATGTGAATTTGATCATACATAGCATGATAATTCTAGGATTGTAAATTGTGGTTTGTGTTTGATTATTGATTCTTGCTTAGTCTTGAATTCTTCATGTTGCTGGGGACAGCAACTTTCAAATCTGGGAATTGTTTGATGTGTTGCAAACACATCTTAGTTTTAGGATAGTTTTAGGTTATATTTTAGTTAAATAATTAGGAAAATAGGTTAGAATTAGTTAAGTTTATTAATTTATTGTTTTTAATTCAATTCATTACCAATTAAGTATTTTCAGGCCAAAAGAGGAGTTCAAAGCAAAGAAAAAGAAGAAAACAAGGTTTTAGGTCTCGCGTGGATCGCGCCAACATCCGCGCGAGTCGCGCCAACATGGAAAATCCAAGCTTCAACACGAACAACCCACGCTAGCCGTGCCATAGTCCACGCTACTAGCGCCATCTATTCGAAGCCACCGCGCGAGTAGCACCAATTCCCGCGCGATCAGCGTGGAGGTTCACGCCATCAGCGCCGTCCTTTCGAGGGGCCTGCGCGATCAGCGCCGGAGTTCACGCCAGTCGCGCCATGAAGATTCTATTTCCTTAATTAAATTATCTGTTTCGAATTTTTGCACAGAATTAGGCTTTGTTACTGTAATTAAAGGATTCTATAAATATTAAGCCTCTAAACTGAGTCTAGGTATCCATTCATATCCATTACACACCTTCTACATCATCTTTTATCATTCTAAACCTCTGGGACTCAAGAATAAAAGCTAGGGTTTCTGCACAACTATGAATTATTCTACTGCTTTGTTGATCTTGAGGCCTATGGCAGGCTAAATTCTATATTGTGGGGAGGCCATGAACTGATGAGGACTCCTCTGTAATTTGACTGGTATTGAATAATATGTTTTGATTGTTTTATTCTTTTCTATTTTCAATTTCTATTCTTATTTGAATTTGATCACTTCAATTAAGTACTTAGGGTTAGGATTCGCAATGGGAACGTTGGGATTCTAATTTCTGACATGTTAAGAATAACATTTGTTCATCACCTAGGAATAGGATGAGCGAATGCAGAATTATAATATGATCATTTAAATGCTTAAGCTGATAGACTTCACTAAGGAATTAGGTTTTTGATTCAGGATAAAGGGTTAATTCACTAAGAAATTAGGGATTAACTAATCTAGGAAAGGCTTATTCTATGAACAATCATAACAGGAACCCATATGATTTATTCTCTAAATGCTTAGTTTGACAGAATCGCTAAGGGCTTAGGGTTCTCGATTGAATTGAAGGGTTGAATCGCTAGTTATCTAGGGTTCACAATTTTAGGAGAGATTTATCATGTGTGCACATTAAATTAATAAACCAGTCAAATGAAAGAGGAGGAATCGGAAGGGATTGTGCCTGACCACAATTAATCTTCCATTGGTAACACTTCTACTAATTTACTGCAATTATTTCTTTCAATTCTGTTCTTTATTGAATCACTCAACACACAACAACAAATCCTTCATAAATAATTTCTTTTTATTTTCCAATTGCATTGACTGAACATTACTGTGAAATCACCCCAATCCCTGTGGAGAACGATACTCACTTACCTACTTTATTACTTGGAAATGATCGGTGCACTTGCCGTAGTGTGCGGGAATCGCAACACCGAACGATAAGTGGAGGATGTACGTGGACTTTACAAATTTTTGCTATAAAGTCATGCCATTCAATTTGAAGAATGTGAGAGCCACATACCAACGCTTGATGGACAAGATCTTCCAGGCACAACTAGGCTGAAACCTTGAAGTCTATGTAGACGATGTGATGGCTCGTTTTGCGGATCTGGAGGAAGTCTTCGGCCAGCTTAAAAAGTATAACATGAGGTTGAACCCTAAGAAGTGGGTCTTCAGGGTACAAGGAGGAAAGATTTTGGGTTTCATGCTCGCCCACCGGGGAATACATGCCAACCCGGGCAAGTGCCAAGCCATCTTAGAGATAAGGAGCCATCAAAATGTAAATAAGGCCCAACGACAAGCCGACATGATAGCCTTCCTTTCAAGGTTTCTACTGAAATTGTTGAAAGGGCTAGGCCTATCATGAACCTCCTCAAAAAAGCCAAAAACTTTGTCTAGGATGATGACTATGAAGACGCCTTTTGGCGGCTGAAAGTTAGACTAACGACACCATCCATTTTGTCAAAATTGGACCCTACCAAGAGATTGATTGTTTATCATTTGGTCTTGATCGAGGTCATAAGCGCAGTATTGGTACAAGAGGAAGGAAGGGAGCAGAGACTGATACAATTTGTAAGTCGAGTACTATAAGATCCGAAGATGAGGTACCAGGTAATGGAAAAGGTAGCCCTCACATTGGTCAATGCAGCTTGTCGCCTCCAATAATATTTTCATAACCACAAGATCACTGTTCGGACTGATTACCCCACAACCAAGATACTATGTAAACTCGAGTTGGCTGGATGAATATAATATTGCCTATGAGCTGAGAGACACTATCCGAGCACAAGTACTGGCTGATTTCATTACTGAATTTCATCCCCCATCACCATATTTCAAATAGGAATGGTGGATACTACATGTGGACGACTCCTACAACAGGCACAAGAGCAGAGTTGGGGTGATTTTGGAAGGACCCATCAGCGTGGCCACGACACAATCCTTAGATTTTGGATTCAAATCCATATGCAAGTCTAAGGCTGGCCAAAGAGGTCAGTGCTCAAAGGGTCCAAAGCAACTCTAAGATTGTCACCGAACAGACCAACAAGGTGTTTTAGATCCGAGATCCCCAACTCCTAAAGTACTATCATGTGTTTTAGAAGCTTATAAGAGTGTTCGAGGAAGTGCAAGTGACCCACATAAGCTGAGAGGTCAACAACAAGGCCAACAAACTAGCTCGGCTGGCTACCTCCCCTAAGCTTGGACAACTTAAAACCTTTCTTGTAGCACCCTGAAAATTTGATAACTGAAAATAAATGTTTGATGTATTTTGTGTGTTATTTGATTATTTGATTAGTTTAAATTAGTTGAATTGTTATGTAAATTATCCTTGTGTAATTGCTTGATGTGGATGTTAAGTTATGTGGAGTTTGTTTGATCTATGTTGAAATGTGTGATTTATAGTTTGACCGTTGGGATTTGAAAAATAACAACCTTTGATATTTCCATAAGCGTGACCAGTACACTAAGTGCAATTCCAAACAGAAATGGAATTGCACTGAGCGAGACGAGTGCGCTAAGCGAGACGAGCGCGCTGAGCGAGAACTGTAACTTATAAATTCATCCAACAGCGCAGAAAAAGCGTTTCCCCCCTCTCTCTAAACTCTCACCCAAACCCTAGAATCTTATCTTCCACCACCCACAGCCACCGATGACCACCACGAGCCGCCACCGCTTACCGTCAGACTACCGCACGAAGAAAAAGACTTTAATCAGAGCAAAATCCTCAAAACTCAACTCGAAGATTCGGTACAGAACAGAGCCTCCAATCCTCTTTTCTTGGTTTCTTCGAGGTAACCATGGTTTCCTTGTCTTCTCCTAGTTAGTTTAAGCCTCTTTTAGTATCTCTTGTGATTTGGGTACTGTTATTAAGTGTCTTTACAATTCCTTTGAAAATGAGACGTTGTAAAAGTTTCTTTTTTATAAAATTGATGTCATTTTTGTGACCTTCGTTGAGCTCCGGTCACATTGGTGTGATCAGAATTTCAAAATGATGTCCTTTTGATGTGGACTTCCAAAACATCATTTAGCCCCTTTTAAATTTGTGTGGGTACATGACCCCGAATGTTAATGTTAACATTGTCTTTGAAATCTATACTAAATTGTCTTTGATTTGGTATATAGAGCTCTACGTTTGGGCCAAAGCACGTGAACTTGAGAGATCTCAAAACAATGCCGTGAGGAGCTAATAGTAGAATTTATATATAGGCAAGGAGAGTTTATTATTTGTTTACAGCTTTTGATACCATAGTTGGGGTCAGGGAACCCAATTATGGGGATGCATGTTTGTCCCTGTTATGTGCTGGTTTTCAAGGAAAAATTGTGTTTTTAACTAATGGGATGCGATATATTTATTATTAATGTATGTTTCTCCCTGTTATGTGCTCATTTTCAAGAAACACTGTGTTTTTAACTAATGGGATGCGATGAATTTGTTATTGATGTTGTTGTAATGATTGGGTTTTTTGGGAAAAGTCTTAAATATGGAGGAGACTCTGCCCAAAAATTTATAATATGTTCTCCTATTTAATTCTATATTAAATTTTACATGGGCATAAGAGTTTATTTTCTATATTGTAGTCCTCCTCTTTAATTAAGAGTTTTCCTAAAATACCAGTGTCGTGGTATTATGGATTGTGAATGTATGATATTATGTTGTTGATGATATTGAGATTGAGATGATATTGATGTTTATGATGATGATGTTTGTAACGCCCCATATGCACCTGGTTCATTAACATTCAATTATGGTTGTTAAGCGCGACAATTAATTAAAGATAATTAATTTGGAAGCAGCTAATAAAATGACATCATCATACGTCAACAACAATACCATTTATGCATTATGTATGGTAAACACTCACATCATTCCACTAGAGGACTAAATAAGCCATATACATATATCTCAAGATATACAACAACGTACATCAACAGTGTATGTTCCCCTCAGGGGTACAAAATATATAAGCATAACAAAACAATGAGCCAACATGCTCTCAAAATAATATGCCTAAGGTTCACACAAAACCATATCCATACTCGGGTCTCTTGTCCTGGGATCCACCATCCGCTCGCTGCGCATCACCTGCAAAAATTAAATCCCCAAACTGGGTGAGATACAATCTCAGTAAACTCAGGGTTCTTGGAGGCCTCTCCTCCCCCTAGTTCACTTCCACAACATATAGCATCAAAATTTGCATCACATAATCTAGCCACCATGGCTCTCATAAAATACATCACATGTATATCATAACACAGGTGTCATTCCATTGGGCGCTACCAACTTCGGGAATGCAACACAGATATAACATATATATATATATATATACACAACATATATAACATTGTCTGAAAAAGCTCATCCATTTAAGGGCACATTCTCTCAGGTTTTTATGTCAATTAACCACATGGAGTTGTTCCACGTTACTCTGGCTCCAAAGGAAGTCCATACTTAGTCTATTCTACTGGCCAGAGAATCTCATCAATCATATAACATATCATCACATTGTACATCATATACATGTTCTTAGTTAAAAAGCAGTAACACACAATTTCAATACCACATGCATCATGACATACAATAACCATCACTCCCTAGGAGTATGGTGGAACACAGTCAAGGGAAAAACTCCCAAGAACAAAGAACTTACCTGCTCTAAGTGCTACACTGGCTCTCCCGTCCTCTTGGTCATAACCACCAATATCCTCTGTATCACGCTCTACCTCTAAAACGTCAAGGAAGGCTAGAGGACGGCTTCTCCAAGCTTGAACATCCTTAAATCACCTTCTTTCCCCTCAAAATTGAAACTTTGTGAAGGTCCTTGGAGAAAACGATCTCTCCGACTAATGGTTTTCAAAAGGAATTGAGGTTGGAAATCTAGCTTATTGGGTGGTTCCTTTCAACTTTCAAGTTGCATACAAAGGGTTTTGGTTAACGGGTGAGTGATTATGAAGCCTTTCTCGCTTGGAAATGGAGAAAACGGAGAAAGGAAGTAGATAATGGTGTTTTTGTGTAGAAACATTGAGAAATGAGTTATATAAGTGACCCTGGCAAGCGTCACGTGCCAATGGCGCCATGAGTCAGAGTTGGTTTGGTCATTATACACACACTTGCTGCTGAGTTCAAATTTATCCACTAAAAAGTCTACCTTATCCAGCTTGGTATGCACAAACCTGATCACCTCGTCCAGCTCGGTATGCGCAAACCTGATCACCTCGTCCAGCTTGGTATTAATATAAAGCCCAAGAGCTTCTTTCCAGGTCCGCCCTTGGTCCGGGGTCTGTCCTCGGCACCTTACAAATCCAAGGTCCAACCTTGTCCGGGGTTCGTCCTCGACACCTTACAAATCCAAAAAAAATATTATATTTCAAGGTTAAACCTTCATCACAACAACCTCCTAAGCATACTTTTCCAGAGTGTCTACCCGGACACACAAATCCGGGTTCCTCATTAGCACTACTTTAGAAGCGCGAACCCGAATCTGTTACAGGATCATTATAATGTTGAAATGAAATAATGTTGATATTGTTGACGATATTGAAATGAGAGATGATGTTGATGTCATCGTGATGGATGTATGTTGTGTATATACATGGAGGTGCAGTGACTTGTTGGATATCCTTGGAAGGGAAGATGACAAGTTTAAGAATTTTAAGTATCCCTGGAGAGGAAAAAGGATTAATTAGAATTATGGTCTCTATCCACGGTCAGTGCATTGATGGACCCATGTTTCATACTTCATCAATGCATGGAAATAAAATGAAGGCAGTACGTACATGTGGTTTTTTTGAGGATAAAAATGCGGGTACTAGGGGCCATGTCACTCGATTTGGAATTCCCTTATGACTCAAATTGATCACCATTGGGGGAGAATCTCCGACAAACTACTGAGTGAATTGTGGAAAAAAAATGATGACTAGTTGTTGATTGTATGTTGAATTGATTGATTATTGAAAAGGATTGTGATTATTATTGTTGTTTTCTTGCTATTACACTGTCATCTGGTATTTGTTAGTCTTGTATAATGAACTCACCCTTGCAATTTTATACCATGTGGTTGGTACCTGTGATGATTGTGAACCTTCGTTCGTGAGAGCAGATGAGCAGCAGTAGGTGACGTTGGAGGGAAATCCTTTTTGTTGGAGTCGTCAAGACGATGTGATAACATTGGAATTCATTTTGGAAAAGAGTTGTGTTTTGTTGTCAACTCTTTCTTAGTTGGTTCCTTGATTCTTTTTGGTTGGGCATGTAAATTCCAGGCTTAGATACATGTAAAACTAAACTATGTTCTGACATGTGAATGACATATAATGGTTCAATATATATATATATATATATATATATATTTTCACATTTGTGCATTGTCTGGTGAGTATAGTATTGCGAAAAATTTACTCTCATTTTCATAGCCAAATTAATGGAGTTTTCATTAAAAATTGAAATTACACGTTTAGAGTAGTGATATCATAGCGACGAGGCGGGTCGTTACATTAATGGTATCAGAGCAGGTCAAACCTTTTCGACCAGTGAGTTGTGAGTATATTGTGTTTCTCTGTGCATTTTGTGTTTGCTTATTAAATGTTTGATGTTTGAGTATCTGAATGTTTTGTAATTGCTTGGGTTGTTTGTGTTTGAGACTTATTCTCATGGTATTTTACATGGATTGTGGAGATTTGTTAGTGTTGTCATAATACGTTTGTATTTGTGATGTCTGTTAAACCATAAGTTCCAATGCCTTGTTACGGGCTATCAGACTGGGCATCTGGATAATTCGTGAAATGCAATAGGGCACTATGGCAAGCAGTTAGCAATACAAAAGGTTAGAGAATGAGCGTTAATGTCTCGAGAGAGAATGATTGTAGAGGAGTGATTTCTCGAGGCATCAACTCTCAATAGTAATTAAGTAGGGACTTGTAGTAGGTGTGAAATTGTCTTATTCCTTTTTCTTGTGTGTATTCCTTCCAAGTTCTCAATTCTTGGTGTGCATAGGAAGTGATGGCTATGATCTTGTGATAGCTTATGCTCTCCAAGCTTTAGCCCAGGCTATATGGAATCAGAATAGAGGAGAAACTACTAGAGCTACTGAGTATCAAGGGTTGGATCGCTTCCAACGAAACAATCCCTTTGCTTTTAATAGAGGATACAACCCTGATGGTGCTCAAAACTAGATATGGGAGATTGAGAAAATCTTCCGAGTTATGGCATGTCTGGAGGAGCAGAAGGTTGCTTTTGTCACTTACACTCTAGTAGAAGAAGATGAGTATTGGTGGGAGAACACTCGCCAATGCTTAGAGGCTGAAGGTCAAGCTGTGACATGGGAAACCTTCAAGAGGGTATTTCTGGAGAAATACTTTCCTGAAGATGTTAGAAACAAGAAGGAGATGGAATTCCTAGAGCTTAAGCAAGGAAGCATGACTGTGGTTGAATATGCAGCTAAGTTCGAAGAGTTGGTGAGGTACTTTGCCCTTTACCAAGGAAGAGATGGTGAAAGCTCAAAGTGTGTGAAGTTTCTGAATGGCTAGTGACCTGAGGTGAAGCAAGCTGTGAATTATCAAGGTGTTCCGCAATTCCCACTGCTGGTTAACATGTGTAGGATATGGGATGAAGACTTCGGAGATAGGGCGGCGTATTATCGGAATACAGGCCCAATGAAGAACAAGAAGCCTAGATCTCAAAATCATGGAAAACAATGAGATTGTGTGTAGATTACCGCCAGTTGAATAAGGTGACGATTAAGAATAAGTACCCTTTGCCTAGAATAGATGACCTTATGGACCAGCTGGTAGGGGCTTGTGTGTTTAGCAAGATAGACCTTAGGTCGGGTTACCATCAAATCCGAGTTAAGTTTGAGGATATTCCGAAGACTACTTTTAGGACCCGTTATCATCACTACGAGTATTTAGTCATCCTTTCGGTCTGACTAATGCCTCTGGTGTGTTTATGGATTACACGAATAGGATTTTTCACCCCTATCTCGATAGTTTGGTGGTAGTATTCATAGATGATATTTTGGTATACTCCAAGACTAGAGAGGAGCATGAGAAGCACTTAAGGATTATGCTACAAACCCTTAAAGACCAATAACTTTATGCTAAGTTGTCCAAGTGTGAGTTTTGGTTAAAGAAAGTTAGTTTCCTAGGACATATGATATCCCAAGGTGGTATAGCTATAGATCCTTCTAAGGTAGAAGTTGTTCTTAAGTGGGAGAGTCCTAAGTTGACGTTTGATGTTAGAAGTTTTCTGCGTTTAGTGGCATATTACCGGAGATTCATAAAAGGTTTCTTCACGTTAGCCTTGCCTTTGACCAAGCTAACTCGTAACGGTCAAGTTTTTGTATGGGATGCTGAGTGCGAGCATAGTTTCCAAACCCTTAAGGAAAAGCTGACGACCATGCCCGTGTTAGTTTTGTCTAACCCAAAAGAACATTTTGAGGTGTATTGTGATGCATCAAAGATGGGTTTGGGAGGAATGTTGATGCAGAAAGGCCAGGTAGTGGCCTATGCTTCTAGACAACTTAAGACGCATGAGAGGAATTATGCTACCCATGATCTGGAGTTAGCTGTTGTTGTTTTTGCTCTTAAGATGTGGAGGCACTACTTGTTCGGCTCTAAGTTTGAGGTGTTTGGTGATCATAAAAGCCTTAAGTATCTGTCTAGCATAGTATCTAATAGAGATCCTAGATTCACCTCTAGATTTTGGGAGAGTTTGAACAAAGCTTGGGAACCAAGCTTAGGCTAAGTTCACCCTACCACCCTCAAACTGATGGTCAGATTAAACGGACCATTCAGTCTTTATAGGACCTTTTGAGAGCGTGTGTATTATAACAAAAGGGTAGTTGGGATAGTTTCTTGTCATTGATAGAGTTCACCTATAGCAATAGTTTTCATTCTACCATTGTCATGGCTCCCTACGAAGCTCTATATGGTAGAAGGTGTAAGACACTCTTGTGTTGGCTAGAATCCAGAGAGAACCTCATCTTAGGACCTGACGTGGTACAACAAACCACTGAGAAGGTCAAGTTGATCCAAGAGAGAATAAGGACTGCTCATAGTAGGTAGAAGAGTTATCAGGACAAGAGAAGGAAAGACCTAGAATTTGAGGTTGATGGTCATGTATTCTTGAGAGTCACTTTGTGGACTAAGGTTGGTCAAGCCTTGAAATCTCGAAAACTCACACCTCATTTTATTGGTCCCTTCCAAATTCTCAAAAGAGTCGGTCATGTGGTATATCAAATTGCATTACCCCCATCCCATTCTAACCTATACAATGTTTTTCATATGTCTCAACTCCATAAATATATCCATGATCCTTCTCATGTGGTCGAATTAGATGACGTTCAACTAAAGGAAAACTTGACATATGAATCATTGCCTTTGAGGATCGAAGATTGGCGAACAAAGCACTTAAGAGGAAAAGAGATTTCGTTGGTCAAGGTGATTTGGGAAGGTACATCAGAAGAGGACGCTACGTGGGAACTATAGAGTCAGATGCGAGAAGCCTATCCAGCCTTGTTTGAGTCAGGCAAATTTCGGGAACGAAATTTCTAAAAGGATGGGATAGTTTTAACACCCTAAAAATTCGATAACTGAAAATAAATGTTTGATGTATTTCTTGTGTTATTTGATTAGTTTAGTTAGTTGAATTGTTGTGTAAATTATCCTTGTGCAATTGCTTGGTGTGGATGTTGTGGAGTTTGTTTGATCTATGTTGAAATGTGTGATTTATAGTTTGACCCAAAACCTGTTTCTATAAAACCATGATCTTGGATTTGTTAACCATTGGATTGCCTTCACATTTTGACAGTATGTTCACAACCCATCTCTTAATATTTTAACCGTTGGGATTTGAAAAATAACAACCTTTGATGTCGTGATAAGCGCGACCAGCGCACTAAGTGCTATTGCAAACATAGAGGGAATTGCGCTGAGCAAGACGAGTGCTTTGAGTGAGAACTGCAGGTTATAAATACGTCCAACAGTGCAGAAAACGTGTTCCCCCTCTCTCTCTCTAAACTCTCACCCAAACCCTAGAATCTTATCTTCCACCACCCACAGCCACCGGTGACTACCACCACTTGCCATCGGACCACCGCACGAAGAGGAAGACTTTAATCGCAGCGAAATCTTCAAAACTCAACTCGAGGATTCGGTATAGAACGGAGCCTCCAATCCTCCTTTCTTGGTTTCTTCGAGGTAACCATGGTTTCCTTGTCTTCTCCTAGTTAGTTTAAACCTCTTTTAGTATCTCTTATGATTTGGGTACTGTTATTGGGTGTTTTTATACTTCCTTTGAAAAACCCTTTGCGAGGCTTAAACAATTTATAAGCTCTCCTAAAACATTACCGAGATTTGCTCTTGTTGTAATAAGAGAGAAACAAATTACTCAAGCATTTATTATTTTTTTGGCTAAAAAACTTGTTAACTAATTAAGGTTACCTTAGGAAAATATAATTAATGTAACTGACAATAAAAAAAATCTTAGAAAAAAGGACAAATAATTTTCTAAAATAGATCTTGTAAAAAATATGAGAAGGAGTAGTTTAATAACTGGGTGTATTTTTTATTATACAATTTGGAGCCAAACCTTTCACGAGCTTAGTTAGGGATGACAAAATAGGTCTGACCTGACGGGCTAACTCATTTAGCCTACTAAAAAAATGGGTTGGGTTGACATTATCAATCCACTTAATTAAATCGGTCAGACCAAAGTCGGGCTATGTAACATCCCCAAAATTATAAAAATGTGATGATAATTGGATACAAGTATGTTTAGAGAAAAATAACTATATCACTCTTTTCATGATGTAGAAATTACTAGAAAATCCTTAATTTGAAAATTTCAAAAATGCCCTTAGACATTTTTAAAAATAACCAAAATACCCCTAAGTTGAATGGCATAATTACCAAAATGCCCCTAGGCCAAAAATGCTCAAATAAATTTAGAAATTTTGTAGAAACTTGATGAAATTATAAAATACACTTAGCTGATTAAGTATCAACATATTTTGTAACATAAAACTCTAGAATAAAATTTCTACAAATTTTGGGAGATGACAACTTTGAGGTTGTATTCAAGAAAACTCAA
>PYAF01001743.1:61817-105949 GCA_007407185.1 Glycine tomentella | reverse complement strand
AAAAATGATAAATTATATGGCATACACTTGAATATTTGGAGTGTTTTAAGATGTGAAATTTTTAGTTATACTTTATATTTTTAATTGAATTAAAAATTAAAAATGTATCCTTAAATGAATAAAAAAAGTTGTATCTTGTAGTATATCCTTAAAAATTATATAAAGAGAAAAAGAGACTTGAAACGACATGAATAAATGATCAAGATTTTACCTTTACGATAATTGTCATATAATTGCACAAAAAATAACTTAGGTAGTGAAATTATAAATGAAAAAAAATAAACCAAGGATATTGAAAAAGAACAAAATAAATAATAACAACTATTGGCTCTGGATATCCATGTTCTATTTCTCACAAATTCATGGTGATTTTATTGGTGTAGGAACTTTTCTGTTTTGCTACAACAAAGAGTCACGATTATAATTAAGTTAACTCAGATATATAGATAAGCAAGACTCTTTTTATATATCAAACTTCTGGTGCATAATGAGGGATTGAGAGTAAGAAAGTGTAAAAGCTTGGAAAAAAACAATGAATGAGTAAATCCATAAACAATACAAAATTAAAAGACATGATTAAAAATATTTTTAAAAATAACGTAAACAAATACCCACCATCTATTTCACACCAATAATAATTTGAAAAGAAAAAAACGAAAACTAATCCATGTAAAAAAAAAATAAAAAATGACACCCACATCCACCGTTTACATCACCATATAAAAAAAAATAAGAATAAGAATATCAGAAGAATTTGGTTTAACACCAAGACAAAAAGCAAAATTTGCTCAATGTAAAAAATACATGACGCCCACATTCACAAGTTACATTACCATGTGAAAAATAAAAAAAGAAATATTAGAACAATTTGGTTTAACATCGACATAAAAAGCAAAAATTGTTCCATGTAAAAAAAAAAAAAAAAAAAGAAAAGAAAAGACACCCAGATCCACCGTTTACATCACCATGTTGAAAAAAATAAAAATATCAGGACAAATTGATAAAAAGAATGATCATGATAATGATAAGAAGCAAACCAAAAAACATATTTTTACAAATCAACAGAAAAAAGGTTTTATGCAAGAAGGAATTACCTGTAATAGAAGGTATATTTTGGATATCGGGATTTTTTAATAGTATAAATAAGTATTGTGATATTTAATTAAAATTTTTAGTGAGGGAAACAAAATCCAATAGTATTCAAATAGGATTTTTATAATTTATAAAGTCTTTTTTTATTTAAAAGTATACAATTTTCGATGAATTATTTTTTAAGAAGGATTTTGATGGATTTCATCATACTTTTTAATATAAAACATCTATCAAAAAATCTCACGGAAATCCTTGAAATTTTGCTAGACTCTTTTCTTTACTTTTTTGTTAGTTACCAAACTTTCTTTTCTTTCATCACACATATCATCTTCTCTCTTTAATATTCTTCAAGATTATATGTTTTTCCTATTTTTTGGAATAAAAAATATGTACTTTTCTATTTGTTTTCTAAATTAATGTTTGTCTTATGTGTTAAGACTAACCATGTTTTACTTATACTAACTATGTTCATCACCTATTCGACGCAATATTTTTGTGACTATAACCTTAATTTCATCATTCACATAACTTAGTAACCCCCTTAAAAAAATTTCACCTTCACTACTTCCTTTTAACCCATTTAAACATGTTATTGGATTTATCATAAAATAACTGTAGTAATTAAAAAAAATCATAAAACCAACATATAATTTTAAATCTATTGTTCAAATCCAAAAGTGAGAATAGGAAAATGCTATTGCAAGAAGGACTACTATAGGAAGACATAAAACTAAAATCAATTTAGCTATTAAAAGCTTTAAAAAACTATATTAGTTTTACCTTTTTTTATCTAAACCTCATTATTTCTTATTATTTTTTCACTAATTCTTATAATTTTAAATGTGTTTTTAAAAATTTATAGAATCTTTTCAAATCTTATAAATCTGTAAAGTCAAATTCTTATTATATAAATTCATTAAAATCCAAACTATCATAAAAGTCTTGTAAAGAAATATAATAAGTCGTAATATTTTTACATAATCTTTAAAATCTACAAAACTTTACTAAAATAGTTTTTCAAAATCTTAATCCAATATAACCTCTAATTTTCATTTTCATAATTTATAGAGAAGCAAATTTTATAAAAGAAACAAATAAAAATCTTGCACGAATAAATAAAATATAGGTATTAATTATAAAACATATGCTGAAAATCAACATTAAAATAATTTTAGTACTGATTGACGTAAAATTTAATTTCACATTGTAAATTATGTTAATACAATATTAATGATTAATTTGAATCTTGTAAAAATTGTGGTGATTAGGGGTGTTCAGAGTCCAGATAATTCGCGAATCCAACCCAACCCAGATCGAACCAAACAAATTGGGTTGAGTTTTTTATGTGTTTTGGTCAAATCCAACCTAACCCAATTAAATCTAGTACTAAATGGGTTGGGTTGGGTAACGGGTGTTGAGAGTTCTATCTACCCTCATCATATTTTCATAACAAAGCTTCATATGGTTTAAAACAAGTTCCTTGAGCTTGGTATGAAAAGTTAAGTTTGTTTTTTACTGAAAATGGATTTATAAGAGGAAAGGTAGATACTACTTTGTTCCTCAAAGATTATGAAAGTCAATTCCTAATTGTCCAGATATATGTGGATGATATCATATTCAGTGCTACTAATGACTCGCTATGCGAGGATTTTTCCAAGCTTATGCAATAGGAGTGTGAGATGAGTATGATGGGAGAAATGAAGTTCTTCCTTGGACTTCAAATCAAGCAAACAGACAAAGGCATATACATACATTAAACCAAGTATGTGAAGGAACTTCTGAAGAAGTTTAAGATAGATGATGCAAAGCAAATGAAAACTCATATGCATCCAACCACTGTACTTGGACTGTACGAAGAATCAAAACACGTGGATGAAAAGACATATAGAGGAATGATAGGATCTCTTCTATATCTCACCACGTCCAAACCTGACATATGTTCAGTGTATGCCTCTGTGTCAAATTCTAAAAGGAACCCAAGGAAGTTAGTTTATCTATTGTTAAGCATATTTAGAAATTTGATTGGAACTCCTAACCTTGGTCTATGTTTTAAGAGCGAAAAGGAATATAGGTTGCTTGGTTATTGTGATGCAGATTTTGTTGGGGATAGTGTGGAAAGAAAAAGCAGTAGTAGAGGTTGTCACTTTATTGGTGGATGCTAAGTTTCTTGGACGAGCAACAAACAAAGTACAATAGCTCTATCGATAACAGAGGTAGAGTATATATCAGCTGCAAGTTGTTGTTCTCAACTTTTGTGGATCAAACATCAACTTGAGGATTACAACTTGTTTGAGAGTAAAATTCCTATCCTTTGTGATAATATTGCTGCTATATATCTTTCTAAAAATTCCAGCATGCATTCACGAGCCAAACACAGAGAAATAAACATCACTTTATAAGGGATCACGTTTAGAAGGGTGTTGTGGAATTACAATTTGTATCCACAAAAGCTTAGCTTGCTAATTTATTTACAAAACCCCTTATTGAGGACAAGCTAATCTCTTTAAGAGAAAGACTTGACGTGTTCCCTGTTGAATAAAGTTTCAAATCCATGTGTGAAGCTTTAACACACCACTAAGCATCCAAAGGACCTATCATCCAATGAGCATAGTCAGTACTTGTGCACTACACACATGCGTCCAATATATGGACTGTGACCCTGGACACAAGTTTAGTGAAATGCAACGTTTTGAGTGCACTTGTGCTGAGTCACTTGAAGCGGGTTATATCTTTTTTGAAAAAGCCCATATCCTTTCAACTTCCCCCCACGTTCTCTTTCTGTCTTTTCACCTTAAACACTTAACCATCACCATCACTCATCATTACGACCTTTCACTATCAAAACCCTCTCCAAACTTTTCACATTCTCTCTCTCAGAAACCTCTGTGCACCTTAAACTCTCTTCCTCTCAGAAACTTCCCGAAACCCTAGCAATAACCAAAATACAGAACCAACCATAAGTCATTCAAGTTGCACCTGACTTCATAAACAACCTTTCATTTGCTTCATCAGAGGATGGTTCCCCTGTTCATATCACAAGACCTACACTTGTGTGAAAACAATAAGAATACCCACAATAACCAAGAGGGGAGGTGAATTGGTTTAAACTTGGCTTTTTAAAATTTATTTATAAAATCAGAGTTAAAGGATCTTAATCACTTTTAAACCAAGAATGCCTCTAATCAATCAAACCACTCAGCTCAAGAAATCAATTGCTCAAAATAGGACTAGTTGAGTAATAATAATACCAAGAACAAATGAACAAGATAACTAGTAGAGATTAAGGAATAGAAAATCAACACAAGAATTTATACTGGTTCACTTCTCTAGAGAAGCTACATCCAATTTCTTCTAATCAACACTAGATTAGAGTTCCACTATTATAAATTTCAGTTCTTACAAGCTTTACAACAATCACTCTTTATTAATCCTAGATAAAGAAAAGAAATCTAAAACCCTATTAGGCTCCTAGTGATCAAGAACCAGAGAACACTACTCTATTCCTCCCTAGAGAACCCTACTCTAGCACAAGCTTCAAAAAACTCTTTACAATAACTTCAAATAACAAAAAATATAAAAACAAATTTACAACCAGAGATAATGGAGAGAAACAACCTAATGATCCAATGAATATGAATGCATGTGATTTACCAATCAGAGTTGAATTGCAGAAAAGGATTTCAGAACATGCTCTCCAAAACTTCTTTGAAAAACTCTTGCCCAAGAAATCATTCAATACCTATGAAGATTAAAGAGTGGGACAAGATGTTAGTTAACCCAGAAAATCACTTTCTAACTTTGAGAATGCTTGTGTATTTAGAAAATTCAAAGTATTCAAGTTATTTAAATCACACAAGGCTTCATCCTATTTATAACAACTTTTTGTAACAGACTGTAATCGATTACAACGCGCCAAATAATCGATTAAAATGACTTACGTAATCGATTAATTTGTCACTTAGTCGATTAAAGTGTTCAAAGCTTCATCCGGGGTTTTACAACGAACAAAATAATCGATTAAACCGAGCTGTAATTGATTAAAGCAGTGAAGTTCATTGTAAAGCAAGCTTTGTGTAATCGATTACAATTTGTGGTAATCGATTAAAGCAGTGAGGCATGCTTTTGTTTTTTACTATATAATCAATTACAAGAGTCATGTAATCGATTAATATGTTCTTCAAGGCTTTTCCAGATTTAAAACGAAGCAAATAATCGATTAAACCGTTGTGTAATCGATTAAAGCAGTAAGATTACATTTTTCCAAAAACATTAGCCATTACTTATTGATTTCTTTTAAAAACATGAATAACTTTGATACTTCAATGAAAAAATGTAAGCATGTTAATGATTATATGCATGCAATGCAAGGATCAAAAGATTGGCCTCTTATACACGTAATTTGAATTACAATATTCAAGGCATGTGAAAAGCTCAAAACTTTCTTCTAAGGCATAAGCTTCATCTTCTTGTTGCTCCCCCTATATCCAACACTATGACTATCCTTGTTGCGGAGGTCACTATGAAAGACAAAGAACTCAGAGTTCATGTCAAACACTTTGTTGATATTGAATCTTTGGAGAACGCTTGGTACGTCATCAAATTCCACCTTATGTTATGTGGCATCCATCACTTCTTCAAAAACCCCAAGGTGGTGGTGCCTGAACTTATCAGAGAGTTCTGGAGGACTGCCAAAGTTTACATAAATGAAGTCATCAATGATTATTTTACTAGAAGGTTGCTTGGCATCCAAGTGAAGTTTTTTGTTGAGACTATGGCTTAATCCATTGGTTGTGAGCATCATGTAACAAAGTTCATGAACTGTTAGGGAGATGAAATGAAGACCACATTGGACACTCCTTGTGGGGACCCAATTAGGCTAAGACCCCAAGGCGATATGGAACCCTACTAAGCAAGCCCAAAATCTTTTAACAGATAGTCAACAAGGCCATCATTCACAAACAGGGCTCAAAGGATTTATTGTCCAATGCCCACAAGTTTATTTTGTACCATCTTATGGAGGGCACTCCCTTTGACTTGCCCTAGATTCTCTTCAACTGCTTTGCAACTAAAATAATGAAGGACAAGAGCATTGGGAAAGACATCTACCATAGTGTTGTCCTCATTAAGGTATTTGAAGCCCATGGAGTAATAAAGAAGTTCTTGTATGAGACACTTATAGATGTACAAGACAAAATCTACCTATATAAGGGGTTTGGGCCAAAGCAGAAAGCTTTTAGCCAAGAGAACATCTTGAAGATGAGGCTGGTAGATGTTGGCTCTTTCAAATAGACTCCCCAGGTGGATGATTCCATACTCTCTAAATTTCATCATAAGTTTGGACTCAACATTAGGTGAGGCGACCAGCTAGACACAGTTTGGAGAAAGCTACTGAAGAAGAAGAAGAAGGAGTAGACACAAATGAAGCCATTACTCAAGTTGAACAAAGAACCAAGAAGAAGATGGACGCACCTTGAGCATTTGCTCAACAACTTTCACCTCCCACTCTCGTTGCTCCTAAGGAAATAGGTGTCATGGCCCATGTGTCCAAAAGGCCTACACCTAAGATGAAAAAGCCCTTGTCCACTGCTGAACACCTAAGGGCACTCAATGAGACTGAGAGTGACAATGATTAGACTTCAGTGTTCAGGAAAAGAAAAGTTGCACCCCTTCGGATGAGACCTCTATGCCTCAAGTGAAGAAGGTGAAACCAACCCAACATGCTCCTCCTCCTCCTACTCAACCTCATACTAGAAGGCGAGAAAATAGAGGAGCCCAAAGACCCAACTGTCTAGAGGGTGAGCAATCCTCCATTGATGTTGATGTTGTTGGATATAGGGGGAACAACATGAAGATTTGATTCAAGACTTATTTTGAGCTTTCAACATGCTTGAAGTGCCTTGAAGTTAATGATATGATTCAAGTGTACGAGAAAGGCAATCTAATTGATCCATACATGTATAGCAATCATTCATTCATTCATTCATTCATTTAAAAGTTTTTTCATAAAAGAAAACAAAGCTTTTCTAAGTTGGTTAAGGTTTTAATCTGATTGAAAGGTTTTTGGAAAAATGTCATTTTCACTGGTTTAATCGATTACCTTACAGGCATAATCGATTATTTTGTTCTTCATGAAATCTGGAAAATCTTTATAAACAGTTTAATCGATTACCTATTGGTTTAATCGATTATTTGGCCTTTGATTGAAACAGGAACTGCAATGTTAAAAGTTTTAATCGATTACCAACATTCGTAATCGATTACATAGTTGAAATCATTTTTTAAGGCTTCCTGGTTTAATCGATTACCATCATTCGTAATTGATTATATTATGGAACAAAGCTTTTGAGGTTTGCTGGCTTAATCGATTACCAAACCTTGTAATCGATTACACAGTTCATTTTGTGCAAAATGTATTTCCTGTTTTAATCGATTACAGATCGCGATAATCGATTATTTTGTTCATTGCTTAAACCTAGAAAACTTCATGAACAGATTAATCGATTACAGAATTATTTTAATCGATTACATATGCATATTAATCGATTATTTGGCGCGTGCAATCAATTACAGTTAATTACAACTTTCTGTTATAAATAGAATGAAAGCTTAGCTCGAAAATAACATTGTTCATTTGTAATTCTGAGTATACACAAGTTTTCTATTCTCTCTCAAAGTGATTTCCTGAGTTCTATTACATCTTACCACTTTCAAATCATTCATGGGTTATTGAGTGAATCTTGAGCAAGAAACTTTTTCAAAGATAAGGAAAATATGTGCTGATTCATTTTTTTGTTATTCAACCTGGATTTAGTAATACATGTGCATTACATTCTCTGGATCATCAGGTTGTATTTCTCCTTAATCTTTGTGTGTAAATTTGTATTCTGAAATTCTGTTGAAATTACTATTGTAAGTGGGTTCTTCTAGCTTGGTTCTAGAGAAGGGTTCTCTAGATTAAAGAACAGAGTAGTGTTCTCTGGTTCTTGCTCCTTAGAATTCTAATAGGGTTTTAGTTTTCTATTCTTTATCTAGGGTTGATAAAGAGGAGATCTTGTAATAAGCTTGTAAGAACAAGATTTATAATAGTGGAACTCTAATCTAGTGTTGATTAGAAGAAACTGGGTGTAGCTTCAGTTGTGAAATGAACCAGTATAATTGCTTGTGTGGTTGTTCCTCTATCTCTTATACTCCAATTGATCATTGATTCTTTGTTTCATATTCATTGTTCAACAAGTACTGTTTTGAGCTGATTGATTCCAAGGGGTTAAGCAATTTGATTGAGTAAAAAGATTTCTTAGTTTTGAAAGTGATAAAGATCCTTAAAACTCTGATTTGAATATTTTTAAAATAACAAGGTTTAACCAATTCACCCGCCTCTTGGTTATTGTGGGTATTCCCTTTTATTTTCAGATGCTACCAATGACCCTTCACCATCTGAGATTCCACTTGTTCACGAGCATACTTCCATTGTTCACCAAATTGAAAGAAGTTTACAAAGGACTGAGACTATCCGTCTCAGGAAAAAGAAAAGAACTAAGTCCACTGCTAATATGGAGGATGAAGTTTAGGATGAAGCACCTCTATTTCCCATCCACCTTGATTGCTTCCAACATTAAGGACCACCTACCATCGATCCAACCACCTCTGCCACCACCAACCACTATTCCTGCATCAGAGGCTATTATGACAGTTGCGCTTGCGCCTTCGCCACCAAAGTTACCACCAACTATCCCTCAACCTCTGTCCCCTGAAGTTTGACCATGATGTTCAAATTCATTTCCTTTTCCTCTTCAAACCTGTGTATTTTGATAATGACAAAGGTGGAGAAAGTAGAATAAGAATGTTGATTTATAAAAAAACTTGTGCTCATCTGACTTTTTAATAAAACAAGTGTTATGGTGGTCACATATGAGTGTTTTCATGTTTTTTAATTTCCCTACACATATGTTAGGCATGTTATGATTAATACATATTGTCTGATACATGCATAAGGTAATGAACTCAAGGAGAGTCTCATTTATCTTCACATAATCTGGTCATGAATTCTGATGACATGTTTGTTTTGAATATGTAATATTTGCTCTAATTATGTCTTTGAAAGATCTCTTTATGCTCTACTGCTTAACAAATTTGTTGTATATCAAAGTTATATTCCTTAGATACACAAACAAAGAGTATGTGGTGTGTGACAGTACATTCTAAGTACTTCTGATACCTTGATCGTAATCTCTTTATCTTAACCTTTTTGGTATCAAAATTTATATTATTTGTCATCATCAACAAGGGGGAGATTGTTAAGTTTGCCTGGGTCCAAGTCACATTGGACTGTACCAAACAATTAAATCCCTAAGGTTTTGATGTTAACAAAGTATAAATATTATGTATTAACCTTTCATTCTTAAGCTAAATATTTAATTATCTCTATGAGAAATAAGAAAAAAGCATGAATAGAAAGGTTCTGGACGATAGCCAAAGTATTAGTCATTGGACAATACTGTCTCAGCGTCTAGTCCGAAGAAGACAAGTGCTTTAGCACTTAGTTCATAGTACAAAGGCAATGGAACAGTTACTCGATCCTCAAGTATTGAAAGCAATCATTAGAAAGTAACATCCATAAGATCAGGAAGCAACTTGTGACATAGCACACAAAGGGAAGATTTAAATTGTCTTGTGTTGACATTCTTAATTCCTTTTGTCTTATGTTGTTAACGTTATATTTTATTTGTATGCTAAAAGTCAGCTCTGAGCATTAGGCGACATTAGCAAGTTGTACTTCTATGAAGATATACTACATAAAGTGTTTGTGGTCCTCACTTTCTCTGCACAATAATGGTCTTGTGTAAAGCGCCAAAGCTATTAGACAACGACTAGCTGGAATCTCTCAACGGACCGAAGCTTTGAAGTCTATATAAAGCTTGAATATATTTGTGTTAAGGTTGCCGAATCACAAGAGAATAATCTAAGCCAAAACAAACTAAGTGTTGTAGCGCCATCAGTTTTTTTTTTTTGGACAAAAGAAACTTGAGCGAATTGAGTGAATCTTAGCTTTGCTAAGTTAGCAAGTTTCATTGTATTCGAGCTCATTGTGTAAACACTTTTTGAGTGATTCGAATAAACTTTCTATCAAACATCTATTGTTTGTGAAATCCAAGAATGACTTAGTGACAAAGAATACTTGGGTCTCAATCTCAGGGGGAGATTAAGGGTAGTGCTAAGAGTGGTCTACAGAGTTCGCGTTGTAGCAAGAAGTGTCATAGAGAATACTTAGTTGTAATCAAACAAATGATTAGTGGAATCCTTCAAGTTTTGAAGGAAAACTAGACGTAGCCTAAGAGTTGGGTGAACCAGTATAAAACCTCTATGTTTTCTTTATTGCTTCTATATAACTAGTTCTTTTTTATAGTTTACTTCTACACTATTGCGTCCAAGTTTTGCGACCTGGTTTTCAAAGCTCAAAGTGATTTCGAACCCCTTTGACGAAACTCATCGTACATTGATATCTGTTCGTGAAAAACTTTCAAGGTTAGATATTTTACAAGTAGAATCGCTCTTTTTTCCTATCCCGTTCATCCACCACCGCGAACCCTATATTTCTTTTGTATTATATTAATTACATAAAAATGAATTTGAATTATAATTGAATATGTTTGGTGTTTTGAGTTTTCAAAAGACTAAGTTTTATCCATCACACTATTCAATCCCCTCCCTTCTAATGTATTTCATGTACTTTAGTAATATTAAAATCTTAAAAATATTAAAAGTTAAAATGTAAAAATCTTAAATTAAAATTAATAGTAAAATCAAATTACCATTGCCAAAATTAATTATGAAAGCAAAAGTATAAGTCACGCAAAAATTGTAAATACAAGTTAGGGAAAACATCTACATCTGAATTCCAAGTTAGAATAAATACATCTAAAGTGTTTTAATATAATACAAAATGAATCCTCTAATAATTCGAAGTAAAATTGAGTTCAAAACTCTTAATTAAGATTTTGAGTTCAAAAATTTTAAAGATAAAAAAATGATTACAAAAAAGTTTTACTAAAATTTATCAACTAATTTTTTTAAAGATATTAATTATCATTAAAAAAATAGATAGATACACACTAATAACATGACAATGAAAAATATCTAAAATATCCAATAGTAAAGTTGAAATTGAACAAATTCAATTATTAGTAAAACATACTAATAATTGAATTTGTTAATGAGGTTTGTTAATATATTTTGAAACAATTCAATTAATACAAAATTATACCTTACTAACATATTTTTTTAGAAAATATTTGGAAAAATTAATAAATATTTATAAAGTTACAGTTTTTTATTAAAAAATTGAAATTTACATTATAATTATTTTTTATAAAAAAATTAAGGAGGGATGGATGATGTTTAGCAGCTTAGGCTTATGACTTGTCTCTTCTAAATCCATCCGGAGTGCAATGTATATCCAGTCCGAATAGGACAATTGTTTTGAGTGACGTATTAGTGTTTCTTACACATTAAACCATTTCAAAACAAAGATTCTCATTTATTTTAGGGTTGGTTACACTGAGTTTTCAATGGATAATCAAATGGAAAAAGAAAGTTATATTTCCTTTCCACATTACAAAATATCATACAATCAGTACCATTTACATAAACTTACACATGTACACAATGGCGTAGCCACCTTTTACTTTTAGTTGATGTGAAATTTTAAGAAATACTAAATTTTATTTTTAAATAGTGTTAAATTTTATTTTTAATTTTAATTAATTATATAAATATATAATTATTAAAAAAATTCTTTACTCAATAATTATAAATTTTATTTTTTAGATAATATTATGACCTCCGCATTTCAACGTGGCTCCCCCATTGCATATACACATATAGTTTATAAAATTATTGAATAACGTTTTACGTTCATGACTTATTTTTAAGTGGTCTTATTTTTTTTTTCTTTCTTTTTTAGTAGATAAAACATATGTGGTCTAAGACTCTAAGTTATACGCAAACGTCAAAATTTTAGGTAAAAGAAAAGGAAAAATCACTTATCAACCCCGTTACGAGTACGATGGAGAAGTGGTGAGAATTGAAAAAGTGATTTTGTGGTAAAATGTTGAGGTTCAGTTCTTTTGCCAAATTGCCTCTGCTTTCTTTTGTTTTCACGCACCACAAACACAACTAAAAAAATGAACCTCACGTTAGTTATTCATTTAAGCTACACTCCCCACACTCAATCCAAATCATCACGTTTCTTCGTCGCGATGAGAGCATTTTTTAAGATAAATTTACTTCTTAGTGAATGAGTAAATATATTTACGTTAAATTCAATTTCCAATATATTGTAATCTATTAAAAGTTATAAAAATTAATTATAATAAAATTACGTATGATAAAAAGAGGTAATATATGATAAGAGAATATTATTTTCTTCAATGAAATGAAATATAAAATATAAATTTTATTTTATAATTAGTATATTTAAAAATAAAGTATAAAGAGCACAAAATTAAGATAATAATACAGTTTAAGCCTATTGAGAAAAATTAAACAACGGAAAACAAAATTCATTTCGTTTAATTCAAATATAGGATGCATTAAAAACTATCGCTGACGGAGACTATACTAACTTAATTAATAAACTTAAATTAAAATTTTAATATAATTAAATTTTTTTATACCACTAATATAATTTTTTATACTATTAAATAATTATAAATTATTTTAGATATAAATTTTAAATTAATTATTATAAAACTCAACAATTTCATTTTATAGCAAAATATATTTACACTATCAATATATCTTAATTAAATTCATTTTAAAAGATTAATTTAATGTACCTTTTACATCATTAATCACTTATAAATCATTTTATATTTAACAAATAAAGATAAAATGACAATTTAAAAAATATCACGTGATTAAGTAAAGGAAATGCTAATGCACTTATATTCTTTTTTTTAGTAAATGTATTAGCAACAAACACTATAGTATTCGAAAAAAAAATCAATCAAATCCATTATTTTATTAAGTTTAATTTAAAGATATTATAAACAATTTTAAAAACATCATTTTTCTCTCCTCTCTCATCTCTAAACAACATTAAATATTTAAACTCTCTCCTCTCTTCTTTCTTACTAGGCTTGGCAACGAGACGGGGCGGATATTGTATTCCTCGTATTCGCCTTCGCCCCCAAACTTGCTCCCTGCCCCTACCCCTAATCTCCGTCGGATTTTAAAACTCATCCTCATCCCCGTCCTTGCTGGGGATCAGGTTTTCCCCGCTCCGCCCCGTCCCGTCCCGTCCCCGCTATTTGATTAAAGTTTAAAAAATAAAAAAACTAATATAACTTTTTTTATTAAAAAATCGGACAGAAAAACTAATTACATACCAAAAAAATAATAATAATAAACCACATTTAAAATATGAAATCATAATTTAAAAATTACAAAACAAAATCAGTCAATTCAATTAAAAAATAGAAAATAATATTTTTTTATTTTTTATATATATTTTTATTATTATTTATTACGGGGCGAGGGCGGGGACAAGGCAGGTATCAGTAATCTCATACCCGCTCCCACCCCTACTTTTGCCTACCGGGAAAAACTCGAACCGGAACCTGAACCCAAAAAACTTAGTTTTTCCTGTTAAAATCGGGACAAATTTAGGCGGGTATCTATAGGTTCGGGTCCCGCCATGCCTATTTCTCACCTCTCATCATCATATAAATTTATTATAAAAATATGTATTATATAAATAAAGGTATATTTTAATTTATTGTATTTTTTATATAAAATATTAAGTATATATTAAAGGAGAGTAAATCACATTAATTTGAAAATGTTGGTTTTTCCCTAACTTTTCTTATTTTAATCTTATTTTTATTTTTATTTTGTAAACGATATTAAATAAATGATAATATATAATAAACACAGTAAAGATAATTTAAGATATTAAATATCTTCTCTGGAAGTCAATAAACAACTAATAATATAACTCTTTAAATATATACCTTTAATCAAATAATTACTAAAAATTATCTTCAATCAAATAAATTTTTCACAAACAAATATAAATTACGTGATAATTTTATAAAATAAAAATGTGAGCAAGAGTGGTAATATAAAACCCTATAAATTTATTTATAAAAATGTATATGCATATATAACTTTTGGTTTAGTTTGATTGAATTTCAAAATTAAATCTAAAATTTGATTAATTCAATTTTTTTTTTTCAAATTTTGTTCGATTAGATTTTTTTTCTTGGTTTTTGGGTTTTATCTGTTCATAAACACCCAACATTATCATTTATTCTCAAACGCTTACTAATTTTTAATTAATAAAATATTTAGGCGCTGCTTTTTTCGTTAGCTTTGGAAAAGATAGTGATTAAAGAAATGTTGTCTGCCTCAGCATTGGATCATTCACACACGTTTTGCACTTTTCCCTCTCTCTCTCAGTACTTTTCTTTCTCTCTGAAACTCTGAAACTCTTTTTTCTGTGTTTCTAAGCCAAAGAAGAACGACACCATCACCACCTCCACCACCATCAACAGCAACAACAGAAGCATAAGGTGTGAAGCTGTTGAATTCACTTAAAAATTCTCAATTTTTTCCCAACTTCTGTTGTCTTATCTCTTCCTTAATCCTTCTTTTTACACGAAGAAATTCGGTAATCATTGTCGACCCGAATTGAAACCGTAAATATAATATATATTGGTTTGATAATCGTTATACCCAGAAATTGAATTGAGAAAACCTGATTCAGTTTTAGTTTTTTCTTTTTCTTCTTTTTTTCATGGGAGCGTTTTCTTTTTCTTTTATGTTTTGAGCTAAGATTTTTTGTTGAAAAGGGTTTGCTTGTTTTGTTTTTATCTTTATTTTTATTGTTTCTTTTTCGTCACGGTATGGTTGTTGTGTTGAGCTTATTTTGAGAGCTGAAATAAAGGGAACGATGGTCTTATTTTTATTTTATTATTATTTTTTTAATTTTTTTTTTTTGTGATTGTTGTGCGGTGCGGTGAAGCTGTGTCTTTCATAAACGAAGCGACACCCTCTTTTTGGGGATGAAATTATGGGCCATTTAGTTATCAATTTTATTATTAAAAAAACAGCTTTTTTTATATTTTTCATCGAGGATTTTTATCTCATAACTTAGTTTGTTAGTTAATTCTTCTATGATCAATTCATAAATGTTGCTTTGCAGTTTGGTTCATGGTGTTTTTTGGTGATCATCATCTAATCATGTATTTGTTTCTTCTGTTTTTTTTTTTTTTTTTTTTTTCTCCCTGTTTTGAATTGTACCTTTCAGCTGAATATTTTTTTATTAATGATTGAAGTTTTGAGGTCAATTGTACCCCTATTAAATGGTATTATCAGCTTATAATGATAATAATTTGTGCAAATATTCCCTGTTCTTGGTGCCACCCTTTTAGTAGAGCCAAAACTAACCATGTTTCTAATCTTGTGTCCTGTTTTGTTATTTTTCCGAATACACCTGACCAAACATTAAACAAAATCCATATCTGTTCTAACTTGTGGCATGTCTATCTAACGAGACCATTTTGATATTGAATGGTATCTTGTTGGTTCTGAGAAGTTGAACGAAGAGTTCCTTGTTGGTGAATGATATATGATTATGTGAATATTGCTAGACTCCAGTAGTTTACTGTAATCTTCTTTAGTGTTGTACATAGAACAAAGTCTTTGGTAATTTTCCTTGGAGATGAGAGAAACTGTATAGATATGTAAGCACACTGTACTGGTTGTAGATACTAGGAAGCATTGGAGTGAGTCTTCCAGTAGCCAAAGGAGGCATATCTTTGTAGATTTGTGCTCAAAGCTCTAGAACATGTTTGCATGGTTTGTATCAGGCTGCTTGGAAGATTCAATAAATCCATTTAGCGTCATACTAAAAGTATTGACTGTTTAGTGAAGGCTTGTTGCTGATTTTCTTAAATTTTTCATCATTCGAGTTTAGAGTAAATATTTATCATGTGGAATTAACTGCATGTTTTCATTTGTATTTACTTTTCTCATTTTTGTACACCAACAAAAAATTTCTACATTGACTGTTTTCTATCTGTTTTAAATTATAACTATAATATTTATTTAATACAAGTGCTTTGGTATGGCTCAAATTCCTCGAGTCTGATAGAACATGCAAAATTTTATATTAGCTTGTTCAAGCAATATGCTTTAAAAATGAAGATTATTGTGTATGCTTGATGTAAGAGCTTTCTTTCTATTCAAATAATGAAGATTACAAATAAGGAATTATTATGAAAAAATAGTTATTATACATGACAAGTTTGGATGATTTCTAGATATGCCATTTAATTTATAAAGCTTATTCAAAATCATAAAAGTGGGAAATTCCTACTTTCTTGATTGTATTCCAAATTCCAAACTTCAAATTTATGTTGTGCAAGTAGAGCTTCTAGTCTGGGGGAGTTTGTTAAGTTGCAACTTGATTATGCTTATAAATCACCATTGAGAATCATTTAACACTATTTTCACATACAATCTACATTATGCTTTTGACAATCTTGAAAGATTGTATGTTATTTTATGCTTACCAGTTACTGCTACTTCCATCCTCATGATTTTCTCTAATTTCATGCCCCTGTATAGTCTTTGATTATCTGATTACTACTATTTCATGTCTTTGTGTTGCAGATTAGAAGGTAATAAACAATTGATGGATGAGTATTCTGGTAAAAGAGGTGTAGATGGGATGGTATTCGCTAGAAAGGGGATGAGCCATGTATTTAGAGATACTGCTAATACTAGAGATCGAAATCATCAAATTTGTAGTCGATTGGGTTGCAGTAGCAGAGCCAATCTTCCCAAAGTTGCTCAAGTCAGATGTTCTGAAAAAGGTAAATCTTTGAGGCCTTCATTCCAGTCCTCTTCAAGTAGCAAGGGAGCAATTGGAAGTTCCTCTAGAACTACTAGTAACCCAGCCAAACGACTTATAGATCCTAGGAAAACATTATCCTCTCATTGTGAGGCAGATTCATCTGAAACTAGTAGTGTACAGGACGGACCAGAATTTTCAGAGCTCATCCCTCCAACAGAAGAAATTCGGAGAGGGCCTCTAGCTGAAGGGGAAAATACAGAGTCTAGTAATGCAATATTGATGGAAGTAGGAAGTTCCAGTGCAGTATCAAATACTATATCTCAAAGGAATTTAAATCAAAGAGCTGGATTGCGTGGGCAAGAAATTAAAAGCACTGGTAAAGTGAGACAGGCTGTTCCAAGCAGGTATGGGTTAAGGAACCTCAAATGCAACTCTATATCTGATGTCATCCCTGCTGGTTGTTCATCATCGGATTCAAGCCTTAATAGAAGGAAGGATACAATAAAAAAGGGAAACTGTGAAGGGGGAAGTAGTTCCACTGTTAGGGGGAAAAATATCACTGGGTCTTCACTGGAAGGAAGGAGCTCTGGCTCCAGAAATGGCATATCTATATCCAACTCAAGAAGATATAGTAATATTCCTTCTCACCGGAACACCAGCGTGGCATCAGTAAGAACTCAAAGATCAATTAGTGGTCAAGCCAGGGGAAGGTTTCCTAGCCAAGGAAACGAAAACCCTTTGCCAATTTGTGAGTCCTCTGTTATCGTACCCCTTTCACCTCATTCTGGTGATCTTAATGTTCCTGGCTTTTCATATCATACTTCTATGGAGACTCCTTTAAGTGGCTCAAGCTCTTACGGTAGACCAGGCAATAGCAGTGAGCAGTTAAGTGGTGTTATGCCTGTGTCTCCTGCAGAAGATGACATCACTCATTCTCTAATAAATAGAGATAGCTTTCGACATTACAATATGGGTGGCATTGCAGAGGTGATTTTCAGTTTGAACATAGTAGAGGAGAACATATTTAATATCATGGTCTATGACGAGAGAGCCTAAAATAAAGTACTATATTTTATTATATGTAGGTATTATTGGCACTTGAGAGGATTGAACAAGATGCAGAACTAACCCATGAGGTAATTCTTGACTAAAAGTTAATTCAACTTAGTTGGCCAGTTATTTGACAACTTTCATCTTGTGCAGCAAATTCTTTTGTTGGAGACCAACTTGTTCCTCAATGGATTAAACAGTTATGATCACCACCGAGACATGCGGTTGGATATTGATAACATGTCCTATGAGGTATTTTAATGCCATAAGGCTCTACAAATCAGTTTCTTATTTCCTTTTCTTTCATCAAATTTAGAATGGTTTGGGCTTCGTGGGCTGTATGATACAACAGTTTTGGATAAAATATTCTTTAGAACGCATGTTTCTAAAAGTAATATTGGGGGATTAGAAGCTTACTCTAATTGATGTTTATAGGTACTAGGTAGTATGTTAAAGGAGAGAGGTTGGAAATGTAACTTGTCAAGCTAGGTGGCTTTGAGAAGGGACTACTATCCTTAATGATGTAGCATGCTTGGTATTAAAAATCTATAAGTTTTCTTTTTCTAGTGTTATCTTAGCTCCAAAAGATTCTGATTGATGACAGGAACTTTTAGCTCTAGAAGAGAGGATGGGAACTGTGAGCACCGCTCTGCCGGAGGAAGCACTTGCAGAATGTCTTAAAAGAACTATATATCAGTCTGCATATACACATGAGAGTTGTAATGAGGATAAGGATGATATCAAATGTTGCATTTGCCAGGTTTTTATACAACATTTATTAAAACTTTTGCAAGCTCACATGGCAAATGGCTGTCATTATACATCATCATGGTTTAAATGCATCTGCTTTTGTTACTAGGATTCAACCTGACAAATTTTAATTGATATCTGCATATCTGGTTTGAGAGAAACTAAATGGTCTGTTGATGAAGGGACAGTCATTTTCAGTCTCAAGCTTAGAGAAACTATTATGCATAGCACTGTAAAGGCTCCATTAGTATCTAACTATACTAAGGCACTGTATAGGAGAAAAAAAGAGTAAGCTTCTCTTATAAATTAAAATTAGTTTTTGTTTTAGCCAATTTATAGAAATGTTCTCATTTTAACCTTTTCAAAAGCTTATTTAACTTCTTTTTTTGACACAAAAGCTTATTTTAACTTATGCATAAACTAATTGTAACTTATAGGAGGAGAAATTCAATTCATTTTACAGTCTGATTTTCTTCTTATATAAGTGCTTAATGAAAACCTTATCCAAACAGGGCTAGAAATATTTTAAACTAAAGCCAGTTATTTTAGTTATTAGTCTCCAACATTTCCACAAATAGAAGTAATCTAAGACTAGCCACTAATGCAGTCAGACTCATGTAAACCTTAAATTGTCACTAATGTTATTCCTGCGTTTGATTTCTATATCAAATAATTAGCCCCCTATACAATTATCTCTATCTATTACCTTTTTATCTTTTTCATGCACATACTTTTCTATAATATTTATCAAAAAAACAAAGGGGACACAACAAATGTTATCCCACTTTGGACATACCTAAAACATTTTCCTTTCTACATCTAATTTATACTCTAAAGCCGTACACCTTCCTTTCTAGGAGAGAGAATAGGCATTGTGAATTGTGTTTCTGTTTTATTTTCTTAAAAGAGGATCATGTAGAGGTTTAGAGTAGATTTCTACTATAATAATATGATTTATGATTGGTTGACAGTGTAAATAAGTCAAACTCATTTTATTACAATATCTGATTTGGATACATTTACTTTAATATGCAGGAGGAATATGTTGTTGGAGATGAAGTTGGGGATCTGCAATGTGAACATAGATTTCATGTGGTTTGCATACAGGAGTGGCTGCGGCTTAAGAACTGGTGTCCAATTTGTAAAGTCTCTGCAGCACTGTCCAATTCATCTTCACCTCATTGATTGTATTGTTCCTTTCTTTTACTTTTCATTTTGTACAAAATACAGATATAGATGCTCCTTACCTCTTCTTATTGATCAGATGTATGTACATAGCCAATGTCTTCATCCACAAAAACTAATAACCTGAGCCACTGGCTTGATGGACTCTTGAACTTGCTATCCTGCGGATGAAAATAGTTCAATCTTTTTTATTTATTTTTTTTTATCGACAAATGTTAGATTATTAGTTTTGTTAGAAATGTCAGTTGGAGGATTCAAACTAGCAACTTCCCCCCTCCCTTCACCATTCTCCAATCATTGGGTTAACCTTATATCAAACTATTACTATCAACAATTAACTAACAAAACTATTTTTTTTTTTTTTAGTATAATCCTAGATTTTATTATAATAATAGCATGAATAAAGCATAAGGAAAAAGGAACGCTCTATTCAAGGCTAGTCATTACTTGGGCACCAAGTGTAATGCAACTTACTAGTAACACGAGTAAAACAAATGCAATGCAAATTGAAATTATACTTGAGTAGGGTACAATTGAGATACACTTGTACGGTTGCACTTGGAGAACCAACTTAGAGATCGAGAAAGATATACCTATACCATTTTATTTTATTTTTTTTGTATTTTTGTCATTAAAATCTAAACAATAGAGTGGCTTTATTCTGTTCTATTTGATTTCATCCTTATTGGAGGAACGAAAATGTCCCGTTTTAAAATTCATAGATCCTGTTTTATTCTAGTTTTAAAATGAGTCAAACATAAAACAAAATCCATATATTATGTTGGTTTAAATATAATTTTGGACTTCTATTTTGTTTAATCCCTAATTTTGATCCTTGTATTTTAAAATAAAAATACTTGATCCATCTGTTTTAAAAAATCCTTGATTTTAGTCCTCAACTTCTAAAACAAAGACATTTGTTCTATTTTAAAAAATTCACAATTTTGATTTCCTTATTTAAAAAAAAAATTACAATTTTGATCTAATCTTCAATTTTATCTACATTTTATTTCTTACTTATAATTAATTAAATCATTTTTTATGATATCTTAAATAAATATGTTAGATGTAAGATTTAACTGGATCAAAATAAAAGAAATAAAACGTATGCAAATTTAAGAATTTGACCAAAAATATAAATTTTTGTAAAATAGAAGAATCAAATATCTTTATTTTTAAATAAGAGAATAAAATAGCAGATTTTTTTTTTTTAAAACAAATGGATCAAATATCTCTATTTTATAATATAGAAACTAAAATTACGAATTAAGCAAAATATAAATACCAAAATTACATTTAAGTCTAGTATGTACATAAATTAGAGTTAGTTATTTACTAAAAAAAATTATTGTATGATTAATGGACTAATGTGTGTTTTCTAACCAAAAAATGTTGTTGACCAATAATTATAAATTATTAGTAATCAATAGTCACTTACAACAAGGATTCAACTAGGGTTGGCAAAATGGGTCTGGCACACCGGGCCAGCCCGCTTAGCCCGTAAAAAAATGCGGGCTGGGTTGATAATTTTAGCCCGCAAATCAAAAGCGGGGGGGGGGGGGGGGCTAACCCGACCCGCAAAATTGTGGGCCAGCCCGCGGGGCGGGGCAGGCCAGCCCGTTGGGCCAATATTATTTAAAATATTAAATATTAAAATTAAATAGATATATTTAACATATTTTGAAATATGTATATTTTTTTAATTTATACTCTTTTGCACTCTCATAATTAACTTTTAAGTTTTAATATTAAAATATTTATGATAATGATACTTTCAAATAGTCTTTCATTACTAACATATTACACTTTGAACAGTTTACATCTGTAAATTTCATTTGCAAATGGTGTAATTTTGTGAATTATCACATGACATCATTTATTTAACATTAATTTTAAATTATTTACTTTTATTTAACTTTATGTTTTTTTTAATTATCATGTTTGTATTTTTTAATAATTTTTTTATTTCTTTTTAAAATTAACCATTTTTTTTAATTTTTTAGGTGGATTGGCCCGCTAGCCCGCTGGCCCGCATTAAAGCGGGACGGGCTAGCATTTCCAGCCCACTTTGCAAATGCGGGCTGGACCAGCCCGTCCTGTTTTTTTGCAGGCCAGCCCATTTGCCATCCCTAGATTCAACTGCTTTTGAACAGTGTTTTTTCCCACTTTTCAAGACGTTTACACATCTCAATTAATTCAGGCAATCAATATATTCAATACATTCCATTAATAACCGTGAACGGATGAGTCTTTAACACTTCCCTACAGAAGTTAAAAGATTAGATACAAAGAAGAGCTATTTACATAACTTTATTGGTTTCAGTAGTTACTTGCCAAAACTAGTTCTGGCACATGTTACATGCAATTTTTCCAAAGTCTTTGCTCACTATTATGTTTGCTACAAAGCCACCATGAATATGCCTTCATAGCTTCCCCTGGCTACTTATAAGAACCTCCAAAACTTTGATGTGCTTGCAGAAGAATGCCAGGATGATGGAAAGCACAAAAGCCACTTACATGGCCTTAGAAAGTTACAACAAGCGATGCAGACGAAATGCAATCTCAATTTTCTAAATAATAAGCACGAAATGAGTCAGTAGTTCAGTATGCATATATAAGATAAACACAAATTTTCAATGTTTGGTTCAGATGGTACTACTCTGTAATGGTATACAAGTATATACAACCGTCTAGCCTTTCATATTTAAGTTTGAATTTCTCTCATTGGTAATACACAAGAAATTTGATGTATATAATAATGGTAAAATCTATGTAAAATCCTAACCCAGATAATCAATTAGCTGTGCATTTATCAGGTGGGTTTTAATGCAAGAATTGAATTACAGAACAAAGCATCACTTAAAATATAATTTTCAATATTATTGGAATTATGTGATCTTACTGGAAGTACACAATGCTACCAAAAGCAAATGTGTTAAGACCTTTCAGTGATCAATTATAGATAAACATTTCTAATCGATTTAGTGTTGAATCCATTTCAATATTTACATCAATGCACCACGTTGGATCCATTGGCTTTTGCACCCTAGGGCTCAAACATGTTGATATTTTCATTTTCCACCAACCTGTAAACCTGTACATATCTTACGACTTAATTCTCTATCATTTTTCTGTAAATTGCACAGCTGCTTGCTGAAATCATTGTAGAAAACAAGGACAAATGGAAAAATCATGGATTAAAAGTCAAAAGTAGACATTTTGTCTGAAAGAACCTGAAGATTGGTTACTAGATCATTTCTTTGCATGATTATAACAAATGCAAATGGTTCGGATTCAAAATATTATCAATCCTCCTGTATCCCCGGTCCATCCATGAGTAACATACACAACAAGCCACTGGCAGGTAACTTTTACCAATCTGTCTGACTTTGAACAAGTAACTTACCAATACCTTATTTTCTGGAACACTGTTTAATAAGGTTCCTTCCAAGTTGAATTTCCACACAATTTAGGCATTTAATTCCAAACTAATAAAATCATTCCTGATATCAGATACTATAAGTTATAAAACTACTCAAATCTCAAATTGACAAATATCTCACTAATCATTCATATAAATAAAGATTATGAATATTATATTGATGATAAAATTTAAAAGTCTAACATATGATTAGAAATTCATTTATTGTCACCAAAATTAATTTGAACTAAAATACAAAACAAAAATCACTACAAGTAATGGTGGAAGTTGGAGTGATGGAGTTCAAACTTAAAACTGAAATCATCAAAGGAAATTTAATGGACGTGTTATTAATATTGAATTTCAATCAATCCTCATATTCTAAAACTACATACAGAACAACCCTTTGGTTCTTATACATGTCTTAGTTCCTTGATCCCAGCTACGCAACAGTTTCCCTGCAAAACTTTGAGTCTTCTTTTTCATTGGCTGCGAAGGAAGCAAAAGCCTTAAGATCTCTAGGCTCTAGCAACGACAAATACAGCCAACACCAATGCTAAACGTACAACAGTGCAACCAATCCTGGGCCTCATTTGATATTACCCTTGGTTGCAGATAAATGAATCTCCGAACCATCCTAGCCCTGCAAACAGCAGAGATAAGACATTTTGAAGCTAAAAATCAGCATTTGATCCTGGAAGGACTAGAAGTTCTCCATTTGGGGGGTCATCTGGTTCATCCTGGCAATAAGAACAGTGCTAAGTGTGCTAATGATCACCAACCATGGCCGAGCCATCAGAACCAGAAGCAGACCCAACCTTTGCTTCAAAAAATCTTCAAAGATGTGTTATTCCTCAAATGAGTGCACAGAGATTTTCTCCAACTGTAGTGGCCAATCTTCTCCAAGTTGCTGTGGATTTAGCTCCATAGCAACTTTAAAATCAGGTAAAGATACTGAGTGTGGTGGTGTGTGTTCGGTCTCAGGTTCTGTCAGGCCCCCAGCACTCGGCACATGTAAATGATTATTTGGCCAGATGCCATTAATGATCTTCCCCTGAATCTTCTGTTTTGAGACAGGGAGCTTCCTCGGCTCATTTCCAGACTTAGTTCCCACTAAATCAACACAAGACCTTATCAACCGTTTCAAGTACACATCTAACACATTATTCAACATATTTGCACATTCCATAGAAACGCCTCCAAGACCCTGAACTGTTGTGATCTGCTCCATGCGCCTTCTCAATGTATCTGTATCAGATAACCTACCACTGTCACAACAACTAACAAAATCACTAGTGCTATTCACTGGCAATGCCTTGCGGGCCCCATCGACACTTGCAGTGCAGTAAGGAATCCCAAGTGGTGCTATCAAGGGACTTCTAGAGAAATTGAGGCGGTTTAACTGCTCCACCTCTTCCCCATCTTCAACAATTGATACTTCGATTGGCCCTTTACCATGTATTCTCGGTTTTTCCAGAGGTCTTTGAATAACATCCCCCATACCATTCTCAGGTAGCTCATCAACTGCCTGAAGATGCTGCATTGGTCTTTGATAATCGCATAGAGTAAGAATTCCATTCTCCATATCAACCTTACTACCACTGTCTTCTGCAGCTGTGGATTGATGAGCAACAGAATCAACTTTTCCATTTGGTCCAAGAGGGCTTGGTCTATCTTTAAGCTTCCGATCACGCACTCCAGATCTTGACTTACGTGGGGAAACCGGCAAAACCCCATCGGACCAAATGGAAGCATTCTGATTTTGAAAGTTAGCAACACTATGTTCGTGACCATCCTCTCTACCAGGAGATAAATTATTGACATGTGCTCCTGATTTCGAAGGACCTGTCAACTGGACAGGCGGTGGGGTCTTGGCTTGGCAGGCATTCTTCAAAATTGACTTTATAAAATGATTGTGTAACAGAAGATTCTCCCTGCCAAGTACCCGATAACATGACCTGTCAAACTCAGCCTTGCTCAGCTTCTGACTCAGAAACCTGTTCAAGTAATAAAAGTACCGCTTAGACTTATCCAGTCCAATCCTCTTCACAATCTGCGCTTTCAACTCGACCAAATTGATTCTTGAGCTCAGCTGGGGTTGCATTTCTCAATCGACAGATTCATACACCGCCCGACAAATCAAAATACAACCCTCCCACACACGTGCAGCCTCAAATCGACCCAAATCGCAGCAGCTACTTCCACTTCCAAAGAACCCAAAACCTCCCCTCCCCCATATCATTCAACCCCAAATCAACTACCACAACCTCTGCAAATCCCAACAACCAGATGCAGCACAAACCATCCTAACAACATTAACCCAACAGAAAGCAACAATTTTGAACCCAAATACCGTTACCCTTTTGCCCGAATTCCACACACCAGAACACCACACAATGCAAAGCCAAGTCTTAGCTCCCCAACCCCCAAAAACCTAGAGATCAAACCGCAAGAAAACACACTAAAACCAAATTCAATTCAACAAAACTGAATGGCAAACCAAAACCCTAAGTCTGAAGCACCAAGAAGCGAACGTTAGAGCACCACTTGCGCCAATCTAGAAAACCCTCATTGCTTCGCGAAATTTCCAACACCGCACGAACTCGGAGTCCCGAAGAGATCACTGAGTAGAACAAAATTAGAGAGAAATAATTAAAAAAATGGTAATATTAATAAATTAATAAACAAATAAAAAGGTTGAAAGTTTCGAAATTGCAATGGAAGAAAAAAAGAGCAAGAAGTGCAAAAAGTTAAGGGGTTGGAAGTTTATTGAAGAAAAAATAAAAGGGTTTCTATGCACTGATTAAGCTCTGACCTCAGCATAGTTCGTGAATTTGCATAGAAATCTCAAACCACAGTTGCTACTTTCGAATATTTGAAACTTGGGTTATGGCTATGTCTGTCTCATTTTTTTTTTCTTTTTTTTTTTTTTGTTGTTGCTGATTTATGGGTATTGAACTTTGCTCTCTCTGTGTCTGTGTTTCAGCTCGATCGCTGGTAACAGTGTTTCTCTTCTTCTTCTCCTTTGCTTCCTGTTTTTCTTTTTATTTATTTATTTTTTTTTCTTTCTCAAGCTCTTCTTTTCTTTCCTTCTTTTTTTATTTTTGGTAAGAAAACATTTTTTTTTTCTATATGTTTCTCTGTTTCCCTTGTATTTTGGTAGGTTAATTGATGATGGACTTTTTGATCATCTTTGGATTTTTTTTTTTGTTATGTGTTATTTGAGATATTTTTGTTATTTGGTCTTTTAGTGTAAGAATAACTTGTAGTGGTGTGGACTGTGGAATGTGAAGGATTTAATTTTAATGATTTAGAGAGAGAAATAAAATAAGCTTGACATTATTGTGTGAGTGGAGATTTGAATTAAAATATAAGAATTGCGTTTTATTTTTTATTAATTAAGAGCATTTAATTATAACAATGTTGTAAGAATTAAACTATTTAATGAGTAAAATTATATCACCAGATAACAATATTGATTTTTTCTTGATAATATGTTGAAATTAGGATATATTTTTTGGTAATATATTTTGTGTTTATATATATCCCAAGTACACAGAAGAATTAAATTAAATAAATTTGTTAAGCAAATCACAAAAAACTTGCAAATGCTCTTAATGTTCTTGTGAAAAATGTCGATAGTACCTGTAATACAAATTTTATAATTGTTCCTTAACAAATTTAATGTTTAGTGATTGTTATGCACTATTTCATTACGAGTTCTTTATAATATCCTTGTCAATAAGAATTGCAACTAGTTGGTCTAAGGACCCGTCATGTTGGAGCTAGAACTTAATCTTTTGAGAATCTATCTCAGCCTAATGTGGGAAAACTTGAAAGAAATTTTACAAAAGTGATGATTTTTTTTTTTTTTTTTTTTTTTGCAAATGAATAACATTATGTAACCCTTTAAAATCCAAGGTATATTTTCTGTAATTAAGTTTGGGAATCAAATAGTGGAATAAATCTTTAGGTTTATTTTAAATTTAAGCGGTGGAATAAAGAAGCAAATGAGAAGAACCAATACCTGTTAACAGTTAAATAATATATTTCTAAAATCTAGTATATTAGTACTTTTATAAAACTCTCACATAGCGTCAGCTCCTATGACTCTTAGTTACTAGTTGGATGCTTATGATTCAAAGATCTAAATCCAACTTGAGTAGAACATTTATGATAAAACTATCTAGTGCATATCGTGGAATTTCAAGATTTAACTCATAAAGCTTAAAACGTAAATCTTAAAAGTTTTCCAAAAGGTTAGAGGACTATGTTGCTGTGAAAATTTCTATTACTTCAAAACATACAAGTACTTAATAGACAAACAACCTTCGATAAGGTTGCCTCATTAGAAGATATATAGGTCATAACATAAAACAAGCAAACATAACTTAAATAACATATATCAAAGTAAGGTAAAAGAGGTGAATAGTGCATTAGATAAATAATATGAATGTGTTTCTACAATGAGAAGATTTTCATATAAAGATACAGTGAAACCAAGTTATTGAAAGTATTTTCTAATGAGTGAAAAACAATTTTGTTGAAAACAAAAGATTTTCATCCAATGCTTGATAAAATAGATTTTTTACAAAGGTTTTTCAAGTATAAACTTATGTGATGATGTGTATGAAAACTAGCACAAGAGAATACCAATAAAAATAGCTTAGGAGGTAAGTAGGAACACTTAGATTTATACTGGTTCATTCAAAAATAGCTACATCTAGTTCTCCTTTACAAACAAGTAAAAGATTTCACTAATCAAAGCTTGATTACAACAGGTATTTTTTAACTTCAAGTCATTCCTGCCTTTCACAAAAAAAATAATGTTTGAATGAATACACAAATTCAAATCACTCAATATAATGGATTGACACCTAAGCCCAGATACAATGAAATGACTTTGCTAAGCAAAGGATGAACAACTTAAGCACTATAGTGTATTGTTCACTGATATGACAAAAAGGATCACTTGAATTTCACCTGCCTTTGATTTGACCATTGTCTAACAAACTACAACATGTCGCTTTCTTCTAAAGAGAGAAGGAATAAAAGTACAGACAACTGCATGTACACTTTTCTTTAGCGAAAATGACCTCTGAGGAATATTCTTGTGAATTCTTCTATTCTCTTTTGTTCTTTCCTTTCTTACTTGAAATTTAAGTGTTAGCAATTCAAAATAAGAGAGGCAAAATGAATTTTTTAAAGTTGAGTTCATGCACTTTCCTTTTTGTCTAACATGAATTCATTACATGGATAGACGTCACTTATACTTAGTATAAACTAGTTTATGTAAGTGAATAAGTCCATTGAATGCGAGTAAAAAAAACAAAACACAATGTATAGAAACTAGTTTTCATAAAAGAGTGGACACTAGTTTATAACAACACATTGGATGTTGGATATTACCTTAGTAAAACAATTTCCACTGTTAATGGACGTGAAATAATAAGAGCATTAGGATAGAGAAACATTACCATGTCTGCTCATGTGTAGTAAGTCTTGTTTCACTTAAGAATAACTCATTAGTTCATTAACAATTTATATCTTTGTAATCATAAAATTCATGAATAAGGATGGATCATTCAGACTTAACAATCTCCCCCTTTTTGATGATGACAAACCATATAAATTTGAGAAATGATACTTGTATTACAACTTGTACAACAAAGAGAGAGAAAGGGAAAAAATTGAGAAAGGAGTGCTTTACATAAATCAAAAGTTCTTTCCTCTCAAATGAATACCAAACCACGCTTTTATTATTTAAGAATAGTGCTTTATATAAATCAAAAGTTCGTTAGCCTTCTCCTCCTTTTGTTATTAACAAAAAGACTTAGGGTTCAAAGAAAGAAATGATGATTGGACATCATTGTTACTCTTGATTAGATGGTTGATCTAGTGGTGGTGAAGATGGCGGTGTTGGTTCAGTAGGTCCAGGTAGAATACTTGGTTTTTGTTGTTGTTGTTGAATGGTTGGAGGGGGTTGGATGACAGCTTCCATCATGTTCATTTGAGCTTGTTGAAGGTTTTGCATAAGCATCTGTGATAAATTGGTGAACTGAGCAACAATAGCGTTCTAGATGGATTGCTTATACTGCTCACTATCCAATCTGTGTTGTTTAGTATAAGCTTGCAATTCATGTCTTATTTCCTCTTCATGCCTTTGCATAGTTAGGTTCAACATCTATTGGATGTGTTCTTCAGTGAGAGCACTGGGGGAAGCATATCTAATAGGTGAAGCATCAGAATAGCTTGTGAAAACAACTACTGCATCAGGTGCATCCTTTGGCACTGAGGTAGCTTTATTTGAGGGGTTAGCTGGCTTGGACGCAAGTACAAGTTGACTGGATTGGATGACCTCATCAACCTTGGCATCATTGGACTCAACATGGGATACTGCTTGTTCATTATTCTCTTGTAATGCTTCAGAGATGTTAAGATTAACTAAGACCTTAGTGATCTTGGCATTAGCATCCTCAGCTTATTGTGCACCTCTTGCTTCATTTTTAGGCTTTTCCTTGGTAGCTTTCTCTACAACTTCCTTAGCCTCAACTTTAACTTGATAGGCTTACTCCTAATTTTCCCATTCAGGCTTATACACTTCATGGATTTGCATCACATGATCTTGGAGGTCTCTTTAATCCATCTTGGTAAGATCATGCACAATATCATTGAAGATGGTTGGGAGTGCCGTCAACCTAGAAATGAAGCCATTGTCTTCTAAGTCCTTCACAAAGCATACACATGCATCATCAAAGTGGTACATCTTAACTAGACATAACACTTATAGAATCCCTATGATCTACATTGTTGCTTCTTTCATATCCAAAAGAAGAGGCCTTGGTGGTGTTATTCCAACAATTTAATTCCAGAAGGTTCTGGCATAAAAAAATATCTGGTTTATTTACAAGTTTCTTACCACTGGAGAGGGAGATCCAATTCCTTAGGTGGTTGACTATCTCCACCTTTTGTTTTCTGCAGGGCATCTCTTCATTGAAGTATAACTTAAAACCTTTCTCATTGCCTTAATATCAAACAAATAATCATCAGTAACAATGATCAGGAACCATCTTAATGTTAGTGATTCTATTGATGTGAAGACTTGATGAATAGGAAATGGCTTGATATCTGAGAGAGAATTTCATCAATCATTGCTAGCTTTACACTTGGTAGAATGAGATCAATATTGATCTTCATCATCATCATCATCATCATCATCCTGACTAGCTTAGGATACATTAGTCGCGTCCAAGAGGGAGTTTCCATGGTTACAATAGCATCTGAGGGTAAAGTTTTGTAGGCTTCAGATGGAGTGTGTGGATGATTATACGTCATCCAAGATGTTGGGGGATATGGTGATGTATTCATGTTGGATGGGTTCTTGAACATCTCTATAAATGATCTCACTCTTCTTGCAATAGTTATGTTTGTTCAGGCATGGCAACCGGGGGGGGGGGGGGGGGGGGACAAGTATTACATTCCCTGTCCCCGTCCCCGCTCCCCGCCCCCGCCCCCATTCCCCGTCGGGTTTTAAAACCCATCCCCATCCCTGTCCCCGCTGGGGGTCGGGTTTTCCCTGCCCCGCCCCGTCCCCGCTATTTCACTAAAATTTAAAAAATAAAAAAATAATATAATTTTTTATTTGAAAAATAGGATTAAAAAGTTAATTGTGTAACAAAAAAATAATAATAACAAACTCACATTTAAAATATGGGATTATAATTTTAAAATTACAAAACAAAATCAATCAATTCAATTAAAAAAATAGAAAATAATATTTTTTTTTTATTTTTTTATTTTTTTAATATTATTTATTGCGGGGCGGGGGCAGGGCGGGTATCAGTAACCCCATACCCGCCCCCGCCCCCGCTTTTGCCTACCGGGGAAAACCCGAACCGAACCCGAACCCGAAAAATTCAGTTTTTCCCCATTAAAATCGGGGCGGATTCGGACGGGTACCCACGGGTTCGGGTCCCGTTGCCATGCCTATGTTTGTTCTTGATGAAGAGTGCTACTGGGAACTTTTCTTCATCTAAAATGTCTGCTTTCTTTGGCCTATTGTTGATGTATGTCTAAACTCCTTAAACATTAATTTTCCCAATCTACCTTGCAAAACTCAATCGTCAAGAACTCAAACTCTTACTCGAGATTTGGAGCAAGAGTGGTTTGAGTTAGATCCAAAGGAAGTAAGCAATGGAAGATGGAATCAAACCAGACATGAGGTGGATGACGCCATGGAGAAGCTCTCCAATGAGTCTAGGAAGAATCGCCACAATAGATTTGAGAAGCCATTGATAAGATCCAAGGATTTCTTGCACAAGAACAAAGAGAGAACATTCTCACAAGAAATTCAGATTTCTCTTATTAATTCTGCAAAAATGTCTACAAAATGTTTAGGCTAGCCTTATATAGCCAAGGTCCTAGATGCAATTCAAATGCATCTTAAATTGAAATGCAAATGCCAACAAGCTTGGGTTGCAAACTATCTAGGCTAAAATGTAAGCTAAAATGTGTGTGGAATGAAATGGCAAATGAAATGAATCTTGAGGTGCAAGCTATTCACGTCACCCATGGGCTTGTGCTGTACGTGGTGACTCATGCTAAGTCAGCCTCATGGAGCATGTGATTCATGTGAAGTCACATGTTCCATGCTTTCCTTAGGTGGCATAATTTGAATTTCAAAAACACATGGTTTTGAAATTCAAATTGAGTCACACCTTTTGCATTGCTCCTCATGACTCACGGCCTAGTCATACACATGGAGCATGTGTTTCAAGTGAAGTCACATGTTCCATGCTTTGCTTATGTGGCACAATTTGAATTTCAAAAGCACATGGGTTTGAAATTCAAATTGAGTCACATTTTTGACATTGCATCACGTGACTCATTTCTTTGCACTTGACCACTAAACTCCAGCCACTTCCACGCCACCTAAACTAGGAATTAGGGTTCCAAACTGCAGTATTAACAAGTTTGCGTAGGTGCTAAAATCACGTACAAGTGCACCTTCACTTATTCAAAAATTTACACTAAAGGCCTATTTATTGCCACTAAAAGTGCTGGAATTAAATTCAACTTGAGAGTACAAAATCCAGCCCTTGTTCTTCTTGAGTTGGTGTGCTTCTTCATGCTTGTCTAAGATGTGCAAGTTAGCTTTGATGTGCTCTTGAAGGGTTTGAGTTCTAGATCTTGTCATGGGTGATCTAAAGCTAACCAAAGGAAGCTCTTCAAGTTCTCCTCCTTGGCCTTGAGCTTGTGATGGACCTCCATCAATTGTGCACAAACTTAGGCAAATTGATGGTTGAAGGAGGTGGACGTTGATGGGATGTTGAAGGTGGATGTTGCCTTTTAGGAGAAATATGAAAGACAATGTTATCAGATGAGACATCAACACTTACAGATTCTTGAGAAGGAGAAGGTTGCGTTAAGTCCAAAATTGCAATGTTCAGCCTAGTTGCCTTTGTCTTCATCTTTCTTGCCACAATGGACAAAATGGTTGGTTCCTTCTAGTTAGGGACTTCGGAAACCTTATGCTTTTTCTAAGTAACAAGAGCTTGTTGTTGATTCTTAACCCTTCTTTTCCTTTAAAGTTGAGGGATCTCTTCTTCATTAGTTTCACTCAAGTCCCCGAGCTTCTAATTTGTGCTCTTCTCATCAGCAGGATTCTTTGGATTTCTTTTTGTGGGAGTGATCTTTGGACGCTTGCTGGGAGGAATGGACACAAGCATGGACCCTTGTTTCTTTTAGTTTCTCTGTTCCTTTGAGTTACTCCTCTTCCTCATTATCCTTTTGAGTCTGTCACCTTGTCTTTTTCTTGTTGGCTTGTTCATACATGATTATGTTTATTTATGCCAAATTGAGATAAAGCATCATCGTTGGCGTCAAGAACAATTCTGATGCACTTTTTCCTTATTATAGCAATCTCCTGTTCATCCACTTGTAGAACCTCTCTCTAAGTTGTGTTGATCTCCAACCTTATAGACTTGATCGTTGCCTGTCCAAAGTTTTGTTGCTTGGCTATCATGGACCCTTTAATCATAATATCACTTTTGGACCCCTCATCCAGTTCATTAAAAGCTTGATATACTCCTTGCTCCCAAATGAGTTTGTTGACTAATGTAGAATAGTAAATATCTTCAAGGCCACCTAGAATCTCGGTGATTCGAAGAATATTGACATAGATGGTGTGAGGCAAGCCAAAGGGTATGTTCTTCATCAGATAAAAAAGAAAAAAACTTGTGTAGGTCGGATATGGAATCCTTTGAGCCTAACTTGTGTAGAATATTTTTGTTGCAAACATTCTAGGAAATCTTCGCTTGATCACACAATAGGTTGTACACCACCTTCTTTTGATCCCTATCCTTGGAGAAGTTATCCTTGTATAGGGCCCTTGGAACATGCTCTTCATAGGTTTTCTCCAAGTTATTGTGATATTTGCTTCTTGTTAGATATAGGGGGAGCATAAAGATGAATCAAGATATATGCTGAAGATGAATGAGTGTTTTAGCTTTGTACATGCCATTCAATTGAAGGCATTTGTAATTGCTTGATGTAGGAGAGAATCATTCTATGATCCTTTGCATTGCATAAACACTCATTAACTTGCATTCATGATTTTACAAAAGCACATGGTTTATGAAAAAGGTTTAAGATTTCATGATTGCATCAAAGACATGATTTCATGGTTTCATCAGGTTGTCTCTCTCCATTAACTTTTCTTGTAAATTCGTTTTTGGATTTTTGGTTGTTTGTAACTATTACAAAAGGTTCTTGAAGCTTTTTCTAGAGTGAGTTTCTCTAGAGGGAAAGAGTAGAGAATGGTTCTCTATGTCTTGATCACTAGGAATCTAATAGGGTTTTAGATTTCTGTTCTTTATCTAGGTTTGATAAAGGGTGATTGTTGTAAAGCTTGTAAGAACTAAATTGTGTGAATAGTGGAACTCTAATATAGTTTTGATTAGAAGAACTGGATGTAGCTTCTCTTTGAGAGGTGAATCAGTATAAGTTCTTGTGTTGATCTTTATTCTTTAATATTTTCTTGCTACATTGATATGTGATTCTTGGTGAACTCCATATTACTCAACAAGTTAAGTTTTGTAATTGTTTTTTCTTGGGCTGAGTAGTTTGATTGAATTGGAGCATTCTTGGTTTAATTGTGATAAAGATCCTTAACTCTGATTTTCTAAAGATTTTAAAAAAGCCAAGTTTAAACCAATTCACCCCCTCTTGGTTATTGTGTGTATTCCTATTGTTTTCACTTCCTTCCTTCATGCATTTAGTGACTTGGACAATGGTCTCCATGGATAAAGTGACCTTTTTTCTAAGAATAGTGGGGACAATGGTGTGAGCATTCTGAAACTCGGCATTGCACCAAAATCTATTGATGATCTTTGGATATATAATCCTAATATCGTTGTAGAATCCTCTTATTACACAACACAACACTGTCTCATACAGGTTCAGACTAATGCTCTATAGGTAGTTGATATCAAATAAGTGCTCAATGTGAATGATGACTTTATTCTCAGTGTGCAATGTTGTTGTGTCGATCTTAGGAATGGTGGGACTGAACTTAGAACCTTTTCTTCCACTAGACATGATGAAAGGTTGAAACTTTATGGGATTAGCGTTCATGTTTAGGGTTCAGAAAGAGAAGATAGGGGTTCTCTCTAGAAAATCTGAAGTGTTTGGTGAGAGAAAGATGGTGGTTTGGATTCTTTTGAAGGTGAGGCATTTTTGTGGGCTTTTTGAAATGTAATTATGAGGCCCCAAAATCAAGAAGTGACTTAGCAAAAAGCACAATAACATTTTCTTACCCAAAATGCTGCATTTAAACTTAAATAACCCAATGTTGATTATATGAAAACATCCATACATTGGACATACATGATATAAATATAATGCATATGTATTAACTTAGAATCATTGGAAGATAGGTCCTTTGGATGTTAAGTTAAATTAGATAACACATAAACATTAAGACATTCCTTTATAAAGTCCGTTCCAAGTTGACTCCTTAACATAATCAACTTTTCCTCAGTAATGGGTTTTGTAAATATGTCAGCAAGCTAATCATCATTAGGTACAAATTTTAGGTCCACTGTCCATTTTTGAACATGGTCTCTTATGAAGTGATGTTTAATCTCTATATGTTTTGCCCTTGAATGCAATGTAGGACTTTTAGAAAGACTAATAGCAACTTTGTTATCACAAAAGTGGGAATGTTACTCTCACAGATGCTGCAATCTTCTAGTTGATTCTTTATCTAAAATAATTGAGCACTGATAAGTGTCATATTTTAGTTATTTTTGGATTAGAATGTTAGCACTTATCTTTTGATTTTAGTAGTTTTCTTATAAACTTCCCTTAATTCTAGTTGTTTTTATATATTGTACATTTATAAATGTTTTTGTTTAACTATGGAAGATTCATCCATGCATTTCTTATGTTTTGATGGTTATTTGTTGGATCTAGAAACCAAGCCAAGATGAAGAGTAAAATGGTCATTTTTGAATAATTTCAAAGTGCCACTTGGCCAGGCTTGCAATTAACTCGCCTAGGCAAGTGACATCATAACTTCAACATGAAGGAAGCAACTCACTTGGGTGAGTGAAACTCGCCTGGGCGAGTTGGTCTGGCACCACTTGGATCATTTCATTTAAAAGTCATGCAAAATGAAGAAACCAAAAGGAGAGAAGAACCAAAAGAGAGAGAACAATGCGAAGTTAGAAGAGAGAAGAGAGAAAAGTGGAGTTGGAGCTATAGAGAAGTGATTGTGAATTACATTTTTTCTGTTGATCTTATGCTCTACACAATGATCGACTAGTTTCTCTGAAGGATTGGATGTAATCTTCGTACCCTTATGTATCTCTTTTGATATTTTATATATATGTGAATCTTTTCTACTCATTACTGGTGATTTCATTTTGTTCGTAATGCTTGATTCTATTTGATCACTAGTTTCATGAAATTGAATTTTAAGTTTGACTGGAAAGTACTCTTAGAATTTGAACTAAATGAATTTACTTTTTACATTACGTTGCTAGGAATAAAGCACAACATTTTGATTGCAAATAGCATGAGATTATGATGGTAATGTTGGGATATATATTTCATATGTAAGGAATCGATATTTGGTAAATATTCTTAGGATTCTCGAATGCGAGGGATCGATTCGGGGTGATTTAATGTGTGCATCAGTGGTGTAAAAAATGATTCATATGTATTAATATTATTTGGATACTGAGGGTATGAACGATGAAATCCAATCCTACGTTTCTCTTGAAGTAATTAAATTCATTTTACTTATTTTTGTAATTTTTCGTATTTTCGATGCACTAATTCTGTTATTTATGTTATTTCGCTACTTTCGTTATTTCCATTATTTCCATTAAACCCATGAAATTTCGATTAAATTTGATGTAAATAATTATTGAACCGTTTACTTTTATCTGGAGAAACTAAGTAACTCAAGTCCCTGTGGAGACGATCTCTTTTATAAAATTTGTAACCTACGACGACATTGGTACTCTTGCCAATAGTCTAACAAGCACAATAACTTCCAACTGATATGTATTCTGCTTCAATGATAGACAATGTAGTTGATGCTTTTTTCTTGCATATCCAAGTTACTAAGTCGCTACCAATGAAGTAACAACTTCCACTTGAGTTCTTTCTTTCAAGTTTGTCTCCTATGTAATCAACATCACAATAGCTTATTAGTATGAAATCCTTCCTTTCCTAAAGCAAAGACCATGGTTAAAAGTACCTGAAGTGACAAAAATACCACAAGAAGGGGGGTTGAATTGGGGTTTTGAATATTTTTTTAATGTTTCTTTTAAATTAAAGGATTATGAAGATAGTTCACAAAAGGTGAATTCAAAATGAAAAGCTATTCTAAGCTCGGAATGGAAATTCAATTTTCTCATAATGAAAATGCAATAGTTCTAGAAAAATAATTCTTTTGTAGTTTAAGACTTTTGTTTAAAAGATAGTTGTTTAATAAAACCTTATGGTAAAACAATGTTTGGTTTTTTTTGTTAAGTTTGGTAAGATAACAAATTTAATGATTTGGTCAAAAACAGCTTTCAGATATATGCAAAGCAAAGTAAAGGAAAAGGAAATAGTGCACAAAGGATTTTTACATTGGTTTACCCCAAACTTGGGCCACGTCCAGTTCTCACTCTTAAAGATGAGATTTCACTAACACAACCAGTTCACAATTGGACCAATAAACCACTAGATTTCAACAATTTGTCAATTCTCCACTAGACTTCAAACCTAGCCTCTGTTAGACTACCTACATCATTGGATTTCTCTTCTGCCAGCCACTGTTGGACTTCACAAAAAATGGGTATGTGATCCAACTGTACAGATTACAAATTTTCTCGTCATAAGAGGGATTCCACTCAAGAACTTAATCTCACACTTCTATCTAAGATTAATACAAGCTTTGAAAGCATTACACAGAAGTGGGTCTTTCATAGAGAGGGTTGAAGCTAAAACACATATTTCTCACTAAGAGATCTAGCACAATGTGATGCGGATTTGGAATGCTTCAACTTGTTCTTTGTAGCCTTTGAAATTGACTCATAAAGGCCTCAAGAAGACTGTTGGAGTAGGCTCCACATAGATGGCAAGATTTTAGAGTAAGTAGAGGCACTTTCCAGCTGTCAAGATGTGACAGCAGACAAAAACATTCTAAGGTCCCATTATGAGGAACCTTTTTAATGGGAATTTTGAAGAACCATCAGAATAACCATTTTGATGTTTGCTGAGAATGAATCCATACTTTGATGAATTCCCTTGATGAAGTTCATATTTATATCTCATTCTGATGTACTGCAACTTCATCACTCTTCACACTTTTTTATAGCTTCAAAGCATTCTGAACTTGATTACTTCAAACAAATTTAGTAGAAGTTCAATTGCTGGTGTGTTAGTGTTCTGTCCAAGGTCAGACTGAGTAGTATTCTTTAGTTTTTCATTATGATGCTTTTCACCAGTGTTTCTCATGGACAACTTCATCATTCAACAATATTGCATCTTCTTATGAACTGGTGCTTCCTTTCTGATGTGCCTACAGTAATTAGCAACAAATGGAAGTTAAAGAACTATTAGACTTTACTATTTGGATTTTGTTCAAGTGAGGAATTTTGAGTTTTCCTGAATCATTCTGATGTTAAGAAACTTAGAGTTAGAGTTTTCATTATTCTAATAGGCTTCAAGAATTCTTCCAAGTTCTTAACTCTGTTAATTGTTCTCTGAACCTTTTTTAGCATCATTCTGAGTATCTTAGAATGAAAGAACATCTCTGGTTCTTAATGTAAAGAATATGAATATCTCACACTTAACCAAGAGGGGGGTGAATTGGTTAAGCCTTGGTATTTTAAAAAATTCTTTAATCAAAATCAGAGTTCCTAGGATCTTTATCACTTTTCAAAAACCAAGAACTTTATTCAATCAAGTATTTCAGCCCAAGGAATTCAATGAATCAAAACTGATATAATTGATCAAGCAATTTAAACAAGAACACAAAGAATATAAGAGTCAAGGAATAGAGAAACAAGACAAGCAGATTTATACTGGTTCACTTCAACAATAGAAGCTACATCCAGTTTTCTTCCAACCAACACTAGGTTAGAGTTCTACTATTATAATTTTCTATTCTTACAAGCAATTACAAAGTCTCCCTTTATCAACCCTAGATAAAGTACAGAAATCTAAAACCCTATTAGATTCTAAGAGACAAGAACCTGAGAACACTACTCAGTTCTTTCACCTAGAGAACCCCTTCTCTAGTTACAAGCAAGAACCCAATTACAATAGCCAATTCACAAAGAAAATAGAAAACAAAAATTACAACCAGATTAAGGAGAGAGACAACCTGATGATCCAACGATGCAATGCAACATGAAGTTATCAGCTTAGGTTGAATGATTACAAATCAAAAAGAACAGTTTTCCTTAATCTTGAAATGGTTTCAAGCTCCAAGAATGACTTTACCACACATGATCAATGCACAATGGAGCAAGAAAGACTTTGTCCCTTGGAAAACTCTTAAGAATGCTCACAAGACTGTTTAAGCTCAGAAAATACGAATAGGTAGTGTTTCACAAAGATTATTAAGCAGTTGAGTCAAGCTTCTATTTATAACAGCTTTTTGTAACTGCCTGTAATCGATTAAACGCGCCTAATAATCGATTAAAATGCTCATGTAATCGATTAAATAAACCTTGTAATCGATTAAAGTGTTTAACAAAGTTTCTGGGTATGAGCAACGAGCAAAATAATCGATTATTCAGTCTTTGTAATCGATTAAGACAGGAACTTGTAAAATACAAAATGCACTGTGTAATCGATTTCTATCTTTGGTAATCGATTAAGGCAGGAGCTTGTGGCATTTCAAAATACATTGTGTAATCGATTACGAAATGTGGTAATTGATTATCTAATGCAAACTTACACAATACAGACACAAGGTGTAATCGATTACTAGAAATGGTAATCAATTAAAGCAGGAAGATGACCTTTTCAATTTAAGCTTGTGTAATCGATTATTACCTATTGATAATCGATTTTTCCAGAAAGTCTTAAAACCATGAGTAGCAATATAAAGCTTTGTAATCGATTACAATTTATTGGTAATCGATTAAAGTGTTTCAACAAAGCAGTGTATGTGAAAACAAAGGTTAAATAATCAATTATTCCGATAGGTAATCGATTACTTTGTTCTTGAAGGTTTTTCCAGAATGAACTAAGAATAATTTAATTGATTATATCTTTAATGCAATCGATTACAACAATATAAAACAATTTTTCGAAAAACCTTTAAGTTAATAAAGAAACCTTGGCAAAGTATAAAAAACTTTGTTTGATTTTTTATAAAAACACTTTGTTAAATCAATGAATGAATGATTAAATATGTGAATGCATGGATCAATCTGATTGCTTTCCTTTTACATAAGATTCCAAGTCTTCAAGCATGTTGAAAGCACAAAACTCTTCTTATATCAAAGACTTCCAAACTTCATGAAGCTCCCTCTGGAATTAACAATCTCCCCCTTTTTGGCTTTAAACATGCCAAATTCTTGATTGACCAATTGTTGAACTTGAAGCTTTTATAAGTGGAAATGTCCATGGAAGACTTTGAATTTTCATACCTGAAATTTTTACACTTTCCATACAAAGATCAAGTGTTAAAGCATCTGATTCCTTTAAATCATCATTCACATGTATTTTAAATATAATTGATTCATTTTGAACGGTTAGCTCCCCCTAAATTCCAGCATCCATTCAATTCAAATTTTGAGCAAAAAATGAAACAAAAAACAGGGGCAAACAAAGTGATATGCAGGGCACTCAACAATAAATCATTTCTCCCCCTAATTTGCTTGTTAAAGACAAAAACATAAATGGCACGGCGGATAATGGAATTGTTATATATGGATTGGGAAGCCATTATAGAGAGGATTTAAGCATTACATTAAAAATAAAAATTGAGTACATAATAATAAAGAACCATAGGACATTTAGAAGGAGGTAGAGTCATCAGCCTTAATAGTAGCCTCTAAAGTGTCTAGTCTACTCTTAATTTCATCTAAAGAGACACTAGTCTCTGCCCGATACAAGCACAGGATATGGGAAAGGGTAGTTGACCAACCTTTTGGACTTGAGCATTATTTCTTCAAATATGAGAACCCAATTCATGGGAATAGAGTTCTTTAGACCATACACAAGTTGCAGGTCATCATCTGTGGCTTGGGCATGATTAGTGGCCCTTGGAGTCAGCACATAGGTTATGATGTAGTGGAGTAACCTATCTTCAGGATTCATAGGACCAGTACCTAACCTGTTCCTAAGCTGCATATGTGGGTCATAAAGCATCTCCCTATAGGTGTCTAATTTACTGTATCCCTCAGGGTCCTCATCAAACTTCCTAGCACCCTCACAGATTACCCCAGCAATAGACTCCCAGACTTCATGGGTGATTTCCATTGTAACACCCTTGACTTTAGAAACCATGGTTCCATTCATGGAACCCTTGGCACAGGCATAAAAGACTTTGACCAATTCTGGGTAGAAAGTACCCTTTATTTCAAGGAATCTTCTGAGACTTGGGTTTCTAGGAAGGCAGGGAATTGAAATCCTTCCCTAATGAACCAATCTAGGTCCAGGTATTTGGGAGAGCAAACTGGTTTAGTGGCAAAGAACTGTAAGTAGTTCAACTTGTTAGACTCATTGGAAAACCATAAGTCTAACCTATTTGGGGGTTGAGGAGGAGGAGGATTGGATGATGATTCACCCACTTTCCTCTTAGAAGACCTAGCACGTTTAGGTGTTGGGTTTGACATGGTTAAGGATAGGTTTAGACACAAGAAAACTCAGACAAATTTCAGAAATTTTAGAGAGATAATAGACTAAGGTGCATATTTTTCTATTGATACAATGCACTATTTATAGGCAGAATTGATGCTCTTAACATCCATATTTTTGAAAATATAGCTGTTGGTGACAGTTAAGGCACTTAAGTGGCCTTGGATTTCCTTTGGATTTGGTTGGGCAGTTACATTTTCAAAGAAAAACTGTCAGAAAATGCACAACAGACTAAATAATCGATTTACTCAAAGTAATCGATTATTTTTCACATTTTAAACACAAAAATTGCACATAGTAATCGATTATCCCGTGTGGTAATTGACTATTTGCCAACCATTTAGAGGTTGAAGATGATCTGTAATCGATTATATGCTAATGTAATCAATTATATCATAATTTTGGGATTTCTATCAAGTACCAGAGCTTATGTAATCGATTATCCCGAGTGGTAATCGACTATTCCAGAAGAATCAGAAATTCCAAGCTTATGTGTAATCGATTACCAGATTGTTGTAATCGATTACTCCAGAGAGCCATTTAAACTGGAAAATGGATTTAGTTCATAGTAATCGATTATCCCGATGTGTAATCGATTATTCCAGGAAGAATTATTTCTTTGAAACAGAGAATAATCGATTACAAGATTGCAGTAAGTGATTACTTAAGCTTATTTAGCACAAATAAGGTGATTTTTAATGAATTTAATGGATTAACCCGTGGTGTAATCGATTATTACAGCAAGTTTATCAAAAAAACAGAGCTTTTTGCAGATCAAAATGAATTTTCAATCAACTTGGTGATGAATGCATCAATGAAGCTCAATTAACCATGGAAATGTATACTTTAAACAAGCTAGCATATGTTGGATTCATCAAGAATACCTAGCATGTTTCTAAGAGCATAAAATCTATCTCTTGACAATGGTTTAGTAAATATATCAGCTAGTTGGTTATGGGTATCAATGAAATCAATTTTGATATTACCTTTTTGAACATGATCTCTGAGGAAATGATGTCTAATTTCAATGTGCTTGGTCCTTGAGTGCATAATAGGATTCTTTGAGATGTTGATAGCACTTGTGTTGTCACAAAGCAGAGGTATCTCCTTTAGTTCAACTCTAAAATCTTGCAATTATTGTTTCAGCCATAAGCTTTGTGCACAGCAACTCCCAGCTGAAATATATTCAGCTTCAGCAGTTGACAAAGCCACAGAAGATTGTTTCTTGCACTGCCAAGATATGAGAGAACTTCCAAGAAGATGACAAGTGCCACTTGTGCTTTTCCTGTCCAATTTACATCCTGCAAAATTAGAATCAGAATAACCAACAATGTTGATTTGTGCACCCTTAGGATACCATAGCCCAACTTTTGGGGTTGCCTTGAGATACTTGAGGATTCTTTTGACTGCTGTAAGATGAGACTCTTTTAGATTTGCTTGATATCTTGCACACAAGCAGGTACTTAGAGGTCTACTAGTTGTCATATACAATAAAGAACCAATCATTCCTCTATATCTTGATTCATCAACCTTCTTTCCCTTTTCATCTGAATCAAGGTAAGTAGATGTTGCCATTGGAGTTGCAGCATCTTTGCTTTTCTCCATTTCAAACCTTTTGATGACTTCAAGGCAATATTTTGATTGATTAAGGAAAATACCATTCTTAATTTGTTTCACTTGAAGTCCAAGAAAGAATGTTAATTCTCCCATCATTGACATCTCAAACTCATTTTGCATAGCTGCAGAAAATTCTTTGCAAAGTAGTTGATTAGTTGAACCAAAGATAATATCATCAACATAAACTTGAACCAATAGAATATCATCCTTATGCTTCTTGAAGAACAGGTTTTGTCAACATTGCCCCTTATAAAAGATTGATCAAGCAAAAATTTGCTCAACCTTTCATAGCATGTTCTAGGAGCTTGCTTCAAACCATAAAGGGCCTTTTTAAGTTTAAAAACATAGTTAGGATGTTTGAAATCAATAAATCCAGGAGGTTTCTCAACATAAATGTCCTCCTCAATATATCCATTTAAAAAGGCACTTTTAACATCCATTTGAAAGAGTTTAAAATCCATTAAGCATGCAAAAGCAAGTAATAGCCTAATAGCTTCCAATCTTGTAACTGGAGCATAAGTTTCCTCATAGTCAATGCCTTCTTCTTGGTTGTAACCTTTAGCAACCAATCTAGCCTTGTTTCCTACTATGATTCCACTTTCATCAAGCTTGTTTCTAAAAACCCACTTTGTACCAATAGGCTTGAAGGATGATGGTCTAGGAACAAGTTCCCAAACTTCATTTCTTTTAAATTGATTTAACTCATCATGCATAGCATGCATCCAATGTTCATCATGCAAGGCTTGGTTAATATCCTTAGGTTCAATTTGAGATACAAAAGCC
>PYAF01001743.1:20808-61717 GCA_007407185.1 Glycine tomentella | reverse complement strand
TAGCACCTTCTTCAAGAGATCTATTTTTCCTCTCCACAACACCATTTTGTTGAGGTGTTCTTGGAGCTGAAAAATTGTGGTTAATTCCATTTTCTTCACAGAATTTTTCAAAATGTTCATTTTGGAATTCCCCACCATGATCACTTCTTATTGAGATAATTTTGTTGCTTTTCTCATTTTGAATAACTTTGGCTAATTTTCTAAAAGCATGGAAGCATCACTTTTGGATTTCAAAAACAAAGTCCAAGTATATCTTGAGTAATCATCAACAATCACAAGTCCATAATAATTGCCAGCCAAACTCAAATTTCTAGAAGGCCCAAACAAATCAATGTGTAGCAATTCAAGAGGTCTAGAGGTGAAAACAATATTTTTGCTTTGAAAAGAGATTTTAGTTTGTTTCCCCTTTTGACAAGCATCACAAAGTTTATCTTTTTCAAATTTGTGTTTAGGCAAACCAATCACTAAGTCCTTTTTAATAAGCTTGTTAATATGGTGCATGTTGATGTGACTAGCTCTCCTATGCCACAACCAAGATTCATCTAACTTACTCATTAAACATGAAGTTTTGTGAAAGAATGCATGGTCAATAGAAAGTAGATAGATATTACCTTTCCTTTTGCCTATATGAACTACTTCACCACTTTGGCCATCACATATCATACAACAATTCTCATTGAATGAGATTTTAAAACCTTTGTCACAGAGTTGACTTATGCTTAGAAGATTGTGCTTCAAACCATCCACATAGAGAACATTGCTAATCTTGGTGTTGAAGCTATCTCCAATGTCGCCTTCACTAATTATCTTGCCGTTGTTGTTATCTCCATAAGTGACAAAGCCTCCATCTTTAGGAATAAGATTTGTGAGCAAAGACTTGTCACCCGTCATATGTCTTGAGCAGCCACTATCAAGATACCACAATGAAGTTCTTGCTCTAAGACATACCTGTAGAATTTAAATCAATTCATAGGAGGAGGTACCCAATTGAGGTTGGGTCCAAAGAGGTTAGTGGCTTTCTTCTTCTTTTCAACCCATATGCATTCACCATTTGGTACATAGAACCTTCTTGCAAAACATTTATAAGAAGTATGTCCTCCCTCCATACAATAGTTACAAACAACAACTTTATAAGATTTTCTAAAGAAAACATTTTGATTGACTCTTGATCTCCTTTTATTCTTCTGTTTTGGAGTCACAAATATTGTCTTTTGGACATTTTTAGAACCTTTTTTATACCCCAATCCAGAAGTATCTCCAGCATGTTTTTAAGCACTCAACATTTTCTTCAAATCACATTTTCCCTTGTTGAGCTTTTGTAAGAAATCAATCAATTCATTATTCTTAGAAAGGAGCTGCATATATTTCTCTTCTTGGTTTATTCTATACTTACTAAAAACATTTTGCAGTATTTCATATTTGTCAACACTTGTAGAGGAGGAGGCACATACACAACCATTTGATTTGTAACTTGAAACAAGTTTTTCATTTTCTTCTTTCAACTTGCAAATTTCAGTTTGCAATTCTAAAATTTTTGCAAGATGTTCTTTGATATTTTCTTTCAGTCTATTGTTAGATCTTGCAAGCTTTTGAGCCTCTTTATGCATCTCTTGAAAAGCAAGAATAGCTTGATCAAGTTTTGAATTTACCTCATCTTCTTCATCTAAAAGATCATCATTATCTTCATTGACAATAGAGGTAAGATACATGTTTGCTTCCTCAATTTCAGTGGAGGATTTAGAGGTTGTTGAGTCATTGTCCTCCTAAGCTATATAGGCTCTTCTAGCTTTTCCATCCTTCTTCACTTTGCTGTGTCCTTGTTGTTTCTTCAAGTAGATTGAGCATTCAGTCTTAATGTGGCCAGGTTTCCCACATTCAAAGCATGTAAAGTTGTTGTCAATCTTCTTGTTGTTGTTGTTATTGTTCTTGGTGTTCCTTGAGAATTTCTTGCCCTTATTCTTCTTCAAGAATTTGCTGAACTTCTTCATTATCAAGTTCATGTTCTCTTCATCTTCGTCATCACTTGATTTTTCTTCTTTTTCAGCTCTTGTTGATGCAGCTCTTAGTGCAATTCCTTTTCTTTTCTTTTCTGCATCTTCAACACACATTAATTGGGACATTTCTAATTCATATTCAAGTAACTTACCAAAAAGAGAAGCCATGGACATTTTGGAGAGATCCTTGGATTCCTTGATAGCTGTCACTTTTGGTTGCCAAGATCTAGTGAGGCATTTCAAGATTTTGATGTTTAGTTCCTCAACATCAAAATTCTTTCCAAGTCCCAAAAGATGATTGACAATGTGTGTGAATCTTGTTTGGAGTTGAAATGCTTTCATTTGTGTTCATCTTGAACATCTCATACTCATGAATCAATGAATGCTTCCTTGATCTTCTTACTTCTTCAGTTCCTTCATAAGTGATTTCTAGCATGTCCCACATTTCCTTAGCACTTGTGCACCTAACTGTTCTGAAAAATTCATCAGAGGAAAGTGCAGAGGTTATCATGTTTTTGGCCTATAAATCATATTGTACAACCCTTTTCTCAGCATCAGACATCTCATCCCATTCTTTGGGAATCATGTCATTTCCAATAGTTTTGATGGGCACCACAGGACAAAAAAGAAAGATTTGACTGCCATGACATAGGCTTTCTATCTAAAATCCAACAAAATTAAAGATTGAATCGAGAAGGAAATGAACCTAATATAGCTACTTGGTATGACTAGATAGACCACTCCGACCCCCATAGCTCCTTGGGCTTACCTATACTCTAACAACTTTCATTCTATCTTGTACAACCCTTTTCTCAGCATCAGACATCTCATCCCATTCTTTGGGAATCATGTCATTTCCAACAATTTTGATGGGCACCACAGGACCTTTTTCAATTGCATTCCAAGCACCTGGGTTATTAGATTGAATAAAGATCTTCATCCTATTTTTTCAAAAACTGAAATTTTCCCCTTCAAACAAAGGAGGTCTGTTTAAAGAAGCACTTTCCTTGAAAGTTATTTGTGAGGTATTCATTTTGAAAATAGTGATCTTGAGTAACTTTTAAGAACCAGCTCTTGATGCCAATTGTAAAGAATATGAATATCTCACACTTAACCAAGAAGGGGGTGAATTGGTTAAGCCTTGGTATTTTAAAAAATTCTTTAATCAAAATCAGAGTTCCTAGGATCTTTATCACTTTTCAAAAACCAAGAACTTTATTCAATCAAGTATTTCAGCCCCAAGGAATTCAATGAATCAAAACTGATAAAATTGATCAAGCAATTTAAACAAGAACACAAAGAATATAAGAGTTAAGGAATAGAGAAACAAGACAAGCAAATTTATATTGGTTCACTTCAACACTAGAAGCTACATCCAGTTTTCTTCCAACCAACACTAGGTTAGAGTTCTACTATTATAATTTTCTGTTCTTACAAGCAATTACAAAGTCTCCCTTTATTAACCCTAGATAAAGTATAGAAATCTAAAACCTTTTTAGATTCTAAGAGATAAGAACCTGAGAACACTACTCAGTTCTTTCACCTAGAGAACCCCTTCTCTAGTTACAAGCAAGAACCCAATTACAATAGCCAATTCACAAAAAAAATAGAAAACAAAAATTACAACCAGATTAAGGAAAGAGACAACCTGATGATCCAATGATGCAATGCAACATGAAGTTATCAGCTTAGGTTGAATGATTACAAATAAAAAAAAAACAACTTTCCTTAATCTTGAAATGGTTTCAAGCTCCAAGAATGACTTTACCACACATGATCAATGCACAATGGAGCAAGAAAGACTTTATACCTTGGAAAACTCTTAAGAATGCTCACAAGACTGTTTAAGCTCAGAAAATATGAATGGGTAGTGTTTCACAAAGATTATTAAGCAGCTAAGTCAAGCTTCTATTTATAACAGCTTTTTGTAACTGCCTGTAATCGATTAAACGCGCCTAATAATCGATTAAAATGCTCATGTAATCGATTAAATAAACCTTGTAATTGATTAAAGTGTTTAACAAAGTTTTTGGGTATGAGCAACGAGCAAAATAATCGATTATTCTGTCTTTGTAATCGATTAAGACATGAACTTGTAAAATACAAAATGCACTGTGTAATCGATTACTATCTTTGGTAATCAATTAAGGCAGGAGCTTGTGGCATTCCAAAATACATTGTGTAATCGATTATCTAATGTAAACTTACACAATACAGACACAAGGTATAATCAATTACTAGAAATGGTAATCGATTAAAGCAGGAAGATGGCTTTTTCAATTTAAGCTTGTGTAACCGATTACTACCTATTGGTAATTGATTTTTCAAGAAAGTCTTAAAACCATGAGTAGCAATGTAAAGCTTTGTAATCGATTACAATTTATTGGTAATCGATTAAAGTATTTCAACAAAGCAGTGTATGTGAAAACAAAGGTTAAATAACGATTACTCCAATAGGTAATCGATTACTTTGTTCTTGAAGGTTTTCCAGAATGAAGTAAGAAAAATTTAATCGATTATATCTTTAATGCAATCGATTACAATAGTATAAAATAATTTTTTCAAAAACCTTTGAGTTAATAAAGAAACCTTGGCAAAGTATAAAAAGCTTTGTTTGATTTTTTATAAAAACACTTTTTTAAATCAATGAATGAATGATTAAATATGTGAATGCATGGATCAATCAAATTGCTTTCCTTTTACATAAGATTCCAAGTCTTCAAGCATGTTAAAAGCACAAAACTCTTCTTATATCAAAGACTTCCAAACTTCATGAAGCTCCCCCTGGAATCAACATTTAAAGTAATAAACACTAAAACACTTAAACAAAATGTTAGCCATCACTTAATTCCTGCGTCCTTTCAATTTGCATTGCTAATGGTGTGTCATAATTAAAACCAGGGATGTGATTCAACAATCTCCCTCTTTTTGATGATTACAAACCCTTAGGAGCAAATTTAAAGGATGACAATACCTTTATGAGTTTTACAGTTTTTTAGTTCCCCCTGGGATTATGCATCAGTTATGTTTCATTTTAGTTAAGGGGAGACTCCCCCTCAACTCATGCATTATAAGTTATATCAATTTATTCACAGCATAATGTAGAAATAAAAACAAATAGAAAACTCATAGGTAATCATTCAATTATATTAGTTTCATTCATATAAAAGGATTGTTACAAAAGATGTTTACAAAGAAAATATAAATTAAGCATGAAACATAATGTGATCCCCAAAAAAAGAATTGATCCCCTTATACCAATTTCTATCTCCTAACTTCTCCCCTTTTGTCATCTAACAAAAAACAAGAGGAAAGTTCTAGAATGATAGTCTAATCATGTTTTGTAGGAGAGGAATTTTCAAATGAAGAGGATAAGGAAGGCATAGTTGTAGCTCTTGGAGGTGGTGGAGGCTTATGCTGCATAGGTGGAACTTCAAGAATTAAGGTAGGTATTACCTTATAAGAGATCCATTCCTCAAGCTCGAGGAATCTTTCAAAGAACTTATTAATATTTCTCTGAAATTGATCCATATTCAAGAACAATAGCTTTTGCTCAGAATAAAATTTCTTGACCTGTTTCTTCAAAGAGGCGAGTTTGCTCTCTACTAATTTTGGAAAAGGTTTAGGTAGCAGATGGAGGAGTAGGAATGTGAATGGTAGGAATATCTTCAAAAACCTTGGGAGGATTTATGTTGACAGACTTAGTGGGGAGTGGAGGAAATGGAATAAAGAAGGTAGAGGGTTCACCAAGAATTGAGCCAAGTCCATAAGCAACTTTGACAGAAGTGTCAAAGATTGTAGAGTTGAAGAGATTCTGCATGTTCTCTATGTTGAACACATAATCCTTCACATACCCCACTGGGGTCCTCTCACTAGCAACAACTGCTTGGGCATTTTGACCAATATAAGGAGTAACTTCAACTTCTCTTCCTTTCTCAGATAGTTCCTCTTTATTTTCTTCTTTCTATGAGTTTTCTTGCTCTAAACTTGAGTAAAAAAACCTAGGTTTGGAAAGAACATTAGCTATAAACTCCATATTGAGATAATCTTGGATAAGTTCAGGAACAACTGGGTTCTAAACATCTTCAGCCTCCACACCTTCAGAAGGGTGAATATCTTCATCAACTTTATGGGAATCATTCTTCTGACTCTCTTTTTCTTCTTCATTATGAGCAAACTGATCATCCATAATTGACTTCTACTTCATTCTTCTCTTCCTCAGAAAGGTGTTCTGAGGCATCATGGTAAGAACCATAATTTAGAAGTTCCCTTGAAGGATCTTCTTTAGACACTTCAACCTTTTTTTGAGTGGGCTTTTCCTTTGTCTCCCCATTCTAAACAAGCTAAGAATGGTTCTCTTCGGTAGTATTCTGATCACCTTCAGAATACCCTTTCTTTTCAGATTTTTGTTTCGATATCTCCTTCTCTAACATGGACATTTCAATAGCAGGTGAAGAAATAGGCTTTTCCTCAGAAGATATCTTCTCTTATGTTACTTAATCCTTGATCCAAGGGCTTCTCCCTGCCTTAACCTTCATTCTCTTACAACTTGTCGTGAAGTTAACAAGAACCTCTAGTGTTTTTTAAGCTTTCTTTTCTTCTTCTTCTTCTTCTTTCTTCTTTCTTCTTCTTCTTCTCTTGGTTTTGATCCTCCTCTTCATCATAACACGTGCAAACTTTCTCTATACTAGGTTAAGAAGATATTTTTAGAGCAACAACATTCTTGGCACCCGAAGACAAAACATCATCATTAACTAGTTCACCATTTAGAGAAACTCTAAAATGTTTGAGCACAAGATTCATTAACATTCAATAAGGAACACTACGAGTGCATTTGATGGGTTTGGTTGCCTTGATAATATGATTAATGATCAGGTGAGGCAAGCTGAGGGGAATCTTCTTTCATAAATATTAAATAACTAATAGATCATAGTCATTTAATTTTGGAAAGGTTCTAGCTCTGGGCAGCATAGAGTGCATGCAAATCCAGTTGACAATCCTTCCAAAGGATTTCAGAGACTTGGACTTGAAATCATCTCTCTTGTTCTCCAAAACTTTCTCTTGACCTTTCTCCTTTTGAGTCCCCTAACCTTGAGCCAGCCTTCATAAAGCCTTGAGCTATCTTCAGAAACCCTTAAAATGTCTACCAAAAGAAGTTCTGAGATCAGTATCTCAGTTCCCTTTATGGTAGCCTTTAGGGTGAAGTTGTTGTAGTCCATTTCTGCTACTGAGAAGAATGCTATAACCATTCTAGGACAAACTAGTTAATGAATGTAAAATGAGCCAATGCCTTTCTGCTTCGTTACAAAACAAAGAATGTCCCACCCATATTCTTTGATCTCAAGAAGGTCAATGTGCCTCCCATTGACTACCTTGTTGCTGACCCAACCAACGTCAAATTTCTCTTGAAGCTTCTTGTCTTGAAATAAAGTAGGGGCTTCATATTCATGTATTTGCCTCTTCCTTCCAGATTTCTTTGCGTTCATGAGCTTTTATTTTAGGGAGACCCAATCACAATCCATTTTTCCTGAGGAGGTATGATGGTCATGGTTGCTTCAAAATCCAACCCAAAGGAAATATGGATAGCCTTGTGATATGCTGCTAGCATATATAGTTTTTAGCTTAAATTTATTAGGAAATTAAGCATATAATATCAAATAAAGGCCAAAATAGATATAAATTGCATTTTTATTGATTTTATTACTAATTCATGCAATCTTGATGTTAGGAGCCAAGAAAAGGAAGAAAAGAAGCAAAACAAAGAGTTAACTATTTCTGGAGCCTCACGCTAATCGTGCGGATTCCACGCGAGTCGCGCCAAGCCTTCTGGAAGTTCATGCCAACCGCCCCAGGGCCACGCTAATAGCGCCACAGTCACTGGATGTTGGCGCGAGTCACACCAGTTCTCGCACGAGTCGCGCCAGCGACAAGGGAAATTCAAAATAAGCTTAAAGATAACATTAAACTGAAGGCTTTTAGGGTTTTGAGAGCTCAAGTATAAATAGGAACATAAGGGAATAGAGAAAGGGGGTTCAGATAGACAAAAACAAGGAAGAGGAGGCATTCCAAGATCAAGAAGAAAGAAAGGAGATTCAAGAAAGATCCAAGATTGAAGGGTTTGCATACACTTCTTTTCTAATCTTGCTTATTCTTCTCATTCCTTTGTATTGAGTCAGACATAACTATGTTTGGCTGATCCCTCTCTTTGTAGTTCGGGCCAAAACCTAATGTGAACTTCTCTGTAATTGGATTGATTTCTATTTTATTTATGCCAAAGTTTTTTTTATTTTACTCTATTTTCATTGATTATATCTTTATTAGGGCTAATCATTCTAATAAAGTTATGAGGGTTAGGGTTTACAATAGGGATATTGAAACTTTAATTTCTAACAAGAGTAAAGTAACAATTGTTACATTACCTAGGGATAGGGATGTATGATTGCGGAATTATTAATGTATTTCTTAATGCTTAATTTATGAGAAATCACTAAGGAATTAGGGTTTTAATTAAATTAAAGGGTTATAGTCACTAAGGGATTAAGGCTTAACTAGTTGATGGAAAAATACATTATTTGAACATTTAAAATAATTAATTTAGTAATTAATCCAAGTAAAGGAGTTAGGGATCATAAGGTGAGTGCTTTAACTACAAATCTTCCTCATAAAGTCCAAAACATACTCAACTTTATCTTTTGTTTTAATTGCAATTTATTTTTGTTATTTAAATTCTTCAATCCATAATACAAATTATAAATCAATTAAATGTTATTCCTTCCAATTTAAAGATATTAATTATGATCAAATTCGTGCCTCAATCCTCATGGAGAGGATACTCTACTTATCAATTTATTACTTATATGATCAGTACACTTGTCGAATTCGCAACACCTTGGCCTTGTCTTGGTTTTTAGGAGAGGGTGAGTGAGAAGTCTGACTATCACATGTGGATGAGTTTGAAGGTTTTTTATTGCAAAAGTTTTGGTTCTTGCCATAGAAAAGGTTTTACGAATACAAGAACAGAGAGATGAGAAAAAAATGTTTGAAAAGAGAGAGAGAGAGAGAGAGGTAAAAAAAGTTTCACACTTTCCCTTTATATAGCTTGAGTAGAAGAGAGAGGTGAAAAAACAGAAAAAGAGAAAAACATTTAAAAGAGAAAAACAAAAACTATTCATAAGATGAATATTCCATTATCTTTCTAAACCTCTTTAATTGGTTCTTTGTGTATTTCTCTTGGTGGATGAATATTCCATCATCATTTTGAATGATTCAAAGCCCTTGGAAGAACTTTAGCTCACCCATCATACTCATTTTAAATTCACCTTCCATTAGCTCAGAAAATTCCTTGCACATGCTTTCTAAGGTTGAACAACAAAGATTATGTCATTTACATAGATTTGTACAATCAAAAGGTGTCCTTTTTGAATAATGTAGCATCGATTATTCCTTTGGTGAATCCATTTTGAAAAGGAATAAGCTTAGCCTTTAATACAAAACTCTTGAAGCTCGCTTTTATTCATATAGAGCTTTGACAAGCTTGTGCACATGCTGAGGTTTCTATTTATCTTCAATCTAGGTGGCTATTTCACATAAAACTTTTCATTTATGAATCCATTTAGAAATGCACTCTTGACATCCATTTGATACAATTTGATGTCTTTGTGTGTTGCATATGCTAAGAGTATTATGATATCTTCAAGTCTTACTACTGCTACAAACGTTTCTTAATAGTCAATCCTTTCCTGTTGATTGAACCCTTGAGCAATCAATCTAGCCTTGTTTCTGACAACTTCTTCTTCATTGAGCTTGTTTTTAAACACCCACTTGGTTCTAACCACTGATTAATTCTTAGGAGGGGGAACAAGATTCCAGACCTTGTTCTTAGTGAATTAACTTAGTTCTTCTTCCATAACTGTCACGCAAGAATCTTCACTTAGTACTTCATCAATATTTTTAGGCTTAACGGTCGAGAAGAGAGCCATCATTCCTCTTTCTTTGTTCAAAGAAGCTCTTGTTTTGACTCTAGAAGATGTTTCTCCAATGATTAGATTTTGTTGATGTGAAGAAACAAATCTATAGTCTTTGACCATATAAGATTTTGTTTTCTATTCTGAGCTTTGCCTTTCTGAACTATGCTTTTTTGAGCCTTTTTGAGCTACTTCAGAAAGGTTTTATTATATTTTCTTTGGGATTTTTTAGCAAGGTGTGTTGTTCTAAGTATGCTTGTTGATCCTTGTTCTTTCTAGTTATTCTTCTAGATCTATAATCCTTCTCTCCTCAAGTGTATTATCATGTTCATCAAATACAACATGCATAATTTATTCTACAACTTGAGTTCTTAGATTGTAGATTTTGTATGCTTTAAAAGTTAGAGAATATTAAAGAAAAATTGCTTTGTCTGATTTCTCATCAAACTTCTCAAGGTTGTCTTTGTTGTTTAAAATATAACATTTTCAACCAAAAATATGAAAGTATGATACAATTGGTTTTTCTCCTTTCCAAAGTTCATAAGGAGTCTTGTTTAGAACCTTTCTAATAGAAACTTTGTTCAGAATGTTGTACTACCCAAAAATAATTTTGTATACCAAACTCACTAATAAGTGTTCAGGCCATATCTTGTATGGATCTATTTTTCCTTTCCACAAAACCATTATGTTAAGGTCAATTGAGCATTTCTAGTATAGTATTTTTATATTCTTATTAGCTTATTTGACATCTCTTGGATTCTTATGTCCTCATTTTAAATCAGTTTTGGTCTTAGGCAAATAGTTGGGCTTAATTGATAATTGTTGCTTATTTTCAGATTTTGTGCTTACTTGACCTATCTTCCTTGTGCAGGACCTATAGGATTCTATAGAACTCCAAATGGAGCATATGAGTATTCCCTGGAATGATAAGGAAAATAGAAACAATTTTTTCAGAGATAAGTCTAGGTCAGTTCTAGCATTGTGAAGATTATTTTAGGCTTGGAAGTAAGAACCTCTACACTTGAGCTTTGGGCTGCGAGTTGGGCTTTAATTGGTGTAATTAGTATAATTAGTTAGATTAAATGAGCCTAATTAGGGCCCATCATTTCCTATTACTTCAGTCACTATATATTAGCATAGTTAGTTAGTTAGTTAGTTCATTTGGTACAAACATAATTTTTAGCTTCTTGTGCAAGTTTTTAGAATTAAAATCTTTTCTCTTTTTTTCTCTCAATTGTTCTTCATTGTTCTTTATTTTTCTTCTTCCTTTCATCTCTGTTCTTCTATTTTTCTCACACAAATTTCGTGGCTCGTCCACTAATGATGATCATGGAAGGCAATCAATCAATCAATCCAAGGATTCAATCCAAGCAAGGAGAATTTGAGTTCTGGTTTGGTATTCTAATTTTTGTGTGAATGTTCATCTTCTTCTTCTTCAATCCTCTTTGCGATTTTCATGATTATGAATATGTTTAGGATTGAAAACAAATTAAGTTATAAATTTATTTCCTAATTTTGAATTTTAATGATAGATTGTTTGGATGATATTTCAATCCAGTTTGTGATTTCAATTGATTTAGGAGTTAATTCAATTGAATTGTTTCTAATGATATTGAATGAACCTTCATAATATGACCATTATATGAGAACTATGATAATTTTCATTACTTGATTTGGTGAATTAGATTGATATTCTTGAATTAATTTTACAACATCTTTTATCAATTCTGTTAGTTTCTGCATTTTTCTTCAATTCTTGTTTATGTTTTTGCAATTTTTGTTCACTATCTGCAATCTATTTGATAAACCCCCTACTGTTTATAAGTGGATTAAGTCAAAAACCAAATTGGATGGTATCTCTGAGTCAATGTAGGTTAATCCCGTGCTAGAGAATTATCTTAGTTTTATTTATTTTGTAGCGATTCAACAGTCGTTATCAGAGGTGTTCTAGGACAAAAGTTATGAGAGATTTTCATCAAAGAAATTTTGAAAGAAAGCCTTTTCAAATTCTCCCCCATGATCACTCCTTATAGATACAATTTTAAAATCTTTTTCATTTTGAACTTTTTTATAGAACTGTCTTAATGCTTGAAAAGACTCACCCTTATGTGAAGGAAAAAAACCCATGTGAATCTAGAGAAGTCATTGACTATCACAAATCCATATCACTTCCCACCCAGGCTAGGTGTTTTGGTTGGTCCAAAGAAGTCAATATACAGTAACTCTAGCTAGGACTTTCTGGGATGATACTGAATTTTAGAGTGAAAATTGGATTTGGTTTGTTTACCCTTGACACAAGCCTCACAAACTATATATTTTCATACTTAATGTTTGATGGAAAATTCACTAGGTTGTGTTTAGAAAACTTAGAAAGGGTTTTCATTTTAAGGTGACCTACCCTTCTGTGCTCTAATCACTTTTCAGTTTCAGAGGCTACTAAACAAGAATGACTTGGTAAAGATTCTAGACAAATCCTATAGAGGTTTCTCTCCTTTATACCAGAGAATATGACCTTTCCAGTTGATGCTTCTTTAATCAAACAAGCATTGAGTTCAAACTTAACTTCATAGACATTATCACACAGTTGACTTATGCTTAGAAGATTATGTTTCAACACTTTTACATAATAAGCATTTTCAATTGGAGTTAAGTTTGGTTTACCTATTTTACCTACTCCTTTGATGAAGGCTTTTCTATTATCTCCAAAAGCAATAGACCCTCCATCCTTTCTCTTCTTAAGGCTGAGGAACTTGCGTTTGTCTCCAGTCATATGCCTGGAGCATCCATTGTCCATGAACCATAGCTCTTTCATCTTGTTGTGGAGTATACATTCCTGCATCAGAAAGTAGTAAGATCTTAGGAGCCAACAGTTTCTTGGGTCCTTGTGTGTTAGTCACCTTTCTAAAGTGAATGTTCCTTTTTCTGTAATATTCTGAGGGCTGGTGTCCCCCATTTGTTACATTTAAAGCATTTCCTTTTGGCCTTTCTGACTTTGTTAGGCTTTTGAAAAACTTTCTTAGGATTCTTATTGAAACCTAGACCAGTTCTATCATAAAAACCCCTTTGGACTCCAATTAACTTGTCCAATTTTTTGTTCCAGCTACAAATTTAGCTAAATCTTTTGAAAGTTTCTCAACTTTTTATTTCAAAACTTTTTTTGGATTTTCAAGTTGAGTTTGATAAAAAGAGATATCTTTTGTGATTGCCTCTCTTCTCAGTTTTAACTGTTCAGAAAACTTGAAATGAGATTCTTGCATACAATGTTTTTTAAAAGCATTTCATTGTCTATTTCGAGCTTCTCATTTTCTTTCTGAGCATTTAGAAAGCTGCTCTTTCAAATGAGCACATTTATGAGTTAAAAAATAAGAGTCATTAAGCAACTTATCAAAGGCTTGTTCTAAAGCTTTTTGATTAGAAAAATCCAAATCACTTTTAGAATTAGATACCTCTCACACTATCAAGTGTGCTTAACCCTGAGAGTTAAGCTTTGATGCCAATGGAAGTGACAAAGTACCACAAGAAGGATGGTTGAATTAGGGCTCTGAGAACATTTTAAGGTTTCTTTTAAAATAAAGGTTTCTAAAGATAGTTCAGAATGAAAAACTGTGTTGAGCTCATCATAGAAATTCAAGCTGCTTAGAATGAAAATGAAACTGTTCATGAAAGATAATTCTTTTTTAGTTTAAGACTTTTGTTTCAAAGATAAATTCTTAATAAAACCTTTTGGTAAAACAATGTTTGGTTCTTTTGTTTTGGTAAGATAACAAATATAATGATTTGGTCAAAAACAGTTTTCAGATATATGCAAAGCAAAGTAAAGGAAAGGAAAAGGAAAAAGTGTACATAGGATTTTTTTAATGGTTCACCCCAACCTTGGGCTATGTTCAGTCCTTACCCTTAAAGATGATATTTCACTAACACAACCAGTTCACAATTGGACTAGCAAATAATTGAATTTAAACAACCTGCTAGTTCCCCACTAAACTTTAAATCTAACCTTTGCTAGACCAGCTACACCATTGGAGGATTCCATTATCTCTTTCTAGTCATATAAGTGGAACTATGCTTGGGGTGTCTTTACAAGCCTAATAATAAGGTAAGCACTACAACATTTAAATTTTCAAAGCAAAGAACATAATAATAGAATTGTACAGAGGTTTGATCACACATAACACACTATAAAATATTATTCATCATAATTACCAAACAATTCTAAAAGCTACAGTGCCATGGTAGTTTAAGATGACATATAGAGTTTTAGGTTTACTGATAACGAATGTTGAATCACTACAAAACAAATAAAACTACAATAATTCTATAGCATAGGATCAACATAGGTCAACGCAGAGATACGATCAATTTGGTTCCAACTTCAATTCTTTGATAAACAACAGGGGGACATTTATCGAATAGTCTGCAGACAATGAAAAAATTTGCAGAAACACAAACTAGAATTGAAGAAAAATGTAGAAATTGACAGAATTGACAAAAGATGTTGTAAAACAAATTCAAGAATATCAATCCAGTTCACCAAACCAAGCAATGCGAATTATCATAGTTCTCAGATAATGATCATATTATGAAGGTTCATTCAATGTCATTAGAAGTGGTTCAATCGAATTAACTTCTAAATAATTGAAATCACAAACCAGATTGAAATATCATCCAAACAATCTGTGATTAAAATTTGAAATTAAGAAATGAATCCATAACCTAATCTGTTTTCAATCCTAAACACATTCATAATCATGAAAATCGGAGAGGATTGAAGAAGAAAATGAACATTCACACAGAAATTGAAATACCAAACCAGAACTCAAATTCTCCTTGATTGGACTCGATCCTTGGATTGATTGATTGTTTAGCCTTCCATGATCATTATTAGTGGAAGAGCCAAAAAATTTGTGTAAGAAAATAGAAGAACATAAATGAAATGAAGAAGAAATCTGAAGAACAATGAATAACAGTTGAGAGAAAAAGGGAGAAAAATTTTTAATTCTAAAAACGTGCACAAGAAGCTAAAAATTATGTTTGTACCAAATGAAGTAACTAACTAACTAACTATACTAATATAAACTGACTGAATCAGTAGGAAAGGATGGGCCCTGATTAGGCTCATCTAATCTAACTAATTATACTAATTTACACCAATCAAAACCCAACTCGCAGCCCAAAGCTCAAGTGCAGAGGTTCTTACTTCCAAGCCTAAAATGACCTTTAAAATGACAGAATTGGCCTAGGCTTATCTCTGAAAAAAATTTATCTTTTTTCCTTATCTTTCTAGGGAATACTCTTATGCTCCACTTGGAGTTCTGTAGAATCCTCTAGGTCCTGCACAAGGAAGATAGGTCAAGTAAGCACAAAATATGAAAATACGCAACAATTATCAATTTAGCTCAATTATTTGCCTAAGACAAAAACTAAGTTAAAGTGAGAAAATAAGAGTCTAAGAGAAGTCAAATAAGCTAAGAAGAATAGAAAAATATTAAATTAAAAATGCTAAATCAAAATCCCCCACACTTCAATAGATCCTAACAATGCATAAAAGTAAGAAATATGGAAGATGGAATAATGATATCAAAGTAACAAGCAATCCATGAACACATAATCACAAAGTTCAAATTGAAAAAGTAGTCAAGTCAAAATTAAAAAAAAAAATGTACCAAGGTGATAGAAATCTCTCAAAGAACAATACTCAACCTCATCAAATGCATGGGTTTGTGTTTACACTCAAACACCACATGTAACTAGCACATCCAAATTTTGACAAGACTCTAATCCATTCAACTTGGAATACACATGCATCAAAAGATCAAAAGAGCTTTTATTGGTTTGTAATGCATGGCTTAGGTAAAGGGTGGATAAGAGAAGGATATTTGGCTAAAACTAAGAGAGAGAAAAAAAAGGAAATGGGGAGTAAGCCAACAAGTAAAAAGAGGGATATAAATAAAGAAACAAGGTGCAGAACAACAAAATTAAAATTAAAAAAAACTTACAAGGATGAAAATGAACCACAATACACTTTTATTGTAATTTTTTCTTGTACTTCTTCTTCTTTGTTTGTACATTTTTCTTTGAACTTTTTCTTTTTAAACTCTTTCTTTTCTTTTCTTTGCTTCCAGATCAAAACAAAATACAAATCCCCCACACTTGTTTGAAACCCACTCCCAAAAAATTCCAAGACCCATTTTCTCCCTAAAGTTAGGATAACATGGTTTTTCACTTTTTGGCTTGTAATGAGCTACACAAGAAAGAAAAAGTTAAAGGTTCAAAAAGGATGACAATGAATATCAATGCAATGATAGGTTTATTTGGCTAGTGGCTAAAAGAAAGAAGGCCTAAATCATCTCAATCAATACATGTGCAACAAGGAATGACAAGAGAGGCAAGACAAAACCTAGAGTAATCTACCACAAGGGTGAAATCACACATGAAAGAACATGAATTAAATAATGTGATTCATCCACAAAGGCCCAAAAACTCACAAGGCATAATTCTATCACACATGATCGACCTTTTATTTCTCAAGCCTACTTATCACTTTAACAATTGCAACAATGATTCACATCAAGCATGAGACCTCTCAATCCAACATAAATTGGTACATTTCTCACAATTTATACAGGTTAGAAATCCTATGAAAACATGAAAAATACCTAAATTCAACAAAAATCAAAAAGCAACAACTTCAAAATGTATAATTTTTTTATATATTTATTTTCTGTAAGTAAAAACAGTAAAACAACAAAACCAAACAAATCCAGCAAAACAATAACAAACAAAAATAGAAACAACATACAGACAAAATACAAAAACAAAAAACAACAATAGAAAACAAATATAGAAATAGAAACAGAAGCAAAAAATAGAAAACAAATTTTGTAATCCTTGCCCCCACACTTGAAATGCATATTGTCCTCAATGTGAGCATGCAATGAAATGAAAACAAAGAGACAACAAATAAAAGAAAGGACAAGGTAACTCATCAATTGTCATTCAAGGCACATCATCACATAAAATTGGCAAGACCAAAGAGAGGTCCGCCACAAGTTTCTCTTCCACTTGAGGGATCTCACGAAATAGCTTGAGTTTGTGACCATTCACTTTGAAGACCTTGCCGGTAACTTTATTTTTAATCTTAACTGCACCATGGGGAAAAACATTAGTAATAACAAAAGGTCCATCCCATCTAGATCGAAGTTTACTGGAAATAAGCTTGACGCGAGAGTGAAACAATAACACTTTTTGGCCAATATGGAACTCCTTCCTAAGAATCTTAGAGTCGCAAAACCTCTTCACTTTCTCCTTGTAAATCTTGGAGTTCTCATAGGCATGTAAGCGGATCTCTTCAAATTCTTGCACTTGAAGCTTCCTTTCTATACCCGCTTCATCAAATGTCATGTTACAACTCTTCATCGCCCAATAAGCATGGTGCTCAATCTCCACCGGAAGATGACATGCCTTTCCAAATACCACCCTATAGGGAGACATCCCCAAAGGTGTCCGGTAAGCGGTCCGTTGAACCCATAAAGCATCTTCAAGTAGTTAGCTCCAATCCTTCATGTTGGGTTGCACTATCTTTTGCAACACTTGTTTGATCTCTCTATTAAAAACCTTTGCTTGCCCATTAGTTTGGGGATGATAAGTTGTAGCAAATCTATGCACAACCCCATACTTCTAGAGCAAAAATGTCAATGACATGTTACAAAAATGGTTCCCCTGGTCACTAATAATGGATCTGGGCACACTAAACCTTTTAAAAATGTTGGATCTCACAAAATCCACAACAACCTTAGAATCATTAGTTATGGTAGCCTTTGTTGGATTTAAAGGAAGCTGCAAGAAGATTGAAGCAAGGATAACTTGAAGTTTTAGCTTTTTACATGCCCAATCATTTTGATGGCATTTGTAATTGTCTAAGTGGCTCAAGTGTATTTCCTTATGATCCTTCATTGCATTTGCATTCTCATCCTCATGCATACATGTCTTTGATGAATAAACTAAAGTTTTTAAATGTTTTTTCAGAGTTCATGTTCTCATGGTTGAAGTTTTTGAAAAATGAAAACTTGTTGTTTTAATCGATTACTTGGTATTATAATCGATTATATGTTTTTGTTTTAAATTTGGAAAAGCCATGAAGAACACATTAATCGATTACTATGTTCTTGTAATCGATTACATAGTGTTAAATGAAAATCTTGCATTGCTGCTTTAATCGATTACCATTAATTATAATCGATTACATAGGCTTTATTAGGAAAACATGTTGTGCTGCTTTAATTGATTACCATTGATTGTAATCGATTACATCAGCCTATTGAAAAACTATGCTTTGCTTGCTTTAATCGATTACTTGTCGTTATAATCGATTATTATGTTCATAAACATTTTCCAAAAAGCTTAAGAATAGTTTAATTAATTAAATGGTGTATTAATCGATTATATTTGATAAATTAATTGATTACACTTGCGATTTAATCGATTACAATCTGTTAAAACTGTTTTTTATAAATAGCTTGTGCGTCTATTGTTTTGTAACGTACTATAAATCATTTCTACGAAATACCCAATACTCTCAAAGCTTTAGAATTTGAGAAAGAGTTCATTCTAAGTGAAAAACAATCTTCATCTAAACATAGGATTCACAATTGATTGTGGATGAAGTTTTGAGCAAGGTTTTAAACAAAGGTCTTCAAGAAAGCTGTTCTCTACATTCATGCATTCAAACTCTATTTCATTGTTAGTGTTCATCTCATTCATTTGCTAAGGATCATGAGGTGATATCTTTCTTGAACTCTAGACTTTGTTAGTTCTTTTGTTTGTTTAAAAGTTTGTGTAGTTTTCTAAAAATAAATAGTTTCTTTAAAGCTGTTTTTGGAGAATGGTTCTCTAGAGGATAAAACTGAGTAGTGTTCTCAAGTTCTTGATCTTAAGAAATCTATAGGGTTTAGATTTTGTATCTTTATCTAGGTTTGACAAGGGAGATCTGTTGTAAAAGCTTGTAAAGAATAATATTTGTTTTAATGGAATCTCTAACCAAGAGTTGGTTGGAAGTCACTGGATGTAGCCTCCAAGTTTGTGAGGTGAACCAATATAGATCGTTGAGTTCTTTATTCTAAGTCTATTCATTTCTCATTGTTTGTTTTTGGGTGATCAAGAAATTATCAACAAAATTTATTTTCTGGCATTACTTGAATTCCAAGGGTGATCTTGGTTGGAAGAAAGGTTCTGATTTTAAAAGATTTTAAGTGATATGATTCTGATTACATATTCTGCAAATTTTTTTAAGTAAAATTTAAATTCTTGGTCTAAACCAATTCACCCCCCTCTTGATTTATTTGAAGTGTGTTCATTGTATTTTCAGCCTTAGCTTTAACCCATCTAGAAACATAATCAACAGTAAGCAAAATATATGAAAAACCATGAGAAATGGGAAATGGACCCATCAAATCAATACCCCACACATAAAAAATCTCACAGTAAATAATGGGCTGCTGAGGCATCTCATGCCTATGTGTAATGGTCTCTCTTGCTCTCTAACACTGCTCACAAGTGGTGGTAAAGTGATGAGCATCTCTAAACATGTTGGGCCAATAGAACCTACAACAGTCCAATACCCTCCCAACCATTCGCTGAGGACCAAAATGACCGTAGTTAAGTGTGCCATGACAAAACTAAAGAATATAATGAATCTTATAATCTGACACACACCTGTGGATCAGTTGGTCACTACCAAACCTCCACAAATAAGGATCATCCCACACATAATATTTAGCATCACTCTTAAGTTTATGTATTTGAGACCTAGATGCACGAGGTGGAGCAACAGATGCAACAATGAAATTCACAATGTTAGCAAACCAAGTTGTAACATGTGATGATTGCAAATGCATTAAATGCTCATCAGGGAAATTATCCCTAATAGAAAAGGACTCAATAGGTCCCTCAATCATGCTCAAATGATTAGTAACCAAGTTTTCTGCACCATTCCTGTCCTTAATATCAATATCAAACTCCTGAAGAAGAAGCATCCACCTCATCAATCTAGGTTTAGCATCAGGCTTCCTCAATAGGTACTTCAAAGCTGCATGGTCAGTAAAAATAGTAACATAGGAGCAAAGCAATAAGATCTGAATTTATCTAAAGCAAAAAATAGCCAAAAGCTCATTCTTAGTGTTGGTATAGTTAACTTAGGTTGCATCTAAAGTGTGTGAAGCATAAGCAATGACATGGGATAGTTTATCAACTCTCTGTGACAACACAGCCCCAAGTGCATAATTAGAGGAATCACACATGAGCTCAAAAGGAAGTTCCCAATTTATGGCTGCATGATGGGAGAGGTAGAAAGCTTCTTCCTCAACCCCTCAAATGCCTCTTTGCAAGGCTGCTCAGGCATAAAGTCTATGTCCTTTTAGAGAAGCTTGGGCAATGGCAGTGCAATCTTGATGAAATCTTGGATGAATCTCCTATAAAAACCTGCTTGTCCAAGAAAAGAATGCACTTGTCGCATAGAAATGAGGTAAGGTAGAGAAGTAATAACATCAATACTGGCCTTATCGACCTCAATACCTCTACTAAAGACCAAATTCCCTAAGACTATACCCTCATGTACCATAAAATGACATTTCTCAAAGTTAAGAACAAGGTTAGTCCCAATACATCGGTCAAGGACTCTAGAGAGACTATCCAAACATGCATCAAAAGAAGAACCATAAACAGTAAAATCATCCATAAACACCTCCATGCAACTCACTAATAAATTAGAAAAGATACTCACCATGCACCTTTGGAAGGTGCCAGGTGCGTTGCATAGGCCAAAGGGCATCCTGGTGTAGGCAAATGTGCCAAATGAACAAGTGAAAGTGGTCTTGTGTTGGTCCTCTAGTGCAATCCGAAGCTGCATGTAACCTAAAAAACCATCAAGAAACCAATAATGTGATTTACCTGCCAACCTCTCAAGAACCTGTCAATGAATGGAGAGGGAAATGGTGCTTGCAAGTTGTCTTGTTAAGTCTCCTATGGTCAATGCAAACTCGCCAAATATTGGCTCATATATTCAAAATCAACTTATTGTCCTGGTTTTTCACAACAGTGATCCCGACTTCTTAGGGACCACTTGGACAGGTGAAACCCAAGTGCTATCTGAAATGGGATAGATGATCCCTACAGCTAGTAACTTCATTACGTCCTTCTTCACCATATCAAGAATAGTGGGATTTAGCCTCCTTTATGGCTACCTTACCAACCTAAAATCATCCTCCAAGAGTATCTGGCGCAGGCATATGGAAGAATTTATTCCAAGAAGGTCAGTAAATGTCCATCCAATGGCCTTTTTGTGGCCTCTCAAAACATGCAACAACATCTCTTCATGCTCAAGTGACAGGCTGCTAGATATGATGATTGGGAGCTTTTAAGCATCATCTAAATAGGCATATTTAAGGTGCTCAGTTAGTGGCTTCAGCTCCAAGGAGGGTGATTGAATGGTGGAAGGCAAGGGAAGGTTGGTGGCTGATGGAAGGGAGATAGGAAAATCAGCACCTGCACCTATACCTGCAACACAATCAGAGTGAAGTGCAGAGGAAATCTTTGCACAAATACTACAATCAATAGCAGAATCATCATATGTTCTATTAAAAGAACCAAGATGAAAATCAAAAAGTCAGAAAAATCAGAAAGTAAGAATGTACAAATATCTATACTCTATTGCAACATCAATGATATCGATAAGAAAGACATAATGCTCCTCTACAGGATGTCTCATGGCCTCAAAAATGTTGAAATGGACAACGTCATCACCAAACTCCAGGGAAAGAGTTCAATGTATGTACATCAATTTTGGTCCTGGCTATATTCAAGAATGGTCTGCCTAGGATCAATGTGGAACCATGGCTAGAAGACTCATTCTCCATATCCAAAATGTAAAAATCTGTTGGAAAAATCAAATTATTAACTCGCACTAGCTCATCTTCAATAACTCCAAGTGGAAGTGCAACACTCATGTTGGCTAAGTGAATGACAACACCAGTGGATTTCAAATCACCAAGATGTAGTGATCTATAAACTGATGTGGGCATGACATTAATTGAGGCTCCAAGGTCAAGCATGACATCTATAAAAGTACAATTTCCAATGGTGCAAGGGACAGTGAAAGTGCATAAACAATTTTTCCATGTATAAGTGCATAAACATTTGTTCCTATCTTCACTTGCTCATTTCCCTTTAGCTTCCTCTTGTGAGTGCACAAATCCTTCAAGAACTTTGCATATTTTGGAACCTATTTGATGGCATCCAAGAGAGGAATGTTGACTTCCACCCTCCTAAAAGTCTCAAAAAGATCAAAATCAAGCTCGATTTTCTTTGCAGAAATTGATCTAGAAAGAAAAGGTAAAGGAATTTATTTTGGTGCAAAATCTGTTTTGGTACCAACATCAATTTTTGCACCAACATTTGTTGAATTTGGAAGCTTCATGCCACTCCTAAAGGTAATAGCACTCACATTATTTGGATTAATAATTGGTTGTGCTGGAATGTTGCCAGAACCTTGTTGCTGCATCTGGTTGACAATTGTAGCTAACGGTCCAATCTGAGTCTGAAGGTCTTGGATGGTGGCACTCACATTTTGTTGAAACTGAATGTTGCTGGTTGCCATTTGCTTCATCAGGTCCTCCAAGGAAGGTCCAAAACTTCTTTGCACAAGTTGTGCAAGTGTAGGTGCAGATTGCTGGAATTGTTGTTGTTGTCTGAATATGGGAGCTTGGTATTTGCTAGCGAAGGGTTGAAATTGTTGTTGTTGGGGTTTGAATGACTGTTGTTATGTTTATTGTTGTTGTGGACCAGGACCATAGCTCAAATTTTGGTGATCTCTCCAACCAGGATTAGAAGTGTTGGAGTAAGGATTATTAGTTATTGTTGAGGTATGAATGACTGTTCAGGTTGTATGGCAGAAACTTCAGTAGCTTGTTTTGTTTCTTGGAGAGTGGGACATGTATTTGTTGGATGATCAAGTGCATAACATATACCACACAACCTTGGTTGATTGGCTATCATCACATTCTATTGTTGACCATGGACAATTATCTCATAAGGGATGTTAATTTGGTCAGTTTATTCTCCAACCTTTGGTTATCAGCAACCATAGAAACAAAAACTTCATTTGCAACAACTCTAGTACCAAATTGTTGATAATTGGCTGCCATGTTAGGAATCAACTGTCTTGCAACAAGAGGAGTCTTGTCCATTAAAGCGCTTCCATTGGCTGCATCTATCATACTACTATCCATCAACATCAATCCTTCATAAAAATACTGGATCAATAATTGTTCACTGATTTGATGGTGAGGACAGGTAGCACACAACTTGTTAAATCTCTCCCAATACTCATATAATGTCTCTCCAGGTAGCTGCCTTATACCACAAATTTCTTTTCAGATGGATGTTGTTCTGGATGTAGGGAAGAATTTCTCTAAAAATCTTTTCTTCATATATGACCAAGTGTTGATAGGATCTGGTTGAAGGTATAACCAGTCCTTAGCCACACCATCCAGAGAGAATGGAAATGCCTTCATCTTCACATAGTCCTCATGATGTCATGTGGTCATATGGTGGAACGCACTACATGAATCTCCTTAAGATGCTTGTGTGGATCTTCACCTGCAAGACCATGAAACTTTGGAAGCAAATGGATTAGTCCTGATTTTAGCTCATAACTAACCTCAGTCTCAGGATATTGAATACACCAAGGTTGATAAACAAAATTAGGTGTAGCCAATTCCTTAAGAGTTTGGTTGTTATTAGCCATTATATCAACAACAATTTCAGACTCAGAATGTTCATAAACAAAAAACTCAGAAACAGAATGCTCATAATACACTATACAACTATCCAAAACTACACTATCATGCACAAGTATACTTTTATTATTTCTGCTCAACCTATGAAATGTCCTATCTCTCTCAGGATCATATGAATGCAAGTCACTTGGTTTTGACCTAGTCATGCACAGTTCAACTCATCAGTGATAGAAATCATAGAAATATTAGACAACTACTCTACTATAACACTATTTACAATATTTGCTAAAATGATACAAAAAATGGAAAACTGCCCCAAATTTTTTTTAAAAAAATCAAAAACACCGCAATAAATGTCTAAAAGTCATTTTTGATTTTTGTTATTTTTTTGGTATTTTTAAAAATCATGAAAATAGAAAATAAATTCAAAAGTGGCCTAGATCATTGAATTTGGCAATTTGCACCCCAATGATCATGTTTGTCCCTCACAGGTCAACTTGATATATTAATATTTTCTACATTTTGATAAATTTTCAGCCTATTCTGAGCTAGTTGCATATGAAATGATCAAAATGTCCCTATGCTAAAACTCCTAGTTAGAGGCTGAATTTGCAAATTTTGACCTCAACCATTTGAGCTTGCAGTTGGTGGATTTGATTCTTGAGATCTTTTTATTCTTTATCCAATGCAGAGGCCTTCATGGTAAAAGCTTCTTTTATTTTTTTTCTTCTTCAAGTTTCGACCTTTCATTCTTAGTATTCGCCTCTGAAGTAGCAAGACCTACCTCACTGACTAGAAACTTTTTATATGATGCATGTTGTAACACATTTCATTATAATAACAACTCGTAAAAAATCTACTTTAAAATGTCTATAAAATAAGAATTTATAAAATACGTCAAGTATTATAATAAATGATTCCTTACATAAATAACTAATTTTATTCTCAAATATTGGCATCTACAAAGGTTAACTAATAATAAACTAAGTCTTCAATTCTTCCCTGTCTCAAAAGCTTCTTCCTCAAACTCTGAAAACAATACTTTTAATGAGATAATAATCCAAGTGAATAAAACAAGTTTTAAAAGAGTTCACAAATAGTGTTGTTCTCAGCTGGCATGGTAACCAGAAAATTCAACCATGGTATCTGCAAAATTAAATTAAAAACAATATATATATATATATATATATATATATAGTTAGAAACAACCATAAATTATTTACACAATGAAATAACACTCCAGTAAATAGACACCAACACTTCATTGCATTCAATTCTTGAACAAACAAACAAATATCATGGTACAACTCAGTGATTCCCAAAATCACTAAACTCAACTATTTGGTTCCCAGAACCAGTGTGGATATCAAATTATTCAAAGTGTTTATGAGCTCATATTCATGCAATGACATCCCACTGTCTTCCTCATCATAGATGGAGGTATCAAGAATCTCTTCCCTATCCCAGATGAAGGTCTCTATTATCTCATCTCCATCCCAGATAGAGGTATATCGTGTATATTCAATTCTCAAAATAAAATATACAAAACCAAAACTTCCCATAAGATGATGACCAATTCACACATAGTCACAAAACATCATTCCAGATAACTACCAAATAAATACTCTAATCCCATATACACTAATAACTTACAAAGTCATACCCCAAATTATAGCATCATATAAGTTAATTAATAATTAATTATGAAATAAAACACACACACGCATATTAAAATATATTTTAGTTTATATATATGATAGCGAAACACAAAACTCAAGCAAGTTGATTCATGAATTTTCAAATAAATTCCAAGATTTAATATGCAACTAGTGAAGATTTGTACATTGCAATACCCCCCTTTTTGTATAATTAAAATAACCCCCATGAATAGTACAAACTACATGTTGGTATGATTATATCAGACACTTGAATAACTTCATGCAAGAATACTATGGAACCTAAATTTTTCAATCATCATAAGGATTAAATTCACGCAATACCCTTCTCCCTTTCCCTTTCTTTGTCTCATTTACGATTTATCATTGGGTTCATCTACCACCGACGCCAATTAACTTGGATTAAAGGTTTTGTTGATGTTGATGTTGATGTTGATGACCGCTAAACTCAAAAAGACGCATTTCTAAAAATCTATACCATGGAAGTTTATAAAATGAAGGTTGTTTTACTCACCTCTCGAAGCACATAGTAATTCACACGTTCTTCGCTTATTATTCCTTTTTTCCATTTAGTGGGTCAACAAATTGTCTTCATTTCTTTTTTCTCAATCTTATATGATCTACTATTTTTCTATTTTCTGGAAGATATCATCTATAAAATTCTAGTAGAAGAGAATTGTCAATCCTTATATAATACATAAGTATATGATTTAAGATTGTATCACATGATATGTATTCTCAATAGATTTAGCTAATCAAATTTTTCTTTATCTTTTTCTACTCTATTATCTATATTTATCTAATTATTAACATTATCTTATATTTTATTTTCTTTCCAGATATATTAAGATAAAACATGATAAGATTTAAATCGATCTCATTGATCACAAATTCAAATATAACAAATATCTTATTTAAACTATATATTATTATTATAATAATAATTATCTTTACAATAGTAATAATATTTTAATCCTTTTAATTAGGATATGGAGCTGTGACGCTTTTTTTTATAATTATAAAATAATCTAAAAAATTCTTACATCAACCACCTAACATATTTTTATAAAATGATTATTTAACTTGATCAATTTTAAATAAAATAATTAAAACAAACATAATTTTTATTATTTAATTATTTCAACCATATTTAATATATCATAATATAAGCATTTCAAATATATATATATATATATTATCATAATCATTTTAATTCAAAAAAATTCTTATATTAATAATTTTTTAAACTGAAACTAATAACAATTTTTATATTAAAATTTTAGAATGTTATACATGTCCATTTATAAAGATCGAGTTGAAAGCATCCAAAGTTTCTTTTGTCAGATTCGGGCATAATGTCTTCATATTTGTCAAATTCAGCACAGATCGATCTCCCTGATTTGCTTTCGAACATCAGGAAGAGAGAGAACATAGTTGAGATATTGATCAACTCAATGGAAGGTTGTGCGAAATCAACCCCAAACCTCTAGATATTCATAATTATTGTTGGGTTGAATTGCACTTGGTTCTGAGGCAGCTCCATTTTCATCTTCATGACTTTGTCATTGATGCAAGATTGTGTAATCCTCATCATCTGATTCGAACACGTCAAATTCGTCAAAATTTTCTGCTAATTTATCATGTTGAGAACTTTCTTTTTCTCCTTCAGCTCAGGAATTGGAGGTTCGTTATTTGTTGTTGAGGGCATAACGAAATCTTGTTCAATTGATTGAATGAGGTTGGGAACCTCACTTTCTTGTTCGATTTCTGTTACATTAATTTAAGAATGAGGAGGATCAACTTGCAAATTTTCAGGTTGTTCAACAATGGTCTTGTCAATTGGGCAACCAGGTAAGTCAACCAGTTGATCTTTGTCTTTGGTTTTTTCTCCTGGAAACTTCATGGCCTCTTCAAAAGAATCTTCAGTCTCTTTAACTTTGTCAGGTCAAGATTCACTTTGACTTTGGGTAGACTTTTCTTTCGGGACAATTTTGGTGGTTGAAATGGAATGGCTTTGGAGGAATTTCGCCCTGGTCGAAAATTGAAATATATAGGGACATAAATTACTCTGTTAGCATAATGATATGATCTCATCTTTTCTAGGGTTGAACTTACTTCTGAAGTATGATTGTTTGTCTCATCATCCTAGAAATATAATGTTAAGTATTTGAATGTTTTTGTGCAAAACAAATAAGTAAAGAATTTGACATCTAAATTCTGCATGTTTGATAACCAATGTTTATCTTATGAGACTTGACTCGATACATCTGATCGTTTGAATGTTACAAAACACTTAACCAAAGATTTTCTAGATCTGGTATGATACACTCTAAATGGAACAACTTAATCACATTTCAAATTCTCATATTCAAAATGTAAGTAACTTTAAAAGAACGAAGAATAAAATAGATTTTCAATCATATTACCTCAAGTTTCTTTGAGTTTTGAAGTGCTCTATGCAAGATGTTTATCCAAAGCACTTTCACTATCCAAAGATGTACTATCTTCATTTAATGGATACTTTTTTTTAGTGACCTAAAAGTGTTCAAAGTTAGAATTCGTTGAAATTAATTTTATTAAATTGAATAAAATCGACAAAATAAAAGAATTTATGCCTTTTTACTTCGACTCTTCTATAAGCAATTGCATGTCATTAACTTTTCTTTCACTATAGGAATGGGTTTGGGAGGTCTATCTTCCATGACTTTGCCTTTTCCTTTCGAATCCTTTTTTGGAGACGAAACATCAGTGACCTTCCAAAATGTGATAATTTATTTAATGAAATTGTAAAAAATTAAAGATAATGCTAAAAAATTTGACCTACTGTTTGCTTACTTGAACGATCTTAAAGGAGGTTCATTCTTGAGACTTCTTTCTTTGACTTTCGACCCCTTTTGTCGAAGCAACCTATAAAACAAAAAATTAGTAAATAGTTAAGTCAAGAATGTTTAACGACTCAAAATAAATTATAATAAAAATAAATTGTATACAAAAATGTTAACCATATAGCTAGTTACGTGTGTATAAAAAATATTAGGTAATTTTTTATCAATACCATTGACGTATCCTAGTCGGTATCTAAATTTTTGTAGTTGTAAACATTGCAATCTTATTATATCATGTATTGTAAATGAAATTGGAAATATCATATAAACCAAATGTTCTACACAATTTAAATGATGCCTAGCTTGAAGTTTTTCAACCTGTTGTTATTAAATAAATAAAAAATATTTTATTAAAACTATTGAAAATTTTCAATCAATTTGGTTCTAGAAATGATATTTTTTCTTAAATTATAAATGAATGTTAATACCTATTATTTATTAACACGAAGATTTATCAATGATTTGCAGTTTTGTACTAGTTGAACAATAATTTAAATCAATTTGTTTTACAATTTAACAAAGTGTTGCAATTTTCCATTTTTTCTTGTAGTATTGATTATGAGTTGTATTTTATTTGTCACTGTCAGATGTCAGTGATATCTTCCAACACAATCTTTTCACTGATGTTCTTAGGTGGCTACAAAGATTATATAGGTACAAACATCAACATGATACACACTCCCAATTGAGAAATACTAGCACTCTACAAGTAAAAAAAAGTTCAATTTCCCATGCTTAAATAGTGAGAAATAAATAGTAGATTTTGTTAACAACACTTATTGATTTTGTTAATCATAAATATGGCTACAAAGGACAATCACAAGTCTTTGTTACGTGCAGCACTTGCAAGATAGGGGTTCTTTCAAGTACTTTTTTAGAAATAAAGTCACAGAATATGCCTTTATTTCCATAAATAGGTAATTTAAACCAATATTTTCATCTTAGAGTGAAAACTTGACAAACTAATACCTTGAATCGCATTGTCTCAAGTTTGTGTTCTTTTCAATTGGAGTTGGAAGCTAAGCTCACTATTGGAAAACATAGTTGGCATGTAGTTTACTCCTTATTTTATCATTTTTTATTTCTTTACCTACTATTTTGTCTAGTCTAGGAGCACATAGTTCCTATTTGGTCTAAAAACAAAAACTTGTCACTAACCCTTTCTTTATGATTTACAACACTAAAGCCAATTTCTTGTTCCATGAATTTGTAGCTATTTTGTTGCTTACAGGATGTTTTAGAATGTCATAATCGAGGGCTATTTTAACACTGTGTTTTTCATTAATATATTAAGTGTTTTTAATTAAATTACAAGAGAAATTAAATTTAGTTTTATGTTTCTCATGTTGTTATATATGGGTTAGTTGGGCCATTTTGGGCCAAAGAGAAATTTAGGGTCCATAAAGAGGGTTTAGTGAAGGTGGAAGGGTTTCAGTGGTGAAAAAGACCCCTCTTTGCAACCAACACCCTGAAAAAGACCCCTCTTCGCAACCAACATCCTAAAATACTTTCATTTCTCTCATTCTAACACTCACCCAAGTGTTATCCTTTCCTACTTCCCTCTATATGACTCTCGTCCTTATCAAAGCAAAATTTTAATACTTCAACTCAAGACAAGTTATCCTCTTCTTTTTTCTTGAGTGTATGGTTCCATTTTTGTTGGTAACCACTCCTCTTATTCTTTTTCCATTCTCCTTAATATGGTCCATTTGGGGGTTTGATTTCAAAAACTGAGTTAGTGTTGTTTTGATTGTTGAATTTCATGATTTTGGTAGAGGTATTGGTGTGTTTGGAAAAAAGCTCATTCATTGGGCACAAAGGGCTTTTCTTTCTCTTCAAATCTGAAAAGCTTGGATCTTCAATAGACAACGAAAGTTGCTTGGAAATGAACTATGATCAAGTTTGAGAAAATTGGGGTTTTGAGTTTTAAATAATGATTTTGATAGTTTGGTGAATGTTGATGAAAAGTTGAAATCTTTAGCTTTGCTTTGATGTTTTATGTGATAGAATTGACAAGAAATTGTTTGAGTTTGTTGTGGGATGAATGAGTTTTTGAGAAACTTAAAAAAATGAAAGCTTAGGGGGATGAGGCAAACTAGTTTGCATTTATCCTGGATAATTCTCGTTGGGCGTTCCTTTAGGCTCACTGAGCTAGAATCCATTTTCTGAAAATGTTGCCTTTAGTTGGGCAACACTTTTATTGGCTCGTTGGGCTAGAAATTGACTTTGAAAATGTTCCCTTTGGAGTGTTCTAGCTAGGCAATGATTTTTGACTCGTTAGGCTAGAAATCATGTTTTTGAAAATATTATCTCTAGGCCATGATTTTGGCTTGCTGGGCTAGAATTCCTTTTTTTAAATGTTGCTTCTGAAACTTTCTAGTTAGGTCATGACTTCCTTTGCTAGTTGGGCTATAATTTGGTTATTTTAAAAATTCTCTTGAAAACACTTCCTCTCTTTTTTATGATTCAAAAATTATGTTTGATGAAGTGAATGTATTATTCTTTTAGATGTAATGAATTACTAGACTTTGGCACTACCAGGGATATTGAAAATACAATGAGCACTCTTCAAATAAACCCAGAGGGGGTGAATTGGTTTAAAACAGGTATTTAAAAATTTACTTGAAACTATTTGCGGAATTTGAAATCTGGATCGTATCACTTAAAACCTTTTTCAAATCAAATCTTTTCTTTCAACTGAGATCAACTTTGTTATGCAAGTTATGCCAGAAACTTTGTATTGTTGATTATATCTTGATTACCCAAATACAACCAATGAGAGATATACAGAATTAGAATAAGACACATAACAATATATACTGGTTCACCTCACAAACTTGGAGACTACATCCAGTGTCTTCCAACCAACACTAGGTCAGAGTATTCATTAAATCAAAATATTCTTTACGAGCAATTTACAAGTGATTATCTTTATCAACCCTATATAAAGAATATGAATTCTAAAACCCTATTAGAAAAAAAATCACTAAGACTCTGAGAACCCTACTTAGATATTTCACCTAGAGAATCCTACTCTAGAAAGCTTGAAAGAATCAAATTGATTTGTCACAAATGAATACAAATATCATAAACTCTTAAAAAGAAAGATTCAAGATAGACACAACCTATGATCCTTCATGTATAAATGAATGAGAATGAATTGAGATTACCACACATTCTAGGTTATATGAATTCTAATGCTCAGAATCAATATCTTGAAAACTTTTTTTCTCTAACACATCTTCACAGAAAAACTCAAAAATCTTGATCTTCACAAGATGTGTTTTTCACTCAGAAATCAGTCTCTTGAACTCTTAGAAAGCTTAGTGTCTTTTGGGTAAGTCACTCATGTGTATTGAATAATTCTTTCAAATATGTATTTATAGAAAATAGACTAACCAGGCTTTATATAAAACTGATTTAACTGACAATAATCTATTAATTCACTGGTGTAATCAATTATTTTGCCACATGTAATTGATTAAAGCAACTAAATAATCAATTAAATTGTTCCTCACTTTTTTAGAAAATGTTTATGAATAGAATAATCGATTATTACGCAATGTAATCGATTAAAGCAGCAAAACACAATTTTCTAATAGGCCTGTGTAATCGGTTACGATTCATGGTAATCGACAGTAGCAAAGCACAATTTTCAAATTTAGCCTGTGTAATCGATTATGACCTATGGTAATCGATTAAAGCAGTAATTCATAGTTTTCTAATAAGCCTATGTAATCGATTACGATTCATGGTAATTGATTAAAGTGTTCTTTATGTCTTTTCCAGATTTAGAACAAAAGCATTTAATCGATTAAAACACTGTAATCGATTGAAACAATAAGTTTTCATTTTTCCAAAAACTTAACCATGAAAACTTATATTCTTTTGAAATCATTTAACAACTTTCTTATTTTAATGAAACTATGAATGCATGTATTTGTGAAATGCAAATGGAATGCAAGGATCACAAGGCAAATGAACTTGAATCAAACTTAAACAAATTACAAATGCCTTCATACTTAATTGGGCATGTAAAAAGCAAAAATATCTTCAAGCAAATATCAAGCTTCTTCTTCATTCTTGCTTTGATTCTTCTTGCAACTCCCCCTATATTCAACAATCTCCTCCTTTTTGGCTTTGAGCATGCCAAATATCAATTGTCCATTTGTTTAACTTTTGATTGCTTTTGAGGGATGAATGATAGAAGAATTAAACTTGATATCCTGAAATTTAAATCAGCTTTTGCAAGAACAAGTGTGATCAAGTGTTAAGTATACAATGCTTTAAATTTGCTCCCCCCGAGTTGTATAATTTCACATGAAAATATAGAGCAAAGAAAAAGAGTTATTTCTCCCCCTATGATTATTACAATTATTTCTCCCCCTATTTGGCTTATCAATGACAAAAATAATGTTCATAGAGAGAATATTAAGAAGAGAAAGCAAAACTTATATTAATTGAAATAGATGATGTAGTACATTGAACAATAGCAAAACATTAACCAAAGCGTAAAATACTCAGAAATAGACAGAAAACATCAAGAACATAAGAAACCTAAACTAGTTTGTCAAAGTCATCAAGAACTAGCCTAGCCTCTATGCTTTCCAGTTTAGATTTCATCTCTTCCATAGATGAATTTGTGTCAGCCCTGTGCTCATGGTGTAGAGACAGTAAAGCACCCATCTTCTAAATCATTAGAGATTCAAAGGGGTTGTAAGATGGCTGAGCAGGGGCTTCAGTTTCTTCTTCTTTATCTCCTTCTTCTTCAGCACCAGCAGGAGGAGCTCGCTATCTTGCCGTCTACCATCCATAGGGAGTTTTAAGCATTCCAAGCTTGTTAAGATGCTTCTTCTTGATGAGATTGTTGCTTGAGTTAGAGTTGTCAACCACCTCATTAGTGACATCTATCTTGAAGTAATCAATGAATCTAGACACAAGAACAACATATAAAATGGATAGTTAACCAATCTCTTGGCTTTCAGCATGGTTTCCTCAATGATGAGGATCCAGTTCATCTGAATGGAATTCTTCATGACATATACAAGTTTTACGTCATCATCTATGGCTTGGGCATGATTGGTGGATCTAGGAGTCAAGATATAGGTGATTATGTAATGAAGAAGTTTATTTTTATGAGTCATTGGACCACTACTAAGCCTCAATTTCAGCCTCATTTGAGGGTCAAGAAGCATCCCTCTATAGGTTTCAACTCTATTGTAACCCCCAACCTCCTCCTCAAATTTCCTTTCACCTATAAAGGAAATGCCAGCAACTTCTTGCCAGACGTCAAGAGTGATTTCCATGGCCACTCCATTAACTTGAGATAGGATAGTCCCATCCATAGAAGCTTTAGCACGGGTGTAAAATACCTTTACTAATGCAGGGTAAAAAGTACCCTTCATTTCAAAAAATTTCTTCAATCCCTGGGCTTCAATGATAGCAGGGAATTGAAAACCTTCTCTAGTAAACCATGTAAGGTTAATGTGTTTGGGAGGGCAAATGAATTTAGTGGCATTAAACTGTAGGTAGGTAATTTTATCATGCTCAGCAGGAAACCAGTGATCTAACCTATTCACAACAGGGTTAGAAGTTTCAGCACTCTTTCTCTTAGAGGTTTTTTTATCTCTTAGGTGCAGACATGGTGAATACAGAGTTAGGAATACAAATATTAGAGTATCTAGACTCAGAAGAAGAGAAATTGAAAAGCACAACTAGGCTTAAAGTAGAAGAAGAGAATGGTGTGATTTGTCTCTTCAGCAAAGCTGTATTTATAAGTTATTTTGGGCTTCAAAGTTTGAAATTTGAAAGTATAACTGTCATTTCGAATTAACCCACTAGCATAAAAGCTCAGAAGTTTCAAATTTTGAATTTGGTGGCAGTTGGGCAGTTACAATTTCCAAGAAATCTTGCAGATTTTGCAGTAACTCCATGAATAATCGCTTACGATTGTAATCGATTAATTCGTAAGCAAAATTGGTTTCTACAAAGGGTTGTAATCGATTAACACGAGGTGTAATTGATTAAACCAATTAGTGATTTATTTTAGGAAGATGAAGTGTAATCGATTACGATACTATGTAATTGATTATTTCAGTGAAATGTCATATTTTAAAAGATTTTTTTATCTTGTATAATCGATTAATTCGAAGCCGTAATCGATTATTCCAGTAAACGTTAAGTTTTGAAATAATTTTGAATGAAGAATAATCGATTATTCTGCTTTTGTAATAGATTACATAAGTACAAAATTCATTCTAAAAAGTTTTTGAAGTTCATTTAATCGATTATTCCGAGTCTTAATCGGTTATAACAGTCAATTTATCAGTATGAATGGTAATTATGCAACACATTTCGAATTTGCAATAGTTTGAGATGAATGACCAATAAATGATGAAATTTGATGTAGATGAGCACATAAATAACATGCTAACACACACTAGATTCATTTCCTAGCATGTTTCTAAGTGTGAAGAATCTATCTCTATCTAAAGGTTTTGTGAAAATATCAGCTAATTGATTGTTAGTATCAATAAACTCAATTTTGATGTTACCATTTTGGATATGATCTATGATGAAGTGATGTCTTATCTCAATGTGCTTTGTTCTTGAGTGCATAATCAGATTTTTGGATATGTTGATGGCACTTGTGTTATCACACAGCAAGGGTATCTCATGTATCTCAACACCAAAGTCTTGAAGTTGTTGCTTCAACCAAAGACTTTGTGCACAGCAGCTTCCAGCAGAAATGTATTCAGCTTCAGCAGTAGATAAGACAACACATAATTGCTTCTTGCAGTGCCAAGAAATCAAAAAGCTTCCTAACAAGTGGCATCTACCACTGGTACTCTTTCTATCCAATTTGCACCCTGCAAAGTTAGAATCAGAATATCCAATCAAGCTGATAGATGTACCTTTTGAATACCACAGTCTTACTCTTGGTGTAGACTTGAGATATTTTAGGATTCTTTTAACAATTGATAGATGAGATTCTTTAGGATTTGCTTGATATCTAGCACACAAGCATACACTTAACATAATGTCAGGTCTACTTGCAGTTAAATATAGCAAAGAACCAATCATTCCCCTGTATTTAGACTCATCAACACTTTTTCCTTTGTCATCTGAATCAAGATAGGTAGATGTTGCCATTGGTGTTGCAGCATCCTTACAATTTTCCATTTCAAATTTCTTGATCATTTCCAGACAATACTTGGCTTGGCTAAGGAAAGTTCCATTCTTCATTTGCTTGACTTGTAATCCTAGAAAGAATGTAAGCTCCACCATTATTGACATTTCAAATTCACTCTGCATTGAGACATAAAATTCTCTACACATAGATTGATTAGTTGAACCAAATATAATGTCATCCACATAAATTTGAACCAACACAATATCATTTTCTCTTTTCTTAAAGTTTTGTCAACATGTCCTCTTATGAAAGATTGTTCAAGTAAAAATTTGCTCAACCTCTCATACCAAGACCTTGGTGCTTGTTTCAAACCATATAAAGCTTTTCTTAATTTGAAAACATGGTTAGGATGCTTGTAATCAATAAATCCAGGAGGCTGGTCTACATATATTTCTTCCTCAATGTAACCATTCAAAAATGCACTTTTAACATCCATTTGAAACAATTTAAAGTTCATCAAACAAGCATATGCAAGTAACAACCTAATGGTTTCTAATCTAGCAACTGGAGCATAAGTTTCATCATAATCAATGCCTTCCTCTTGGTTGTATCCTTTAGCAATCAATCTTACCTTGTTTCTTATTATGATGCCACTTTCATCTAGCTTGTTTCGAAAAACCCATTTGTGCCAATAGGAATATGAGTAGATGGTCTAGGAACTAATTCCCAAACTTGGTTTCTTTTGAATTGATTCAATTCATCATGCATAGCTATTAACCAATGTTCATCCAGCAAAGCTTGATCAACACTTTTTGGTTCAATTGTGAAACAAAAGCCATGGTACAACAAGGATTTCTTAAAGAAGATCTAGTAGAAACTCCCTTGGATACTTCCCCAATTATGTTGTCAAGGGAAAGATCTTTAGTAGTTCTCCAATCCTTGTGCTTTTTAAAGAAGTTGACTGTTCTAGTTTATTATTTGGTTCAGCCTTTTCTTTTTCATTCAAATCATTAAGTTGCAGAAATTCTTCCATTTGTCTTGCATCAACATCACACTCCAAATCCTCCTTGGAAGGGTTAGTCTCATCACATATAACATGGACAAATTCCTCAACACACAATGTTCTTTTATTAAAGATCCTATATGCTTTACTTTGCAAAGAGTAACCAAGAAAAATTGCTTCATCAACTTTAGAATCAAATTTGTCAAGAGAATCTTTACCATTATTTAACACAAAACATTTGCAGCCAAATGCTCTAAAATGAGATATGTTTGGCTTCCTTCCTTTGTATAGTTCATAAGGGGTTTTCTTCAAAATAGGCCTTATGAGAATCCTATTCAAAGTATAACAAACCGTACTTACAGCATCCGGCCAAAAGTACTTAGGCAAGTTTGTTTCATTTAGAAGTGTTCTTGCACCTTCCTCAAGTGATATGTTTTTCCTCTCCACAACACCATTTTGTTGGGGAGTTCTTGGAGCTGAAAAATTGTGATTAATTCCAAATTCTTCACAAAACTTTTCAAAATGTTCATTTTGGAATTCGCCACCATGATCGCTTCTAATTGAAACAATATTGCAAGCTTTTTCATTTTGAATTATCTTGGCCAATTTTCTAAATGCCGTGAATGCATCACTCTTAGATCTTATGAATAAAGTCCATGTATATCTTGAGTAATCATCTACAATAACAAGCCCATAAAAATTACCCCCCAAGCTCATGGTTCTAGAAGGACCAAATAAATCCATATGAAGCAACTCAAGAGGTCTAGAAGTAGAAACAATGTAACGACCTAAAATTATTCTAGATATTATATTTTTATTAGGGTTAAATTTTTAAGAATCATTAGATAATTTTATTACTATTTTATTTTTACTGAACGGATCCTGGTATAAGTTCTAAAACATATAAATTATAGAAGTTATAGAAGTTGTTAAACTGATATATATAATACGTAGTCACAGTCCTTGTACAAGAGTCATTCTCAACGAAACATAAAGATACTACAACACTTTCATCATTCATTTCCTAGAGACAATTATGTATCTTTGTACCACCATCAGTCCAAAGCGTCAATAAAATTGACCATTGTTGCCATCTATAAAAAAAGATGAAACAAATCTAGTGAGAAATAAAATTTCTTAGTAGGCAAAACTAAACCACCAAAATATGTTAGTACGTTAGTAAATCATCATAAAATAATTATGCAAACTATATGAATGCATGAAATGAATTTTCCCAGGGTGCACATAGCCTCTACATATCGTACTGTATGTAGCTACACCTCGTACTGGATGTAGACGCTGTGATCGTCTTACACAAACATGCATGATTTATTCCATGTATCTGCACCTGGTCACTACATATCGTACTGTATGTAGTATCAAATTTTGTTTCACAAATCTCGTACTGGACTTGGAAACATAAATCAACATATCATCAATCAAAATCCATTCATAATAAAATCCATAAGCAAAATACATACCACCTTATGAAAAAAATTGTTGTTGCATAACATCATACATACCACAAGTATGGTTAAACCACCATACCTTATTCAGGCAAAATTATACCAACTTAGGCATGACAATTTAATATCTTCAGGCTACAAACAAATTATGTTAGTAGTCTAACTAATAAACCACAATATATCTTTCAAATAATTTCTAACTCCTTTAAACTTTCATAAGAAAATTATAAGCTAACATGCATTTTAATCTCCTTTCACCTACCACCCTACTACTTCATCCTCAAATTTAATTACTCAAGCATTTGAACCATTTATCTACATACCATTCAATCTCCACTTCTAAAAATTAATTCAAAACAATACCATAATAAATCTATGAACAAACAGCCCTAATATCATCAAAATCACTTCCAAAGATCACCAAATATACTTCCAAACATTGCCAATATTTCAGCCTATAAATCATCACCTATCCTATTGTTTAAATCAACATTCCATATCATAAAATAACCTTCAAATAACATGAATTTCCAACATAATAACCATAAATCTGCCCAATTAAGCATATATGTTAATCCAAACAAATGATTAACTAGAGATTTAAGCTTAGCCTACCTCAAATGGATTTGGATTTGAAATTGATTAAGTGGCTGCTTCTCTTGTAAATCCTCTAAGGAATGAAGTCTTGAAAAGAAGAAAATTTGATGTAGAGGTGAAGCTATGGTTTGAAAGTAATAAGAGAAGATAAGAAATGAAAAGCTAGGTGCAAGGAAGCAAGTAACCGTGGGATGAGTTTTGGTGCTAGTGGTTTATGAAAAAAAAATTGGAGCAGCCAAGCTATTTATACTATGTTAATTGGTTCAGATGTAAGGGTTGTAGTTGGATTATAAAATGGTTTATAAGTTAGTTTAGTTAGATTCTAACAAGGTAATCATTTACCTTAGAAGATTTTATGACTTAAGCTTTATCTTGACTTGATTTTATGCCATGTAGAAAGGCTTGGACATGAAACACAATCTGATTGGTGCTTATGTCTTGGCTGAAACAAGATTTTTATTTAAGATTCCCTCATTTAATGCTTGCTTTCCACCTTGAAGGCCACCTAGAAAGGTTGGTTCAAAAAGCTTATCTTCATTGACTTACCATTGACTTTGGTTCAAAAAGGCCACCTAGAAAGGTTGTTCAAAAAGCTTTCCACCTATTAGTTCACTTAGCTATTCCTATTCTATTGCTTTTCCACATGAATACACTTCTGGATAGTCCAAATTTGAGCTGAATATTCATTCCTTGGGCCAAAATTCCAAGAGTTACAAGTTGTGCCCAATCCAAAAGGTCCAACGGGCTAAAAACACTTATAACTAGATGGGGTTCACTCATTGTTTATTATGTACCAATATACTAGTCCAAAAATTATCATCTTATAGTATGTTAAACTAGACTTCCTAAGCTTTCTAAAAAGGTATCACATGCATTATTTGGAGTAATAAAACTCTGGCTATAACATTTTTAATCTAGACTTCAAAACTGCCAGCAAACTGAGAAATTCCATACTGACATCCCTTAAGGTTTTAATTACTGCAAGCAGTATACAAACTATATTTATCTGAAATTTTTATATGTTGTAGTAGACATCTATATCTTTAATTCCATATATTATACACTAAATTTGGATAATAATTGAGAGAGAAATAAATTTCTCAATTCGGGTGGCAGAAATGAAAGTTTTGGGCAGCTTATGTTCAAATAAAATTTATCCTATTCTTGTATCCAACTCTCATCCTACTTCCATAATAAATCATAAATATAACTCATAATATAATTTTGAGGATGTTACAAAAAACGTTTTTACTTTGAAAAGAATTCTTTGTTTGTTTACCTCTTTGACAAGCTTCACATATTTTATCATTCTCAAACTTAAGCTTAGGCAATCCTATAACCAAGTCCTTTCTTACAAGCTTGTTCATATGATGCATGTTTATATCACTTGCTCTTTTATGCCATAACCATGTTTCATTAGTTTTACTTACAAGACAGCTAGTGTTTTGAATGAATGCATGGTCAATTGACAACATATAAATGTTACCCTTTCTCTTACCAACATGGATAACTTCATCAATTTTTACTATCACAAATCAAACAGCAGTTGTTGTTGAAAGAAATTTTGAACCCTTTGTCACATGGTCGGCTTATGCTTAGGAGATTATGTTTTAAGCCATCAACATACAAAACATTTTTTATCATAGTTTGAAGGCTATCTCCTATGTTTCCTTCTCCAATCATCTTCCCTTTGTTATTATCGCCGCAAGTGACAAATCCTCCATCTTTTAGTATGACATTTGTAAGCATGGATATGTCACCTGTCATGTGCCTATAGCAGCTACTATCAAGATACCATACTGATGATTTTTCTCTTAGATACACTTGCAAAATTCAAATCAAGTAACAAGGAAAGGTACCTAATTGAGGTTGGGTCCATAGGGGTTAGTTACTTTCTTCTTCTTTTGCACCCAAATACATTCTCCATTAGGCACATAATATTTCCTAGCATAGTATTTAAAAGATGTATGCCCTTTCTTCATGCAATAGTTACAAGTTACAGTTCTTGATGATTTTTCAAAAAATAAGCATTTTGATTAAACTTTGGTTTACAAAAGCTCATTTGATTCTTCTGTTTTGGTAGTACAAATTTGGTTTTTCCACAAGGTTTTGAATCATATTTGTAATTGTAACGCCTCTCTTTGCTTGATTGATTTTAAATGAAATTCCGTGACCATTTTGTATTAGAATGATTTTAGTTGTAAATTTTTTTTTCAAAAAAGTTTCTTTTCTTCTTTGCTTTAAGTTTGTGATTGATTTGTAACATAAATGATTCGCCCTCACCACGGTACAATTATAATAAATAAATACAGTCCATGATACAGTCCTAAATATAGTGTCCAAAATAATATACATACTTTCTAACACAAATACATGCCACAGAGAATTACAAATCACAACAT
>PYAF01001742.1:105607-116141 GCA_007407185.1 Glycine tomentella | reverse complement strand
TTCTTTTAATCTAACAATCCTAGATTAATGAATAATGCATGATATGCACAATTGGATTATCAGATCATATACTTCCTTTTACATTAATCAAATTGTCTTCAAGCTTCCCATGGAACTTTTCCTTTGAGCATGTTGAAAGCACAAAATCTTGAAGCTTTGATCTTTGTTCATTGATGCTTGGCTTCACTTGAATCAACAGAGAGCTCAAGCAAAACAATTTTGGACCCTACTCCAACAAAATCAAGCAATATCAAGTGCTTTAAATGGCTAGCAAGGGACACATTGCTTCACAATGTTCCAACAAGAGAACAATGATTTCGCTTGAGGATGGAGGCATAGAGAGTGAGTCTTTAAGTAACTTAACTAGATCTTCAAGTGAAGAAGAAGAGCTTACACTTGTGGAAGCTGTTGAGGGTGATCTCTTGATGGTGAAGAGAATGTTGAGAAATTTTTGTATTGACAAAGAGGAGGCTCAAAGAGAAAATATTTTTCACACAAGGTGCTTAGTTGGAGACAAAGTGGGCTCTCTTATAATTAATGGAGGTAGCCGCACCAATGTAGCTAGTACAAGGCTTGTAGAGAATTATACTTGAACCACAAGTCATCCTAGGCCATACAACCTCCAATGGCTTAGTGAGAGTGGAGAAGTGGTGGTAAATTCTTAAGTGCTCATTCCTTTTTCTATTAACTCTTATAGGGATGAAGTTCTTTGTGACATTGTACCTTAAAGGCTGAACATATTCTCCTTGGAAGGCCTTGGTAATTTGATAGGAAAGTTATACACAATGGCATGGAGAACACTTTTGAGTTTGAGCACTTAGGCAAGAAAATTATTTTGAGGCCTTTGACTCCTAAACAAGTGCGTGAGGATCAAGTGAGGATGAAAGAAAAAAGAGTTCAAGAGCTTAAAAAAAATACTGCACTTGATAAAAATAAAAAAAGAAAAAGTCATGAGCTATCCAAGAGGAAAACCAGTGAGAAAAAAAGAGAGAAAAAAGAAGAAAAAAGGTTGAGAGCAAATAAATTCATGAGGCAAAAGAGAGTTTGTTCTTGAGAGTAAAAGAGGTCAAAAGAGTGTTATTAGCAAGACAACCTCTATATCATATGGTTCCTAACTCTCTTTGTTTGCATGTTGAAAAGGAAGGAGAAAAATTGCCCATGGCCATGCAACCTTTTTTGGAGGAATATGAAGATGTTTTTCCAAAAGAAATTCCTAATGGCTTGCCTCCTTTAAGAGGTATAGAGCACCAAATTTATTTAATTCCAGGTTGTTCACTCCCTAATAGGCTAGCATATAAGCCTTCACCCATGGAGGCAAAGGAGATTCAAAACACAAGTGAAGAAGCCACTTGATAGGGGTTGGATCCGTGAGAGCATGAGTCCTTGTGCCATGCCAATTATTCTTATGCCTAAAAAGGAAGGAACATGGAAGATATGTACTGATTGTAGGGCAATAAACAACATCACCATAAGTTATAGACACCCTATCCCTAGACTTAATGATCTTTTAGATGAATTGCATGGTTCTACTATCTTCTCTAAAATTGATCTTAAGAGTGGTTATCATCAAATAAGAACGAGGGAAGGGGATGAATGGAAAACGGCTTTCAAAACTAAATTTGGACTTTATGAATAGTTAGTTATGCCTTTTGGTTTGACTAATATACCTATTACCTTTATGAGGCTTATGAATCATGTGCTTAGACACATTATAGGCAAGTTTGTGGTAGTGTATTTTGATGACATTCTTATTTATAGTGCCAATTTAAATGATCATTTGAAGCATGTTAAAAGTGTCTTTGATGTGCTTAGGAAGGAAACCTTGTAAGGAGCTATTGATAAATGTACCTTTTTCACTTCACAAGTTTTGTTTCTAGGTTTTGTAGTAGTTGCTAAAGGAGTCCAAGTGGATCAAGAGAAGGTGAAAGCCATCAAGGAGTGGCCAATTCCAAAGAGTGTGAAGGATGTTAGAAGTTGAAGGGTGCATATGATGCATCTAATGTAGGCATTGGGGAGGGGGTTTGATTCAAGATAAACATTCTATTGCTTATTTTAGTGAGAAATTGAAGGGTGCATGTTTAAACTATTCCACTTATGATAAAGATTTGTATACACTTGTTAGAGTATTGCAAACTTCGAAATATTATCTTTTACCTAAGGAATTTGTGATCCATAGTGATCACGAGTCTCTTAAATATTTAAAAAGTAAAGGCAAACTCAACAAGAGACATGCCAAGTGGATTGAATTTATTGAGAAATTTCCTTATGTTATAAAATACAAGCAAGGCAAATTGAATGTAGTGGCAAATGTCTTATCAAGGAGGCATTGTTTGATTTCTATGCTTGAAACTAAGTTGCTTGGTTTTAATCACATAAAGGAATTGTACTCAAGTGACCATGACTTCTCTAGTATTTTTGTTTTGTGTGAGAAGGGGGCTCATCAAGGGTATTTTAGACATGTTGGTTTCTTGTTCAAGGAAAAGAAACTATGTGTGCCTAAAAGTTCTTTGAGAGAACTCTTCATTAGAGAAGCTCATGAGAACAACTTGATGGGGCACTTTGGCGTGGATAAAACTTTGGCTATTTTACATGAATATTTCTTTTGGCAAAAAATTAGGCATGATGTGCATAAGCTTGTATCTCAATGTATTACTTGTCATAAAGCTAAATCTAGATTAATGCCTTATGGTTTATATACACCTTTGCCTATTCCTAACTCCCCTTGGGTTCACATTTTCATGGATTTTGTGCTTGGTCTCCCAGGATCCAAGAGGGGAAAGGATTCTATATTTGTTGTTGTTGATAGGTTCTCAAAGATGACACACTCTATTCCTTGTCAAAAGAACGATGATGCTTGCGCAGTGACCAATCTCTTCTTCAAGGAAGTGGCAAGACTTCATGGATTGCCTAGGAGCATTGTGAGTGATAGAGACACAAAGTTCCTTAGCCATTTTTGGAAGACATTGTGGGGTAAGCTTGGCACAAAGCTCTTGTTTTCATCAACGTGCCACCCACAAACGGATGGCCAAACCGAAGTGGTGAATAGGACATTGGGTCAACTCCTTAGATGCTACATCAAAGGCAATTTAGGACTTGGGAGGAGTGCCTACCTCACATTGAGTTTGCATATAATGGAGTGGTTCACAAAACCACTTCCTTATCTCCTTTTCAAATTATCTATGGCTTCAATCCTTTAATTCCTCTTGATTTATTGCCATTACCTAACACTTCTTCTATGGTTAATCATGATGATTTGTCTAAAGCTTCTTATGTTAGGAAATTGCATAAAAATGTGAAGGCCCATGTAGAGAGGAAGATACAAGAAGCAAGTGATCTTCAATGAAATAGATTTGGTTTGACTTCATTTGAGGAAGGATAAATTTCCTCAAGAGAGGAAATCCAAACTCCAACCTAGAGGAGATGGACCTTTTAAGATTTTAGAAAGGATCAACAATAATGCATATACACTTCAGTTGCCAATTGAGTATGGTGTGAGTAACACCTTTAATGTTTGTGATCTTTCTTTGTGAGATGTAGGTACAAGTGAGGGAACACACTTGAGGTCAAGTTCCTTTCAAGAAGGAGGGGATGATGGAGGTCCATTACAAGCTCAAGACCAAGGAGGAGAACTTGAAGAGCTTCCTTTGGTCAGCCTTAAAGGACCCATGATAAGAGCTAGAACTCAAACCCATCAAGAGCATATTAAAGTTAATTTTCACCTCTTAACAAGCATGAAGAAGCACACCAACTAAAAAAGAACAAGGACTAGATTTTGTACTCTCAAGTTGAATTTAATTCCATCACTTATAGTGACAATTGTAGTGGCAATAAATAGGCCTTTAGTGGCAATAAACAGGCTTAAAGTGACAATTGTTTAATAAGTGTAGGTGCACTTGTATGTAATTTTAGCACCTATGTAAACTTGTAAAATTGTAGTTTGTATGTGGCTGACTCAGCCATGAGTCATCATTTGAATAGCTTGCAACTCATGCTTCATTTCATTTTCCATTTCATTCCACTTGCATTTAGCTTACATTTTTTTTAGCTTAGGCAGCTTACAAGACAAGCTTTAGGACCTTGGCTATATAAAGCCAACAAAAATGTATTGTACACACTTTTTGGCAAATTAATAGAACTGTGAAATTTCTTGTGAGAGTTTCTCTCTTTGTTCTTGTGCAAGAACTTCCTGGATCTTATCAATGACTTCTCAAGACTATTGTGGCGATTCTTCCTAGACTCATTGGAGAGCTTCTCCATGGCATCATCCACCTTCATTTCTTGTCTAATTCCATCCTTTATTGCTTACTTTCTTTGGACCTCATTCACGCCACTCTTGCTCCAAAATCTTGAGTAAGAGTTTGAGTTCTTGAAGATTGAGTTTCATTGCAAGGTAGATTGGGTAAATCAATGTTTAAGAAGTTTAGACATACATCACAAGTAATATAGGCATGAATTCAATCGCCTATTTTGGCCAAATATTTTTCTAATTTTTAATTTTTTTACCTTTTGAATTTGTACAAATTTAGACAAAAAATAAAAAATAAAAGGGACCAATATGGGTTGGCCCGATGAGCCACTAGGCCTATATAGAATTCAAAAAATAAGGCTCATATAGAATATGGACTAATATGGCCCAATCCATTTTTCATGGTTGGCCTGATGAATAGTGAAAACAATAGGAATACCCACAATAACCAAGAGGGGAGGTGAATTGGTTTAAACTTGGTCTTTTAAAATTATTTATAAAATCAGAGTTAATGGATCTTAATCACTTTTAAATCAAGAATGCTTTTAATCAATCAAATTGCTCAGCCCAAGAAATCAATAGCTCAAAATAGAACTTGTTGAGTAATGATAAAACTACCAAGAACAAATGAACAATATTACTTGAAAAGATAGAGATATGAAAATCAACACAAGCAATTTATACTGGTTCACTCCTCAAGAGAAGCTACATCTAGTTTCTTCTAATCAACACTAGATTAAAGTTCAACTATTATAAAATTCTGTTCTTACAAGCTTTACAACAATCTCTCTTTATCAATACTAGATAAAGAATAGAAATCTAAAACCCTATTAGACTCCTAAAGATCAAAAACAAGAGAACACTATTCTGTTTTTCCCTAGAGAACACTACTCTATTCTTCCCTAAAGAACACTACTCTAGAACGAGCTTCAAAGAACCCTTTACAATAGCACCAAATAACAAAAATTGTAAAATCAAAATTACACTCAAAGATTAAGGAGAGAAGCAACCTGATGATCCATTGAAAATGAATGCAAATGAATTACCAACCAAGGTTGAATGCAGAAACAAACTTTCAGAACATGCTCTCCTTTACTCTTTAGAAATATCTAGCCCAAGAAATTATTCAATACCCATGAAGATTAAAGAGTTGGACAACAAGTAAGTAAACCCAGAAAAACACTTTAGAACTTTATGAAGGCTTGTGTGTATTCAGAAATTTCGAAGTATTCAAGTTAAGTTGCAAGCCAAGCCTTCTTTCTATTTATAACAAAGTTTTGTAACAACCTGTAATCGATTAAACTACCACTTAATCAATTAAAGTGTTTAAGGCAACTTTTTGGGTTTCATAACGAACAATATAATCGATTAAACCGAGCTGTAATCAATTAACATAATGAAGTTTTATAATAGAAATAGCCTGTGTAATCGATTACAAATAATGTTAATCGATTAAGACAACAATGCAAGCTTTTTCAAAATAGCATATGTAATCGATTACAAATGATGGTAATCGATTAATTTAGTAAAAACATGATTTTCAAGATAGCTTGTGTAATCAATTACAATAAATGGTAATCGATTAAAGTAGAAATGTATTATATTTGAATTACACTATGAAATCGATTACAAGAAATGCGTAATCAATTAATATGTACATTAAGGCTTTTCCATTTGTAAACACAAGTCATATAATCGATTAATTTCTGATGTAATCGATTAAACTGTTTATCACAGCTTTTACAGTTTTAAACATGAACAAAATAATCGACTAAACTTATGGGTAATCGATTAAAATAGTGAAATTACATTTTTTCAAAAACTTTACCCATTTAGATCTTTTTCGAAATAGTTTTGATTCTTGATAAAAACTCTTAAGCATGTAAATGACTATATGTATGCAAATGCAAGGATCAACAGATTTGTTTCTCATACACTTGGATTTGGATTTCAATCTTCAAGGTATGTGAAAAGTTCAAAACACTTCTAAGTCAATAAGCTTCATTCTTCTTGTTGCTCCCCCTATATCCAACAGATAGAGTTGTTGGGCCGAGCCGACCCACCCATTATGCCACCCCTAATCCTATCATTTTTTGTTCTTTCGAGGAATGTTGTTAAGCTAATCGGGGACTACATGAATGAATTAAAGTATAACTTTGTCCTTGGGGTGTGTATTTGGTTTGGAATCTTCGTGTGGCTCATGTTGATCCCATGAGTTGGAGTATCCTTGCAAGTTTGGGTCCCTAATGCACTATCGATAGTCTCATCTCAGTGAGAGTGTTTTGTCGGGTTTCCCAATGTGTGAAAATCTGGCAATTGCATGCCTTTTTGGTATGGGTGTTCAAAAAATCAGATTATATAAAACAAATCCATAATCGCCCATATCCAAACCACCTTAAATCCATTTTAATGGATTGGTGATGTTTTTCGGTCAACATCAGCCGAGGCTGTTTTGGGTTGATGTCAGCTAGAGCTTTTTTCTTGTCAACATTGGTCATAACTATTTTTTGGTCAACGTTGTCTATAGGTTTTATGGCTGATGTTGACTACTGATTAATTTTTGGTAGACATCAGTTAAGGCTATTTTTTGGTTGGCGTTGAATAAGGTTTTTTTTTCAATTGATGTCAGATGAGACTATTTTTCGACTGATATTGACTGGGTTTTTTTTTTACGAGGCTATTTTAACCAATGTTAGCTAGGGTTTTTTGGGTCGACGTCGGTCAATGATATTTTTTAATCGACATCGACTAGGATTTTATTGGTTGACTTTGGTCGAGGCTATTTTTTTATTGGCGAAAAAATATCCCTGACCGACGTCACTCGAAAAGTAGTTTTAGTTGATGTCAGCTAAAGAACATCCCTGACTGAAATTGATAAGAAAATATCGTAGTCGACATTTGCTAAAAATAGCCCTAGCTGATGCCGGCAAATAAAACATTATTGGTTGATGTTGGCCGGAAAAAACCTAGACGAAGATAGCCAAAAAATGGTCTCGTTTGACCAAAAAATCATAGCTAACGTCAATCGAAAAATAGTGGCAATTGACGTTGGCTAAAAAAATCCTAGCCTATGTCAACAAAAAAATAGTCATACCTGACCTCAGCCGAAAATAGCCCTAGACGATGTCAGCAGAAAAACTTATTGATTAACATTGACTTGAAAAACCTAGCTGACCTCGACCAAAAATTGTTTCACATTGACCGAAAATAGCCTAGTCAATGTCGACCAAAAATAACCCTAACAGAAGTGGAGAAAAAAAAGTCATGACTGAAGTCATCTAAAATTAGCCATAGCCGAAGTAGGTTGAAAACTTATTTATGGTTTAAAACTAGATTTAAAGTCACAATGAGTTTGAACTGTAAACCGGTTTAAAAAAATTCCAAACCACTTTTATCCAATTAAGTGGGTATGGTTTTTAAATCCAATCCATTTAATTGGATTTGGATTGGATTTTGAAAATCCATTCCATGAACACCCTTGCCTTTTGGGCTTCTTTCAAAATGTTTTTAACTAGTAACACATGCATATGAATTCAAAAATTAAATTTGCACCATCATGAATGTGTATCTTTAAGATCATATATAGTTATGTGAAAATGGTACAAATGTTTTGTCACGTGTGTGGATACTTTATTTTTAATTTTTTTTAATGTTTACATTGTTATATATGGTAAGATGTATCTCACTCTCTATCTGTTTGTGTTTGGGCTAATTGCCACCCCAGGTGAGGATCATCAAAGTAGTAACATGATGCTAAAGAAGAGGATTATCCTCACATGCTTAGTTTATATTTGAGTTATGGAAGTTATGCTCTGATAGTTATGGATTTTATATTAATGTTTTCCATATAACTTGTATGGCCTTTAGAGTGTTAACCTTTATGATTTATCTTTATTTATGTAAATTATGATGTCTAAGAGATTTCAGATGTGAACCATTTACTCGAATTTTTTTTTGGAAAGCCAATAATTCAACATATGTGTTTTACTTTTTTTTTTTGCAATATTAATTAACTAAGCTTTTGGGGTAAAGGGTGTCACACTACTCCTGGAGTTGCTTTGTGTGGAGGCATCTTCCGTGACTATAAAAGGAGTCTATTAGGTTGTTATACGCACCATTTTGGAATTACTTCATCTTTAGAAGTTGAGCTTATGCGCTACTAGTAGGCTTTTAACATTGATTGTTTTCGATTTTCAACATCGATTTTTAATCGATGTTGAAACCACCAATGTTAAAAGTATCTATGCTAACATTGGTTTCCAAGAACCGATGTTAACATACAGTCCATTACATCGATTTTTAAGAAAATTGATGTCGTATAATAACAAATGAATAAAAAAATGTTAAATATGCAAAAATCAACATCAATCTTTTTGGAAAAACTGATATTGTAATTGCACAACAACATCAATTTTTTGGAAAATCGATGTGATAAGTCCAACCATGACATCGATTTTCCAAAAAACCAATGTTGTGCAATAACAATATTGGTTTTCCTAAAAATGATATTGTGAGTCCAATCATGGTGAAAATCAACATCGGTTTTTCTAAAAATCGATGTTGATTTTTACACCACAACATCATTTTTTGGAAAATCAATGTTGTGAGTCCAATCATGACATCGATTTTTAGGGTAGCATCTCAAACTTCCTCAACACCGACCTTCACTTGATCATTGGCCAAAGGAACATTATGGATGGTTTTTGATCCCTCATAAACTCTTCCAAGGGCAACTAGGCAGGAGGATTATCATCAACATACAACCCACGTTTGTCTGATGCACCCGTGTCTGGGTCCTGCCCTATCGACACATCTTCACTTTGTGCTGACATAAGCAGTAGAAAGACCAACCTCAAGCTCAGGAGGCAGAACGAGTCCCTACGATTGCATCTGGGACTGCATGTGGCTGAAGGACAACATTAGTTGTTGAGTCACTTTTTCAGTGATCGACTGCTTCAGCTTGCCCCTGATATTCTATGTCAGCTCCTCCTTAAGATTTTGTTTGATTCGATCCAACTCTAATAGGCTAATCGACATAGACGTGCGGGAGCTTGCTGAAGCCGGTCCAAAGTATTGTTTGATCGTCACACTGGCTTCAACAACACGGACACGACTAGAGTGCTCTAGTCGCCCAATGGCAGCAGTCAATACATCCTGACGTCCAAGGGCGACAAAGCTGCCCTGTTGTGACTGCTCTTCAAGGGAATCCTACAGTCAAGAAAATATTGTACTAGTTTACGGATTACTGTAGTTATTATAAAAATTGACCATTGAAATAAAAAATAACTCACAATCCTTTCTGCAATTTTGCTTGCCGCCTTATATGTCATATTTCCTATTTTTTGGTGCGAGCCATCTTCCACTTTAGGTGTCGTCTAATGGGAGATGGAGGATCAACAATTGTTTATGTGCTCCTGGATTGAGCCGTTTGCTCTAATCGTTTCTTTTGTTTTTGCTCCCTTAACTTTTCTTCAAGTAAATCATAACCCCCATGAGAGAACACTTAAGGGGAAGTGTTTAGTTTCTGGATGGTCTGAGCCTTCTTTCTAACATCTTGTCACAATTAGATAGAAACTTGTCAACAAAATACGCTTGAAAATAATGCATAATTGTTAAATTCATAAGCAATGCAAGTCAACTAACCTCCAATGAAGGGTGTCTACGAGTCTGACAAAATTGGTTCCACTTTTCTTTGTTGATACCGTACTTCTCACAGGCAGTGTCATCATCCTCTTCCTTGCCTTGTGCCAGAACCCATTTGGAGGTCAAATTTGACTTAAATTGCCTCCATCACTATCTTATCATCTTAAGGATTTTCTTCTTCATCCATTGGTCGGACGCTTCTGAAATATCAAATTCAACATGCGATACAAAAAATATATTTAATAGTTAGTCAATAACATTCAACATTTTAAATAAAGTGAAACCAATTACAATAACATTCAACATTTAATTGAAATACCTGAATGTCCTCCCAAATCAAATCCTTCTGAGCTACAAGAACTTCTTTCCAATTAAAAAAATGTAACATTAACCTTGTCCGGAGTGATGATCCCCAAATATGTCCTTAATTTCTTTTTGTAGGGACCATTGTTACGCCTAATTCATTTCTACTTATTTACTTATTTATTTTTACGCATAAAATTTTTTTCTTCCTTTTTCATTTCTTTTAATTTTCAAAAATGTAGTAATAACCCATAATTAAATTAAAGTTCATTTAAATTTCTGAAAAACAAGTGATGAAACGTAGTGAGCTTTATCTAATGGCTGTAAATATTAAACATACAT
>PYAF01001742.1:79335-105507 GCA_007407185.1 Glycine tomentella | reverse complement strand
TTTTGACCCCAAGGGTATTCTGTAATTCCCATTTTATAGAAATGTGTTATTACTATTTATTCTGTCCACATTTCTAATTCCCTCCTACAATTTCCTTTAAACATGTATTTTACTGATTAATTCGAAATACTAACTACGAAATTAATTCGAAATACTGATTACGACATTAATATACAGATAATTAGTTGGGGTGTTACAACCATCAGCCTTCCTAGTGGCAAAATCCATATGAACCACTGGTCTCTTGGTCCTGACGAGACGGGTAGCCAATGATCTCATCCGTGTTACTTTTCTAGTCTTCTTCGACATAGACGACGAAGGTGCTAACTTAGGAGGAGGAGGGGAGCTCAGTGATGTGGTCATGTGCTTGTTAAAAACAACATTAATTATAGTCAACTCACTTTGTATTGTAAAGTAAGTAATTCTAAATATGGAAACAAGTAAATATAAAAATGATTACATTATATAATGTTAATTAATTCTCCTTCATCATGATCATTACGATTTGCATGGATGTCGTCAACTTCTTCTATGTTGACGTTAGAAATTTGTGTGGAGAAAGGAGTGACACAAGTATTAAGGGTTGAATCATCATCTTCAAGATTAAGACCAATTGTTTTTCCATGTAGAACCACTAACCATCTTTCATCACAAGGATCTTGAACGTAAAACACTTGTTTAGCTTGTTCTGCCATGATGAAAGGTTCATTCTGATAAGCTAACTTCTTAAGATCTACCAAAGTAAATCCCAAATCATCAGTTCACACACTGATATTGCTATCAACCCACTTACACTTGATCTCCAAGTACACGACATGAAGGCAGTGAGATGAATTCCACCACAATCAAGTATGCACCTGGAGAACAAAGTGAAATGCATTGTACCAAAATTTCATCAAATTTAAGAAAATAAAGTTAACTTATACATATGAATCTACTATAAAAAGTTACCTCTTCCCAAACTGTCCAAACAGACAATTCAAGAATCAATACAACGATTAATCTAAACTATCCAGAAGAATCATTGTATTGGATCTCAAACGGGAAACTAAGGTTCACTCATTATGAATATTAATTATATATATAAAGAAATAGTCATTAATCACATAAAACAAGTTACAAAAGCACTCGTATACATGTAGAACCTAAAAAATGTATGAAAGGCATTTGTACCTGTGATGATGGTCACTAACAATCTCCAACAATGAATCTCGTGATGACGATGCAAATAGGAAAAAGAAAAGTGCCTACAAATTAAATTGAATATTGAACATGTTATATTCAAACCTTCAAGAAACTCATGGCGACATCATATAATTGTACTCTTTTTATCAAGCAAAAGGTAGAAGTAGAAGTGGTATATGGCTATGATATTTAGCATATATATAATATAAGGTCATGCAGGAAATTAGTCACTTAATTAGTCACATCAAGAGGAGAGTGTTATGAGTCCCACCTATTTAATGATTGATTTTGAATTCAAAACCTTGGAGGAGAGCCATAAAAGAGGGTGTGAGAACAAAAAGAGCACAGATACAATGTTAGACTTCAAATGATATCAAATTCGCTTGTTTTTCTACCGTCACCAGGCGCTTCAACAATGTAGGCACAACTTTCATGGAATTTGTTTGAATAGACATTTTTTTCTACAATATGATAGAGTGGTAGGAGATTTTCTGACTTTATGAAAAATTGATGAAAGAAACAACATATTTTTGAAATTACATTGAGAGAGAGAGACAGTTTTTGAAATTTTGTGACTATGAAAAACTTATGAAAGAAGCAATATGCTTTTGGAATAAGATTGAGTGACAACATGGTACGAGATTGTTTGACTTTACGAAAAACTGATGAATGAAACAATATATCTTTGTCATAAGATTCAGAGGTGACTGAAAAACTAATGAAAGGAACAGTGTATATATAGGTTCAATAAACCATGGGATTAAATTAAATAATCATTGCGTGGAACAAAATGACAAAATTTTAGCGTCATTATTTTCTTCACATGGAGTTTAATGTAACTAATTTTGTATTGATTAGTTCAATGTAACTATCTTTGTGTAACACCCTGAAATTTTGATAACTGAATATATATGTTTGATGTATTTGTTGTCATTGTTCGATTATTTGATTAATTTAGATTGGCTGATTTGTTGTGCATTTTACCCTGGTGCAATTGCTTGGTATGTATATTAGGTTGTGCGAAGCTTGTTTGAGCTGCGTTGAAAATTGAGTGATTCTGAGTTTGACCCAAAACCTATTTTAGTAAAATCACCATTCTGGATTGGTTAATCGTTGGATCGCCTTCAAATTTTAAACGTAGGTTTCTATCCCAAATATGCAAAGTTTGACCGTTGGGATTGTCGAAATAACATTTCAAGCGCGAGAAGTTATTTTTTCACAGAAGCGGAAACTATAAAATTGGGTCAGCTCGCCTGGGCGAGTCAAGGCAGTGATAAATACGTATGGTAGCATCCAGACCACCAAATTTGGTCCTCTTCCTCCATCAAACAGCTCCCAAGTTCCCACCATCCTCCTCCACCACCCACAGCCATCGGAGACCACCATAAGGCACCGCCACTTGCCATTGGACCATCGCATGAAGATGAACACTTTAATCAGAGCATAATCTTCAAAACTCAACTCGAGGATCCGGTAGAGAATCAAGCCTCCAATCCTCATTTCTTGGTTTCCTTGAGGTAATCGTGATTTCCTTTGTCTTTTCCTAGCTAGTTTAAGCTTCTCTTAGTGTCTCTTGTGTGTTGGGTACCGTTGTTGGAAGTTTTACACTTTCTTTGAAAACCCCTTTGAAAATGAGATGTTGTAAAAGTCTTTTTTTTATGAAATTGATGTCATTTTCGTGATCCTTGTTGAATCCCAATCATATTAGTGTAATCAAAATTTCAAAATGATGTCTTTTGATGTGAACTCTCAAAACATCGTTTAGCCCCTTTTCGATTTGAGTGGGTATTTGACCCCAAATGTTAATTTTGACCTTGCCTTTGAAATCTATACTAATTATATAGAGCTCTGCGTTCGGACAAGCAAGTGTATTCGAAGAATCACGAAACAACACCACTAGGCTGTTACAGGGAGAACTCCTAGTTAGGTAAGGGGAGTTTATTATTTGGTTATAGTTTTGGTACCATAGTTGGGGGCCAGGGAGTCCAACTATGAAGATAATTGTCTGTCCCTGTTGTGTGATGGTTTTTCAAGAAAAACTAAGTTTTTAACTAATCGGATGCGATGTATTTATGAGTGATGTGTGTTTGTTCCTGTGTGTGCTCGTTTTCAAGGCAAATGATATTTTTAACTAATGGGACGCTATGAATTTGCTTGTTGATGGATAAAACTGTGAATGATGTTGTTGTTGTAATGATTGGATTTTTTTGGAAAAGTCTTAATTACAGAGGAGACTCTGCCCAAAATTTTATAATTCGTTCTCTGTTTAATTATTTACTAAATTTTTAAATGGGCATGAGAGTTTGTTTTCTATACTGTAATCCTCCTCTTTAATTTAGAGTTTTCCAAAAATATCAGTCTCGTGTAATATGGATTTTGAATGAATGAGATGATATTGATGATTATGATGATGATGTGGAAATGAGATAATGTTTAGGTGTTTGGTGATGTTTAAATGAGATAATGTTAATGTGGTTGATAATGTTGAAATGAGATGATATTGGTGTTATGATGATAATGTTGAAATGAAATGGCGTTGATGTTATTGATGACTTTGAGATGACATGATCTAGATGTTGATAATGACATTGATGAGAAATAGTACTGATGTGAACAATGTCATTGTGTGATGTGGATATACATGGATACCCATGAGGGTGTATGACTGGTTATCCTTGAGGGGAAGGATTTGTTCCTAGCCAGGTCATGCATTGATGGTGCCCATGGTTGTATGTGCTATATGTCCATGTGGGGTGCAGTGACTAGTTGGATAACCTTGCGAGGGAGGGTTTACGAATTTTAAGCATCCAGGAGAGAAAGGGATTGTTAAAAATCTGGTCCCTAGCTATCCGTGGTCAGTGAATCGGTGATGTTGTGTATATGCATGAGGGGTGCATGACTGGATAACCTTGCGAGGGAAAGTTTACGAATTTTAAGCATCCTAAGAGAGAAATGGATTGTTTAAAATTCTGATCCCTATCTATCCATGGCAGTGCATTGCTGGTGCCCATGTTTCATACTTCATATTTGCGTGGATGGAAATAGAATGATGGACAGTAAGTACAAGGGGTACTAGGGGGCAATCATTCTGTTTGGAACTCCCTTGTGACTCAGGACTGATCACCATGGGGGGAGCGACTAGTGCACGACAGGGTGACCTCGACGAGCTACTGCATCATTTTCCTAGAGAGACTATTTCCATGAGGATGGTACCACATTGCATTATAAGAGATGAGTCAGGTGCATGCATCATTATGAGAATTATTGTTTTGATTTGTGAAATATGGTGGATGACTGGTTTGTTGAGTGTGTATTGAATTGATGGATTATCGAGGATGATTGTGGTTGTCATTATTGATTTCTTTCTAATCATTTTCGTTTGATGCTTGTTGTATATGTATAATAAACTCACCTAGCATTTGTTGTACCGTGTGGTTGGTACCTGTGATGATCGTGAACCTTCGTTCGTGGGAGCAGATGAGCAGCAGTAGGTGACCTTGGAGGGAGATCTTCTTTTTGGTTGAGCCGTCGAACCGACGTGATAAGGTTGGAATTCTTTTTGGAAAAGAGTTATGTTTTGTTAATAAACTCTTTCTTAGTTAGTCCCTTGATTCTTTTTGTTGGTCATGTAATTCCAGACATAAATATTTGTAAATACTACTAGATTATGTTCTGACATGTGAATGATATGTAATTTTTTAAATATACATCCATATATATCCATTTATGTATTTGTTCTGTTGTAAGATAATTGTATTATCGCGAAATATTTACTACCATTTTCATAATCAAGTTAATGGAGTTTTCATAAAAATTTGAAATTCACATGATTAGAGTTAGTGATATCGTAATGACGAGGCGAGTCGTTACAGTATTCACTCAATAGATGTTTAAAATTAAAGCTAAAATTTCTTCAATATGTTACTTGTATGATAAAATTTCATTTACAACTCATAATTCTAATTATATTTCCAAATATGTAATACAGAATAACAAAGAGTCAGAAAAAGGTTATGAACATTATAAAGTAAGAATCATGAAAAAACATGAAAACAAGAGAGAATTCATGTATCGTATGGAGGAAGTGAAAGGCACGTAAATAAACTATAAGGAGGTAGCACAAGAACTATAAGTACCTTAAGCAGTAGGCTTGTTAGAAAAGTAAAAATGATCAGCAATTTAATTTACGTGTTCATTGGCTTTGTAGTGAATTGCATAACATTTACATACTATACTAATGTATTCTGACAATCCACATAGAAGGATAAAAAGACAAAGAGAATTAATTAATTAATTAACCAAATGTCTTCCTAGCAAGCATGTCTTCCAAATTAAACTTGCATAACCAGCCTACTCTCCATTTACATAGTGGAGAATTAATTATGTGGCTAAATTGAATTAAGAACAAGACAATGGTATGGCTTAGAAGAAACAAAATCAATTCTCGAAGCCAATTTTGCATTAGTTTTTTCTAAAGGGTTGGATAACTGAAGGCACACTAAGATGTAAATTTTTCAGAAGATAAGCCATGTATATTAGAATTAATTAATTAATTGAAGGCACACCAAGATGTAAATTTTTCAGAAGATAAGCCATGTATATTAGAATTAATTAATTAACTAAAGGCACACCAGGACGTAAATTAATAAATTTTGTGATATTTGTGATTAAAACACAGTGGCAAGAGTACAGAAAACCATGTTTAAGCTAATTTTCCCCTCTTCAAGTTTCATTTCTCATTGACAACTGACAATTGATAGAGAGAACAAGAATATACCCCACCCCGAAAAGGGAAGCTCTACACTACAAAAAAAATAGTGTTTTTGTGGAAGTTTTATTTTGGCGATCTCAATAAACCGCCACAAATGTTACCATTTTTTTAAAAAAATCTAACCACCCATCATCAGTTATGCATGTGTGTTAATATGTTATTTTTCAAAAAAAAAAATTGCAAAAGACCATACAGTGTATTATTTTAAAAAAATTGCAAGTGTCGTGACCCACACTCTGGCACCCAAACTTGAGCACCCACTCTCCAACTCTCATTTAGGGTTCATTCATAGTGCCGAAATATTTAGGAGACATCGAGGCCTCCGTCAATTCCACCTTCGATCTCCAATGGAAGCTCCTGCAAGCCGCTATTGCTGTTGATTCCTACGGTGGAGTTCAACCCAAGTCTCTCCCGTGTCTCCTACCTCCGCTGTGTTCCAGGTATTTCACATCCCTAACGATTTCGGTTTCTTGATTCGAAAATAAAACTTCACGGTTTATGTTTACCCTATGTTTATCTCTTATCCTTTTTATTTGTATTATTTAGATTCTGTAGAATGTTACATTTTCTATGCGTCACTGCACTGTGCCTTTTCGAGTGTTGCTTAGGCTTTCGTTATGCTTATTTTTTCATTGACGAGATTCTGCTGTGGAATTAATAGTTTGGCTTGATTATTTTTTTTCTATTGTATTTTTGGTTTTTCAATCAGATTTTTCTAAGAATGTGCGCTGACTTGAAGAGAATTAATGGTTTAAGTGCTATGAGTTGTAAAGCTTAATCATTATTCATTAACTAAAAGTATATAATTTGTGCACACATAAAAGGATTACAAATTTAGATCTAGTTACTTAAGAGTTTTTAGTGCAATTATGAAGAATTGAAGTTTTACTTTGGTATCATTTGCTAATAGACGATTTAATGGGTATTAATTTTAAGTAGGTATTTTTATTTAGACTTGGGACTTGGCTACTTATAAAGTTTAGCTTTTGTCCATCAATGAAAACTGACTCCTATTTTCCATGGTAATTTAGGCCTAATTTGGATTTGGTTTTCTCTAGCTTACGTGTCCTTTTCAATTGGATAAATATTTAACAATTAATTTATAAATGTTTATGGAGAAGTTAAACTGTATATATTAACCATTTAATTTATGAATAAAATTCATTCTGTTTTTGGTTTTAAAAACTGTTTTCAAAAGGAAGGAGTATTGAAGATATGTTGTTGTCCATATAGTTTGCATTAAAAGGCATTACATGGCAATAGTGATATGTTGTTCTCAATCTCTTCTTTCTTTCTATTTTTTTATCTTTTTTTATTCCCTTTCCCAAAATACAGACCGAAGAACTCCAGAATGATCATTTGAGGAGAAAACTCACTTTCTTTTTGTTTTGATGTGGTAAATGATTTCATTTTTGAATGATATTGCATTTTTTTAGTTGGGTTGGTCTCATTTGTAGTATGCAAGTGATGTGTTTGATCAAATGCATGAATGAACTTTGTATTTCTTATAAAAAACTTCATTTTATTTTTTAATTTTGTGGTTTGGTATTTGACAAATATGGACAATCCTTGCTCTGTGAACCATTATTTTTAAGTGACTATTTTAAGTGTATGATATATTTAATATATTTTAAATATAAATTCTAATCAAAGTGGTCCACTAATATACAAATTAAGTGTGTTTTATTTATTTTGTAAGCTGATATAATAGTAGAAAGTGAGCAACACGAGCATAAAAAAATTAGTAGATTATTTGGGGGCCAAATAAATGAAATATAAATGATTAGAATTTTGGCAGTCACCTTAATGATTGGCATAAAAATGATTAGTAGATTATTTGGTATACAACCACCTTAATCAAAGTGGTCCACTAAGCTAAATGAAATATAAATGATTATTTCTCAAAAACAATTTTAATAAAAAAATGTGTTAAATAGTGATATTAATATGTATGAGGTTGTATATAGCTAATTATATATTTGTATAGTTACTTAATTAATATAAGAGATTAATTCAATTAAAATTGTTTTATGTTCTAATAAGACACAAATATTTTCTAGATATCTAACCATAACTGAAATGACACTAGTCTCTTGAGCTACACTATTTACTCAAGACACATCTTCATGCTTTTCTCATGATATAATTCATAATGCAGGATGTTGACTCTAACACAAATTTTGTGCTGGTATCTTGGAAACTAAGGTGCTTATCCCACACAAATTGATATAATATGACTCTAACAAGAATTATCATGTTTGTTTCTTTGTCAAAAAGTTAAGTATCATTGAGATGTATTTTGACCTTGACACTAATTATTTTGTAGCTTATGATTGTCATTGGATCATCAATCTCATTCTTATTAGGAAGTTTCTTAAGTTGGAGACAACTAGCTCTAGCAGGTACGTTATAATATTAGCTTTGGTTGTTGCTTTTTTACCAGTTATAGAGGAAAAGGTTTGATTGTTGTCTTGGCTTGAACTTTGAAGGGCTTGTGCCCTGCATTTCATTGCTGATTGGTTTGCACTTTATCCCAGAGTGAGTAATCAGATATTTCTAATAGTTTTTAATGATTTGATATTGGAGTTGGATTAATGGTATGCCAAAAATCTGTTGGAATTAATGGCATTGGATTTTACACAGCTGAGACTTTTGTTGCAGCTGGTAAGTATAAAAGACGCATGCTAATTTCGAGAACTCGAAATACCTCTTTGTTCTGTCTTATTCATTCCCGTACTACTTGATATACATGACTTTCTTCATGAAAATTGGTACCATAGCATATGCTTGTATGCAGCTAGTTAATCCCTCTAAGGATTTCACAGACAATAATCATATATGATAGTATAATATAACCTTAATTGTCTGTTTAAACTCATCTGATAAAATGAATGGCAGGTTCCATTCACTGTACTGGGAGTCATTTTGATGGATCAGTCTCAAAGAAGACCACTTATAATGGTAGATTTGTTTTTCAACATTTGAATTTTTAATAATGCCAGCACTATTTTGGCATATCTTTGTGAGCATTTTTTTCCTGTTGATGACGTTTGATAGGAAAATTCAAGCAATGGTAGTTCACACATACATGCAAAAAAGTTTAAAACACTAATTATCTGATTTTATTGATATCATTACAAACTGAGAGAGAGACAAGAGAAAAATCAGGAACACATGTTTGGTGCTAGCATTAATATAGATGTACACATATATTATATATTTCACATTATGTAGCAAAGATTGTGATCAAATTTTGTTGAATTTCATTAAATTAATGACAAAAATCATCATAAATTCCTATTGAAGTTGTGAAATACATTCAAGGATTATAATATTTTCCTGGATAATACACATTCTTCAAAGATGCATGTGGCCAAGTGATGTGGACAATATCCAAACAATTAAGTTTAATTGATATGTATCCATGCCTCTCATATTCATTCAAAAAACCATTTGAGTGTAAGCTTGGATAAAAATTACGTTTAAAATTATGTTTGATATTTTTAATGACATATGTTGTAATATTAATAATTACAATAATTATTATAGTATTGAAATTTGTGAGGATAGAAATTTAATAGATTATCTCAATTTTTATACTTAATCAAATAGGAATGAAAATAATTATAGAACTAATGGAAATGATTAAAACTAGAGAAATATTAATGAGTTTTTTTTTATAAAAAAAATACTGTTTTTGGCAAAAAAAAAAATAATGCAATTTGTGGCGATTTTTAAACCGCAAGAAATATAAAATGTGAAAAAATTTAAAAAAGTGAAATAAATTTTGTATCAGCTTTTAGTTGCCACAAATTTTTTGGTAGATTTACCAGCGTTCATCTAAAAGCTGTCACAATTGTTTTTGACATTGTTACTTTTGACAGTCAATTCTAACCGTCAGAAACTAATTTTGTGGCTGCTTTTAGCCGCTAGAAATAGATTTTTTAACCGTCACAAAAATATCATTTTTTGTAGTGCTAAATCTTTATTTTTTTTTGTACCTTGGACCTAGCTAGATGTATATTATGAACTGAAAAAACTACTTCAGCCTAAAAAAATAAACAAATTAAAGTCGTAATAAAGAGTGATTTGTCATTTACATTTGTAGCTAGTTTTCAGTATTATAAATTACTAATTAATTTGATAAAGATACTACAGATTAAATAAAACCCATCATAGAATGTTATTTCCTTTATAATCTATATGATGTCGAGATATTAATAAAAACCAACATATTAATTATACTACACTCCTACGAACCGTTTGAAACTAGCGTTGAGTTTAAGCTGAAAGCAACTATATCAAAGAAAGGAACAACATATCCCCACCACTCTGTTCATTAACCCAAATTGATCAAGAAGAATATTTGGACATGCAAGTACTTAAGAACCCTACTTTCCATAACTTGGCGATAACCCGTAGCATTTTGTTAACAAAAACATGCATACTAGCTTCATTGGGACCATGTTCATTCTAATTTACTCAACCCCAACTAGCTGCCTCTTATGCTCTTCTTCCACCTTCATTCTTCATAGTGTGAAACGTAATATCAATGATCATGACATGACTCAAGAAACAACATTTGTTCATAAAAAGAGATTAACCAGGGTAGATAGTGGAGGTAATTTCTAACGAAACTGATAGAAGGAGCATAGGGGTTGTAAAGAGGAGGTTGCGGGTAATTGTCACATAAATTAAGACTCTGAAACTCAAATAAAAAATAGGTACATACTCAAATCCAAAATCAACCCAAATGTTTCTCTCTTTCTCTTTCACGCATATTCACAAACACATGGTGCTTACCACCTAGCTCGACCAAAATCAAGGTAAACTCAAAGTAAATAATTTCAGAAATGTATAAATATGTTCAGGCAAAACATACCAGCGAGCGATAGAGAGAAAAAGAGAACTTACCAGCAAGAGAAAGAGATTGGAGTTTCACGAGAGAAACTGCACAACGCCAGAGTGGCAACGCGGTGGGCAATGCAGCGATGGTGGTGGGCAACGATGTGGTGGCACGGCGGCCACGTAGCAGTGCGGTGGGCAAGGGAGTAAGGGTTCGATGGCAATAGAGAAAGGAGTAATGGAGTAAGGCCGTAGCAAAATGAGAGCTCGAGGGTCGTTTAAGCGCCAAAGGATTTTATAATTATTATAAAAGACTCAACATCGGTTTTTAAATAAAACCGATGTTAGTCACACATTCCACAACATCGGTTTTTCACAAAACCGATGTTAACTATGAACTAACAACATCGGTTTTTGGAAAATCGATGTTAACATTATTCTAGCAACATCGGTTTTCAAAAAATGATGTTAACTTTCTCCTAGTAACATCAGTTTTCAAAAAACCAATGTTAACTTACTATTAGTAACATCGATTTTGAGAAAAATCGATGTTAAAAATATTCCTTTAATTACGGAAATGCCATTGTAACTATTTTAATATCGATTTTTCTTGTAACCGTTGTTAAATTAGTCGGGGTGGCATTTTCGAAATTAAAGAAATATTCTTAACATCGTTTTTTTTTCAAAATCAATGTCGTTGTTAAATTGGTGATGTTAAATATATATTTTGTATTAGTGATGGGAGCTATTCACACAATGGAAATAGAGTGATCCAAAGGTTGGTCTAGGTTATGACTAGAGTGTGATTCTTCATTAGTTGTTAAGGCATTTTAGGATCTTTCCATTGTGTTTAAGTGCTTGAAAAATCGCTAGATGAACTGTTTAGCATACATAAATTCAATGAATTTTGTGATCTCCTATGATTTCAGAGAGGGAAATAATTGTGCAGACGGCCTAGCAAATCTTGGTCTTCATGAAATGGGATTTACCTTAAAAGATTTCTTGGGCAAAAAAATTAAAATATTGTTATTTTAAAAAAAAATTACAAAAATATAGTCGTTTTGAACCAATTTACAAATGTATAGCACTCAATCTCGCCCCAGGTGGGCGAGACAAGTCGCGCCCCAGGAAGGCGGTATAGGTGCAAAGTGACGCCCCATATAGAGCCATTTGCCTTCTATTTAAACTCATATCCTCTTCACACTCTTCACAACTCTTCTTCATCATCTTTTTACACTTAGATATCTCATAATTTGCTTATTTATACTTTCTTTTGTGCTTTTTGGTTATATATATAAAAATGTGTACACATTCTGATTCTGTTCGTATTGTTCTATATTATAATGTAGGAAAATTGAGGGCCGACGTGGTGTTGTTTTCGAACGTGAGAAAAGGCCAAAACGTATCGAGCGCAACTCAACTATTGACGAATTGCATCAGAAAATCTGTCAAAAAATTAGTTCTCAAAGGTAATCAATCTATCACTATGGTCACTGCAAGAATATGGTGCGATGATAAATATATTAGCATGCAAGTAGTGGACGACGAAGACGTAGAAATGGTAATAGGAGAATTCTTCAACCAGTTAAGGAAAGATTTCTTAGAGTTGTACATGGATATTGCTGATGCAGAGGATGTCGCTTTACCAATGAGGTCAGTTGATTTCAATTCTTCCCATAATGCATCACCATCTTCTACTCCACTTTTAATTTGTCTATGGAAGATGAAAATGACATTACTTGGGTTATGGATGATGATATTGACGATGATGATGATGAAAATATCGCAATGGTAGATTGTCTTCTTGACGAGAATGCTAGTGATTCGGACAATGATGAGGATGATGGTCTAAGCACAACTGAAATACAAGTACATCAGGCTGTGGGGGAGTCTCAAATCCAAGCACATCAGGATGAGGGGAGTCTCAATTACCACAACATTTTGAAGGTGTGATACCAAACAACACTTATTTACATCTATGTCTAGTTTTTGTGATGTATGATTGAACCCATCAATCATGAGTTTTCCCAAATCTTCCTTGCATTGAAACTCAAACTTCAAGTTTGCTTCAAGGACACAAGGTTGTCCAGAATTCAGAAATGGAAAATGAGGAAAAGGTAAGGGATGAAGGTGAATGGCACCATGGAAAAGCTTTCTAATAAGCCTAGGAAGAATCGCCACAATAGCTTGAAGCTATTGATAAGAAACATGAGGTTCTTATACAAGAACAAGAGAGAAATCTTTTTCACACGAACTCTGCTTTCATTCACTTAGAAAAATGGAGTTTCCCTTTCACATTCAGTTTGACAGCTTTATATACAAAACAAAAATAACTAACTGTAATAGATTATTTCGTCAAAATAATCGATTAATTTTAACACAATAATCGATTATTTCGACCAAGTAATCGATTATTTTGTTCATCTGAAATCTGAAAATCTGTTACGAATAGAATAATCGATTAAATCACCTTGTAACCAGTTAAGCCAGACAAACTAAATTTTACAATGCACTCATGTAATCGATTAAGTACACATTTAATCGATTAACACAGGAAGTTCATAATTCTATGTAAAGCTAATTTAATCGATTATGAGCTAGTGGTAATCGATTAAAACAATGAAGAAATGTTTTATACTTGAACTTGAGACATCAAAATCCAGTCCTTGTTATCCTTGAGTTGATGTGCCTCTTCATACTTGTCCAAGTTAGCTTGGATGTGATCTTGAAGTGCTTGAATCCTAGCTCTTGTCATTGGTCCTTTAAAGCTCACCAAAGAAAGTGCTTCAAGCTCTCCTCCTAGACCTTTGGCTTGGAATGGATATCCATCATTTTATTTTTTTTTGTAATAATAATGGGAATTTGCACACGTAGGTGAGGGTAATACTTCATTTTGGGGTGGAATCCCACATTACACATACATTGATTGGGATCATCCGAGTGAACAAGATTCTGACACTAGTTCTGGTTCAGTTGAGGGTCCATGGATATTAGGGAATAAGTTGTTTGTTAAATATGAATTTGCATTAAAAAAAGAGATGTAGATGGCAATCAAGCAGAACCTCATGAAGGAGCATCAAGAAGCTAATGTGGTTGAAAGCACGCTTACAAAGTTAAGCATGAAATGTCATGCACATGACCAGAATTGTCTGTAATTAAAAGGACATGGTTAACATTGGTTTTCTAAAAAACCTGGAAAACTGATGTTAACATCTTTGTGTTAACATTGGTTTTCTACAAAACCGATGTTAACATGAACACGTTAACATCAGTTTTCCAGGTTTTTTTAGAAAATCGATGTTAACGTGTTCTTGTTAACATCGATTTTTCAGGTAAACTTGCAAAACCGATGTTAACATGAACACATCAACATCGGTTTTCTAGGATTTTAAGAAAACCGATGTTAGCATGTTCATGTTAACATTGATTTTCCAATGAAAACTGTAACATCCTGAAATTTCGATAACTTAAAATATATGTGTGATATATTCCTTGTATTATTTGATTACTTAATTAATTAGGATTAGTTTAAATGTTATGTGAATTATCCATGTGCTATTGCTTGGTGTAGACGTCAAGTTATGTGGACTTTGTTTGAGATGTATTGTATTTGCGTGATTCTGAGTTTGACTCGAAAACCTAATTTATTAAAATCACCATTCTATATTAGTTAACCGTTGGATCGTCCTCAAATTTTAAAGATGAGTTCCTAACCCATATATGTAACTTTGGACCGTTGGGATTGTTAAAATAATGTTTGGAACATGAGAAGTTAATTTTTCACTGAAGTAGAAAATTCTAGAATTGGGCCAGCTCGCCCAGGCGAGTTTTTGCAGGCATTTTTGCTCGCCTGGGCGAGTGGAGGCAGTGCTGAATACGTTTTTAAGCTTTCAAGTCTCAAAAATGGAGGTTCTTCCTCCTTCAAACAGCTCCAAGCTTCCCCACCACCCTCCTCCACCACCCACAGCCATCAGAGACAACCACGAGCCGCCGTTGCTTGCCACGAGACCCCGGCACAGAGAAGAACCCTTTAATCGGAGCGGAATCTTTGAAGCTCTTCTCGAAGTTTCAGTAGAGAACAGAGCTCTCAATCCTCCTTTCTTGGTTTCCTTGAGGTAACCTTGATTTCCTTTATCTTCTGCTAGCTAGTTTAAGCTTCTATTAGTGTCTCTTGTGTTTTGGATACTGTTGTTGGGAGTTTTAAACTTCCTTTGAAAAACCCCTTTGAAAATGAGATGTTGTAAAAGTCTCCTTTTTATGAAATTGATGTCATTGCTGTGATCCTTGTTGAACCCCGGTCACATTGGTGTGATTGGAATTTCAAAAGGACATCTTTTGATGTAAACTCCCAAAACACCCTTTTAGCCCCTTTTTGAATTTGAGTGGATATTTGACCTCAAATGTTAATATTGATCTTACCTTGAAAATCTATATTAAATTATCTTCAATTTGGTATATAGAGCTCTGCGTTTGGGCCAAAGCACATGAACTTGAGAGATCCCAAAATGACGTTTTAAGGAGCTAACAGAGAAATATATATATATATATATATATATATATATATATAAGGGGAGTTTATTATTTTGGCGATAGTTTAGATACCATAGTTGGGGGCCAGGGAGTCCAACTATGAAGATAACTGCCTGTCCCGATTGTGTGCTGGTTTTCAAGAAAAACTATGTTTTTAACTAATGGGATACGATGTATTTATGATTGATATGTGTTTGTTCTTGTGTGTGCTCGTTTTCAAGAAAAAATGTTTTTAACTAATGGGATGCGATGAATTGGCTTGTTGATGGATAAAACTGTGAATGATATTATTATTGTGATGATTGGATTTTTGGGAAAAGTCTTAATTACAGAGGAGACTCTGCCCAAAATTTTATAATATGTTTTCCTATTTAATTCTTTATTAAATTTTTAAATGAGCAGAAAAATGGATTTTCTGTATTGCAGTCCTCCTCTTTAATTTAGAATTTTTTTAAAATACTAGTCTCGTGGTAATATGGATTGTGAATGAATGAAGTGATATTGATGTCATTGATAATGTTAAAATGATTATTGATGTGTTGGTGATGATTGAACGAGACATTGATGATGTGTTTAATGATGTATAAATGATATAATGATGATGTGATTTATGATGTTTAAATGAGATGATGATGGAATGGATGTTGATGTTTAAATGAGATAATGTTGATGTAGTTGATGATGTTCAAATGAGATGATATTGATATGCATGATGATGATATTGAGATGATATGATGTTGAGGTTGATAATGACATTGATGAGAGATAATGTTGATGTGAACAATGTCATTGTGTGTGGATATACATGGATACCCATGGGGATGTATGACGGATTACCCTTGCGAGGAAGGATTTGTTCCTAGCCAAGTAATACATTTATGGTGCCGATGGTTGTATGTAGTATATGTCCACGTGGGGTGCATCGACTGGTTGGATAATCTGGTGCCTAGCTATCAATGGTCAGTGCATCAGTGAGCCTACATTGGTGTGTTACGTATGTACATGGGGGCAGCATGATAGGTTACCCTTGCGAGGAAGGATTTGTTCCTAGCCGGGTCATACATTGATGATGCCCTGTTTCATACTTCATTTGTTTGTGTGGAAATAGAATGAAGGCACGCGCGTACCTGTGGGTTTCAGTGGGCTGAGAACACAGGTACTAAGGGATCATCAGGTTTGGAATTCCCTTACGATGCTGACTGATCACCGGGCGGGGGAATGGCCAGTGCACAACAGGGTGGCCCTGATAGGCAGTGAATCATTTTTCCTGTGAGAGGCTATTTTTGGTGACGGTACCACATTGCATGTTGATAGATGAGTTAGGTGCATGCATCATTCTATGCATGATTGTTTGAGTTGTGAAATGCATTAGATGATTGATTTGTTGAGTGTGTATTGGAATCATGGATTTTTGTCAATGATTATGGTGGGTAATGTTGTTTCCTTCTCAATTGCTGTTGTCTGATGTTTATTGGTTTTTATATAATAAACTCACCCTTGCATTTGTTGTACCGTGTGGTTGGTAAGCAGCAGTAGGTGACTTTGGAGGGAGATCTTCTTTTTGGTTGGAGTCGCCAAGCCGACGTGATGACGTTGGATTTCTTTTTGGAGAAAGAGTTGCATTTTGTTAATCAACTCTCTCTTAGTTAGTCTTTGGCTTTTTGTTGATATGTAATTTCTGATGTATATATATGTAAAGCTAAAGGATGTTCTAACAGGTGGATGACAGGTACTGATTTAATATATGTAAATGTAATATTGTATAATAATTGTATTATCGCGAGAAATTTACCATCATTTTCATAATCAAATTAATGAAGTTTTATTAAAAATTGAAATTTGTACGATTAAGAGTTAGTGATATCGTAGCGATGAGGTGGGTCGTTACAAAAATCAATGTTGTGTTTATTAAAAAAACTTAAACACCCTTGTCGCGCCTATCTCTCACTATCAGTTTCAGCCTTCACGCTCGTTCTCTCAGCCTCCATTGTTGGTTCTTGTGGTCGTTCTCTCAACCTCGACGATGGTTCACTCAGCCTTGACTCTCGGTGTTCATGACGCTTCCACGGTGGTTCTAGTTGTCGGTGGTGTTGCTTCACTCGTGTAGCTGCGACTTCTCACTCTCACTCTCTCAGCTCAGGTACTCTTTATTTCTCTCTCTCGATAGGTGCGACACCAATATCTCTTCGTATACAATAATGTTGTATCATGTTCTCTATTGTGTGGTCATTGATCCAGTGGGTGGCCCATTATCTTGGTTATTGGGGGTTGGGGTGGGGCCTTGCTTGGTTTGGGTTGGAACCATGGTTGGGGTTGTAGTTCAGTAGGTGGATTCAGTTGGACAGGTGGAGGTGGATGATATTGTGTGTTTGGGTTGTAGGGTTGAGGGTTGAGGTCAATGAAATACTGCAGGTCATTTCTTTGTCCTATAAGGGAGGCTTTACCTAGGTAGCTACCTCCCTTAGCCTTAGAGCCTACTATTTGAACATTTATCTATCCTACTATAGTTTTATTTCATATTTGTCATCCTTGAGTTGCAGGACTTTAAGTCTTGGATTTGTATAAGTAACACTCTAACCCATTTATGTTCTTGAACAAATGATGCTAATTTTTCTCTAAATCATGGTGTCCATCACCTCCAATGGTTTGTCAATGTACTAATATTTAAAGTACCAAACTGTATTGGGTACTCGTGGACTAGCTTCTTTATCCAGATTAATGGAAACATAGAGGTCTTGTTTCTTTTTGAATGAAGAGAATGCTCCATAGTCAGCAACAATGATGTATATTTATTTGTATTTGTTGGACATGAAAAACCAAAAGAAGTTGTTTTTTTGAGGAGAGAATAGGGAGATAGGTTGAAGGAAGAGGAAAGCCAGCCACCAAGGGTGTAGAAATCTAACTTTAACTCAAGAGGAAGATAGGGATGAAGTAAATGGGAGAAAAAATAATGAAGATTTGCATCTTTAAAGCTTTGGGTTTCTTGTATTTTTCTAGTTATACCTATGTTTCCTCTTAACCCCCCCTCCAATTTTACATAACTTAGTGATTACTTACAAGGCTTAAAACTTAAGTTGAACTTCATGTATGCCCACTAAAGCACATCAAACACCAAAGCATAAAATATTTTTAATTTAGTTAATATATCAAATAACATATTTAATTTCTCCTTGGGATGTCATTCAAACACTTGGTCATACATTATGAAAATCATAGTGTTGCAACATTGACACAAAGGAACTTGAATGTTTTTTTTTCTACACTTCAAGGGGCAAGTTAATAACAATATGCATTGTGTAAGTTAGGTTTTTCCTACTTGTATTTGGATTAACTCGCCCTTAGGTTGTAACCTCTTGTCGACAATGTCTTCGTGGACATCAAGGTTTGTGAGGAGCGTGTCATGAACTAACTTTTTTGTAGGTTAACCTTGTGTGGGAGGATGTCTATGCATTTGGAATTGTCAGGTTCTTTTTAGTGACTTAGTAGATTTTGTTCATGATTTGATCTCCTCTTACTGTGGCTATCTCATCAAAGTTAGTGTAAAACTCATGACTAAATGCACTACTAATGGTACTTCCCCAAAAGTATTTATGATTGACTTGTCATGCATGATTCTAGGTTGAGTGATAGTCAACTACAAGGAACTTTTCCTTGATGGTTATAGCCAAGGGGAACTACCTTAGAGTAACTTGCGGCTCATCTTAAAATTTGTATTTGATCTTCAATTAATCTAATTAGGTCCCTACAATGGGGAATCAAGTTAAACCTCAAAATGACAATCTTTCTTAATGAGTCATAGAATATATAGAACGTTAGCTAAGCTACCCTAGTCTACGAATATCTGAAAAACTTCAAAGTTCACCACAATATTTGTTTTGAATAAGGGGTCATCGTGGCTAGGTACTACAAGATCACAATATTCGTTGGAGAAGAACATGTGTGGTATTTTTAGGGAATAAGGTTTTGCATTTGTATTTCCCTTAGAAAGGACCATAATTGACCTATGATTTTTTTACTAGCGGCATTGGTTCTTTATCCCTTTGGAAATCCTTTAGTTATTGTTTATGCCACGTTATACTTTGGTTCTTCAAGTTTGTGTTATGGTGATGGTGAGGAGGAATGGCTTTATTGAATCCATATTCTGGATATTATCATTTTCATTGCCTCCATCTGAATCATTTTCATGGCTTTATTGAATCATTTTTTTGCCATTTTATCAGGCTGATCATCTATCTTGTTGTTATCCTTGCTATCATCACTTTCACTCTCATCAAAAGTCAAGAATTCCTTCACTTCAAACTTCGTTAGCTATTAAAGAGGAAGGTAAGAACTTTTGTAATCTGACACCACATGTATCATTTGTATGCAGTTGTGATTTTGTAACTTGTTTTCTCCACATCCCTTTTAACCCTTACCTTATCTAAATCACTTGCATTCCATCACCTTGATTTCTTTGCAGGAAGAACAACAAAGTGAGCCTGCAACCCCAGTTACACAGCCAACCTTTGCTCCTTCACCAAAGGTAAGCCTTGTGTTAAACTTAAATGTAAACCAATGAAATATAGAATGCAAGTGATAGTCATTGATTGTGCCTTATGTCATTATGAAAAATAATAGAGAGTATAGGAGTACGTAAAAGGGTACATGGGTTTGAAGCTTGATAGGCATTGATAGGCTATGGTGTGTACTCTTTTGTTTGTGTTGATTCAAACCAGGTTTTGTTAAAAATAAGGTATATAGTCTATGTTATATGTTCATTGTAAGAGAGCGAACCTTTTTCCCATTTGCGTCGTCGTCATGACCTTCATTGTTGGACATTTCACATAGATCATCATCACAGGTATGAATATGTTTCATATTTTTGTTATACAATTTGTCTTATGACTGGTTTTAAAATATTTTGTATGTCAAGTATGCATGTTGCCTTTTCTATACAATTAATGTTCATTATGAGTAAATCTTAGTTTCCCGTTTAAGATTCATTACAGTGATTCTTCCGGAGAGTTTGGATTAATCATTGTATTGATTCTTGAATTGTCCGTTTAGACAGTTTGGGAAGGCTCATATTTTTTTGGTATATTCATATGTATAGATTGTGATTCTTCTCTTAAATATGATGAAATTTCGGTACAATGCATTTCACTTTGTTCTCCGGGTGCATACTTGACTGTGGTGGAACTCATGTCACCGCTTTCATGTCGTGTACTCGGAGATCAAAGCGAAATGCTGCCGAAATTTTGTCAAATTTAGGATAAGAAACTCAACCTATACAGATGAATATACTATAAAAATATGGCTTCCTGAATGGCATAGGGCCACACCTTGAATGAAAAAAGTGAGGTTTTCATGCATGGAATAACTTTGCAAGTATCACAAATTTATTAATTAGATGGATAGAAGTTGGATGAATGCAAGTCGCATCACGGTTGAGTATGAGGAAGGCGTTGAACATTTCTTGCAATTTGCCTTGGAAAAAATTCGACCGGATGGGGATGGAAAATATTTCTGCCCCTGTATCAATTGTTTGAATGGAAGATGATAAGTGTCATATCTTAGTGAAATTCAATTACATTTGAGGCACTTATCTTGTGTTTTGACTAAAAATATCTATCAAAATTTGCCCTAATCTAGTGAGTTTATATTAAATACTTAGTATTTGTGTTTCTCGAAGATTCATCCAATCTTTCTTTTTATTTTGCTAGCATTCGAGGATTTTCGAGGCTTTCGAAACAAAAGCAAGCAAAAAGGGACCATAAAGCAAATTTGGGAGGTACATCAAGCAAACCAGGCCCAAGGCCCAAAAATTTATTCCAGAAGGTACATTTAACTCGCCCAGGCGAGTGAATGTAGTGCAAATTGCTTGCCTGGGCGAGTGACTTCAGCAAGTGGACGTGCAAGTGGGCCAAGTGGATCAACAAGTTGGGCCTTAACTCGCTTGGGCGACTAAAACATGAGTAAATGGGTCGCTTGGGCGACCAAACTCGTCCAGATCCACTTCTATAAATAGCCATGCACCCCTAAACCATTTTACACACTTTTGCAAAGCAAAATTCTCTCTTCTCCCTTGCTTAAGCTTATTCCAAGCTGCTTTTCTCTTTTATCTTTGTTTAGTTGAGAGTTTAGGTTAGTAAGAGAGGGAAAATTAGGGTGGAAACTCTGCCGAAACGGAAAGCGGTGATGAATCTTTTCACCTATTTTTCTAAGGAGGTTCTGCCCATGCTCGGCTAGCTTTTCTCGAAGGATTGGATGTAATCTTCTTACCCTTACAATATTTCTTTTGATATTTATTTCTGCATAAGTCTTTCTATTTATTATTGGTAAATTTATTCCGTACTTAACGCTTGATACTATTTGATCACTAATATCATGAACTTAAACTCGAAGTGAGACTGAAAAGTAATCTTAGGGTTTGAACTAAATAAATTTACTCTTTACGTTACGTTGCTAGACATAGAGCATAACGTTTAGATTGCAAATAAACACGCGAATATAATCGTAACGCTGGGATATTTATTTCATATGCGAGAAATCGATATTTGATAAATATTCTTAGGATTCTCAAATGCGAGAGATCGATTTGGGGTGACTTTATGTGTGCATCAATAATAATAGAAAATAACTTATGCATGGTAATATTAATTGAATACTAAGGGTATGAACGATGAAATCCAATCCTACGTTCTTAACTTAAACAAATTTGTTTTACTAGTTTTCGTAATCTTTCGTAACTTTTCGTAAACTTCCATAATTTTCCGTAATCTTTCGTAATCTTCCGTACTAAGTTTATTATTTCTGTTTCTTCTAAATTTTCATAATTTCTGTTAATCCGCAACTACATGAAACTCCGTTCACACTCACTGTACATAAACTATTAAACTGTTAAACTTTATTTGAATTAACTGAGTAAAAATCAAGTCCCTGTGGAGACGAACTTTTATAAATTTTGTAACTTACAACGACAATTGGTACGCTTGCCAAAAGTCTAACAGAAGACGCCAAGCATTGGACGACATACGGGAGCATCTTCTGTGCGATAGGAGCATCTCCTCCGGTAATGACCCAGACATTGGTGTATCTGACAGGCGTGGGTTGTATGTCGATGACAATCCTCCCCGCCTGGTTGCTATTGGAAGACTTTATGAGGGGCCGGCAACAGTGCATACGTCCCTCTGGGGAATAATCAAGTCAAGGTGGGTGTTGAGGAAGTTTGACATGTTGATGCCCGTGTCCCTGTGCGCACTGACGAGGTTCAGTTAGTTGGGCAGGCCCTTAACACTTTCCTTACTTGGCCGACACATCTTGTACAGTGTATTGGGATTAAGGTATTTCATTTTTGCCTTCTTTCTTTTCATTTAACATTCATTTGTCTCATATAAAGTTCAGACGGTCGTTGACTCATGAAAACAATAAGAATACCCACAATAACCAAGAAGGGGGTGAATTGGTTTAAACTTGGTCTCTTAAAAAATTATTTATAAAATCTGAGTTAAAGGATCTTAATCACTTTTAAACCAAGATTGCTTTTGATTAATCAAATTGCTCAGCACAAGAAATCAATAGCTCAAAAACAGAACTTGTTGAGTAACAATAAAACCACCAAGAACAAATGAACAAGATTACTTGAAGAGATAGAGATAAGAAAATCAACACAAGCAATTTATCAATTTATACTAGTTCACCTCTCAAGAGAAGTTATATCTAGTTTCTTCTAATCAACACTAGATTAGAGTTCTACTATTATAAAATTTTGTTCTTACAGGCTTTATAACAAACTCTCTTTATGAATCCTAGATAAAGAATAGAAATCTAAAACCCTATTAGACTACTAATGATCAAGAACAAGAGAACACTACTCTGTTCTTTCCTAGAGAACACTACTCTAGAACAAGTTTCAAAGAATCCTTTACAATAGCATCAAATAACAGAAATTGCAAAAACGAAATTACACTCAAAGATTAAGGAGAGAAACAACCTGATGATCCAATGAATATGAATGCATATGAGTTACCAATCAAGGTTGAATGCAGAAACAAATTTTTAGAACATGCTCTCCTTTACTTTTTAGAAATATCTTGTCCAAGAAATCATACAATACCCATTAGGATTAAAGAGTTGGACAAGAAGTAAGTAAACCCAGAAAATCACTTTAGAACTTTGTGAAGCCTTGTGTGTATTCAGAAATTTTGAAGTAATCAAGTTAAGTTTCAAGCCAAGCCTTCTTTCTATTTATAACAGAGTTTATAAAAACCTGTAATCAATTAAACGTGCCCAATAATCGATTAAAATGAGTCACGTAATCGATTAAATTACCACGCAATCGATTAAAGTGTTTAAGGCTGATTTCTAAGTTTCACAACGAATAAGATAATCGATTAAACCGAGCTGTAATCGATTATCGCAGTAAAGTTTTATAACAGAAGCCTCTTGTATAATCGATTACAATATTTGGTAATCGATTAAGGTAGAGAAACAAGCTTTTTCAAAATAGCCTATATAATCGATTAGAATGATGATAATCGATTAAATTAGTGAAAACATGTTTTTTAAGATAGCTTGTGTAATCGATTACAGTAAATGGTAATCGATTAAAGCAGTAATGCATTATTTTTGGTTTACACTATGTAATCGATTACAAATTGCTGGTAATCGATTAATATATTCATTAAAGCTTATCCAGTTTTAAACACAAGCCAAATAATCGATTAATCCATGATGTAATCGATTAAACTGTTCATCAAAGCTTTTCCAGTTTTGAACATGAACTAAATATCGATTAATTTTCTGGGTGATCGATTAAAACAGTGAAATTACATTTTTCCAAAAACATTACCCATTTAGATCTTTTTCAAGATAGCTTTGATTCTTTGATGAAAACACTTAAGCATGTAAATGATTATATGTATGCAAATGCAAGGATCAATAGATTTGCTTCTCATACACTTCAATTTGGATTTTAATCTTCAAGGCACGTGAAAAGCTCAAAACATTCTTCTAAGTCAAAAGCTTCAATCTTCTTGTTGCTCCCCCTATATCCAACAATCTCCCCCTTTTTGGCTTTGAACATGCCAAATATTGATTGACCATGTGTTAGAGATTTGTAGTGCTTTGAAGGATGAGCAAGATAGAGTTCTTGAACTTTGTTTGAACTTTATCAATCTTGAAAACAAATCATCCTCTTTGCCAAGAACAAGTGTTAAGAAATCTGTTGGTATAACCATTGATCATTTACTTCTTTTAGTTAGCTTCTGTAACTTAGTTTGCTCCCTTTTACTTAGTGAATTTCATCATCCATCGATTTGTAAAAAATGTAACAAAAAACAAAGCATAACAGAGGGCAAAACAAAGTTAGTTTCCAATCAATTTTTCTCCCCCTATTTGGCTTTTCAAAGGCAAAAGATAGCATAGCAAGTGAGAGAAAAAATGCAAATTCATTAATCAAAGGAAAATAGTACAGGAATCAGAGAATTGAAAACAGAAAAAGAAAACAAGAATAGAAACTACAAGAAGCTTAAATGTTAGGAAAATCATTAAGCACAATCCTAGCTTCTATGTTTTCTACCCTATATTTGATCTCCTCAAAAGCCGAATTAGTTCCAGCCCTGTGCTTATGATGTAGGGACAATAAGCCATCACTTTTGAATCATAAGAGATTCAAATGGACTATAAGATGGTTGAGCAGGGCCTTCATCTTCAGCCTCTTCTTCTTCTTCTTCTTCTTCTTCATTTCCAGCAGCAGGGACTTGTTGGCCAACCATTTGCCATCCTTGAGGAGTCTTGACCATCCCCAGCTTGGTAAGATGTATAATAACTTGGTTTTGTATTAAAAAAAAAAATAAAATTCCCATGCTAACAGCGTGGGAACGGCGCGGCTAGCGTGGGATGCGGCGCCAGTAGCTGGGATATGGCGCCAGTAGTGTGAAATTGCACCAGAAGGTCATTTCTTGCGGCCAGATGGCGCGGATAGCATCAGTTTGGCGCGATTAGCGCCACAGACGCGCCCATTTGGCGCGGTTAGCGCCGTAGTGGCGCGATTAGCGCCATAAATGCCCAGGAAGCTTTTAGTTGCGTTAATATGGCGCGAGTAGCGCCATATATGGCGCGATTAGCGCAGGAACGTCGGCAGAACCAGTATTTGAAGGCCATTTTACGAAATTTTGGCCCAAAACTCATGGTTTCTTCTTCCCCCACGTCCCAAACCTCCATTAGAGTTGTTCCAAGCTTTCTAGGACCTTAGAGGTGAGCCTAAACGCTTTCCTGTGACCTAGAAACTTGTTTTAACCGATTGAAAGCTAAAATCCTTCATCCTTTTCCTTTGGATTGAGAGAAATCCATTACCTCAAAGAAACCTCTGAGACTTGAGTTTGGCAAAGAACCGTGGCTTGGCAAGGACACCAGAGCTTGGGAAAGCTGTCCTTCAGTCTTCTTGGTCGCCACTGAGGTAAGAAACTTAAGTTTCTTCGGTTGATTTTGCTTATGGAGGTTCTCTGGATTTTGTGATTTAGATTGGTCTAGGGCTAGAATTAGCCCAGGATTCTGTAGAGAATCTTGCTTAGTACTGTCTAGTGATGAAGGAATAGCTTTCAGTTTTTGAATTGGTAAACTTTGAATATTGGCTCTGTGAATGCATAAGTGACTGGTGTAAAGTCACTTGTTATTGGTTTTCTGACATGCTAGAGCCTTTACTGAGTCTATGTTGAGCCTGAGAGGCTACTGAAACGATGCCTGAGTTGAGGGCAAGACCGTTTTAGTGTTATTTTGAATTATGGGCTGTCATGAGCCAAAGCTTAAGAATGTGTTGTGCATTGAGTCTGTGGTGACTCAATTGCTCTGATGGCAGCTTT
>PYAF01001742.1:45982-79235 GCA_007407185.1 Glycine tomentella | reverse complement strand
TGAGTCTATGTTGAGCCTGAGAGGCTACTGAAACGATGCCTGAGTTGAGGGCAAGACCGTTTTAGTGTTATTTTGAATTATGGGCTGTCATGAGCCAAAGCTTAAGAATGTGTTGTGCATTGAGTCTGTGGTGACTCAATTGCTCTGATGGCAGCTTTGATGAACCCTGTATGATCTGAGAAAAAGCCTTGTGTGGGCAGAATTTGATTGAACCCTAGGATAGGGGATTCTGGTATTGTATGTTTCTGTGATTATATGTCTGTGAATTAGTATTGATATTGAAATGCCTCTTGAATAGGGCGTGATTCTGGATCTGTTGGTGGCGGGAGCCACAAACCAGGAAAGGAACTGCAGACTGATACCTTGCCAGGTAAGTTCTGAGTCCCTGGGGGTTGATTCCCATTTGGTTGCACACCACACTCCTGGGGAGTGATGGTCATATTCATAATGCATGCATTGGTTGTTGCATACTGTTGTGACTTTATCTATATTGTACTTGGCTGTGCTATGATCTGTGAATGGCATTGAGTGTTACTCTGCCATATATTGAGGGCATCGAGTGTAACTCTGCCATATGCTGAGGGCATTGAGTGTAACTCTGCCATCTGTTGAAAGCATGGAGTGGAACTCTGCTAGACTTGTGGGCATTGAGTGTAACTCTGCCATGGATGTGAATTTGACTTTATATGTTTGTTTATTTGCTGTTTGTATTGTGAATTGTGGGCCAGGGTGGGAATGATTCCCTAAGGACCCTGAGCTTACTGAGATGTGTATCTCACCCCGTGTGGGGATCTGTGGTTTCAGGTGACTCTTCAGACAGAAGAGAGCAGTCTCAGGGCAGGAGGCCCGAGTAAAGACATTTCTGCTTGACTAAGAGCATCAGAAGGAGCTTGAAGGCTAATTTTTGTATTTTGCTCATTTTTGTATTTTGATTATGTTTTGTACCCTGTCATGGGTTGTATAGTTTTGTATACCCTCTATGAGGACAGTTATTCTTTTGTATCACCATGTTGTGGTGAAAACTCTGATGTATATGTATGTACAGAACTATTTATGACATGATATGAGATGAATTTCCTCCTGACTATCTTGTATATATCTGATCTGTCTATGTACTTTTATGAGAAACTGGATCAACAAGGGCTTGATTTATGTACTATATATATTAATGTATGTTGTATTTTATGTTATTCCATACATAATGAATCAAGAACAACGATTTTATGCTTCCGCTGAATAATATTAGGTTAATGAAACCCTAAACTGATATCTTTAATGATAACACACCGGAGGCCTTCGGGGGTGTTACATTTTATGGTATCAGAGCGGTTTCTTGATAAGAACATTATGTATGGAATTTGTTTTGGTGCTTGTCTGTGGTTGTTTTGACATGAGCATTGCATGAGAGTACATTAACTGTGGGCCTGATCAACTCACTGTGTGATGTACATGTGTAGTGCTATGGTGAGACCTAGAAGCACCAGTGGGGCAACCAGTGCCCAGTCTGATCCAGTTGCGGCTGCACTAGCCGCCATGCAGCAAGAGTTAGCTGCGAATAGACAGACTCAGGAGGAGATGCAGCGAGAGATTGCTGCAACCAGAGAAGTTAATGAAGCCTTGATGAAGGCTAACCAGGACCTACTAGAGGAGGTGAAGAACCTCAGGAGGGATGACAGAGTATCCTCCACACCTCCTATTCATGATGGCGAGGCTAGTCGCCAGCCGGCTTGTGGGAGTCACCAGCGAGGGGACCAGATGTCCCAGATAGAGGCTGAGAGTGATGTAGTAACCAGAGGGAAGATGTTGATTACCTTTAGGAAGCATGACCCTCCAGTGTTCTCAGGGGGCTATGATCCAGTGGCTGCAGCAAGGTGGCTGCAGGCCCTAGAGAAGATATTTGAGGTGATGGAGTGCCCCGATCACCAGAGGTTGCTGTATGCAACCTACATGTTGCAGGGCGATGCCCATGAGTGGTGGAAGACCACGGCTCAGCTTCTGAGAGGCCGGGGAGATGTGATTACCTGGCAGTTGTTCGAGGCCTGCTTCCTGGACAGGTATTTTCCTAGAGATGCCCGGGAACAGAAGCAGGCAGAGTTTGATAGACTCGTTTAGGGGACTTTGACGGTGGACGAGTATCTGGCCCAGTTTAATGAGCTAGCCCAGTATGCTCACTTCAGGAGACCTTTGCCTGAAGCTGAGATTCTAGCAGCTAAGTTCCTGAGGGGACTTAGGGATGACATTCAGGTGTTAGTGGCTGGTCTTGGGTCACGAGATATGGATACCCTGGTGAGACAGAGTCGCCAGGTGGAGGGTATCCTGCAGAGACAGAGAGTCAGACAGCTTGCCCCCTCAGACAGACAGGAGAGGAGAAGGCCCAGCGGTACTGGCCCACCCGGGAAGGGAAAGGGCAAGATGTTGAGAGTCTCTGCACCCTCTGACAGATTCAAGAGGGGTCCAGCTCGGGGAAGACTTATCCCGAAGTGTTCGGCCTGTGGAAAGGAGCATACAGGAGCATGTTCTACAGGCCAGATCATTTGTTTCAGATGTGGCAAGCCAGGTCACATATCCAGAGAGTGCCCTCAGACAGAGAGACAGGCACAGGCTGCTCCAGTGGAGATGACGGCACCCACAGCAGGTCGGGTGTACACGGTAGACGCCAGGGAAGCAGCCAGATCTCCAGACCTGATCAGAGGTACAGTTCTGATCGATGATTGTGATGTTAGAGTTTTGTTTGATTCTGGAGCTACACATTCTTTCATACAGGATGTGGTTGTTGATAGGCTCAGATTGCCTAAGCTCAATTTTGTCCCTCCGATGGAGGTTATCACTGCATCTAGAGAAAGATGTCAGGTGAGCACGTGCTGCAAGGACGTGCGGTTTGTGTATGAGGGCAGAGATTATGTGATTGATCTATTCTGTCTAGCGATGCCTACTCTTGAGATGATTCTGGGTATGAACTGGATGGCCAAGTATGGCGTGATGCTAGACTGTTGTCAGAAGAGGGTTGTTGTGCCTTCTGATGAGGCAGGTTCGAGTTCCACCTCATTCTTATCAGTCTTGCAAGCTCGCAAGGCGATCATGGAGGGAGCTCAGGGCTATATCTTCTTGGGTGTGACAGAAGATAAGCCAAGTGTTGATTTGTCTCAGATCCCTGTGGTGAATGAGTTCATGGACGTGTTTCCTGAGGAGATAACTCAGCTACCACCAGAGAGAGAGATAGAGTTCTCCATAGATCTGGTTCCTGGTGTGGGACCGATATCTGTGGCACCTTATCGCATGGCTCCTCTGGAGTTGAGGGAGCTGAAGGTGCAGTTGGAGGACCTGCTGTCCAAGCAGTTTATCAGACCGAGTGTCTCGCCTTGGGGAGCACCGGTGATCTTTGTGAAAAAGAAGGACGGCAGTATGAGACTGTGTGTGGATTACAGGCAGTTGAACAAGGTTACTGTGAAGAACAAGTATCCTCTGCCTCGTATTGATGATCTGTTAGATCAGTTGAGGGGAGCCAGAGTGTTCTCCAAGATAGACCTGAGATCCGGATATCATCAGATTCGGATCAAGCCAGCAGACATACCTAAGACAGCCTTCCGGTCCAGGTATGGTCACTTTGAGTATCAGGTCATTCCGTTTGGTCTGACGAATGCCCCAGCAGTGTTCATGGAATATATTAACAGGGTATTCAGGCCTTTCTTGGATCAGTTTGTGGTGGTGTTCATCGATGACATTCTGATCTACTCCAAGACGGAGACAGAGCATGCCGAGCATCTCAGGACAGTCCTTCAGATCTTGAGGGATAAGCAGCTGTATGCTAAGTTGGCCAAGTGTGAATTCTGGTTATCAGAGGTAAAGTTCCTTGGCCATGTGATCTCAGCAGCTGGTGTATCAGTGGATCCCAGCAAGATAGAGGCAGTGATGTCTTGGGAGAGGCCCAAGGACGTGTCTGAGATCTGGAGTTTCCTGGGATTAGCTGGCTATTACAGGAGGTTTATTCAGGGGTTTTCACAGTTGGTGATTCCTCTGACTTGACTCACACGGAAGGGGGTTCCTTTTGTTTGGACCCATGAGTGCGAGCAATGTTTCCAGGAACTGAAAGAGCGGTTGACCACAGCTCCAGTATTGACTCTTCCTGATCCTGAAGGAAGCTTTGAGGTGTTTTGTGATGTGTCTAAGCAGGGGCTTGGATGTGTGTTAATGCAGGATCAGAAGGTGGTTGCCTATGCTTCCAGGCAGCTGAAACCTCATGAAGAGTCCTATCCTACTCATGATTTGGAGTTAGCAGCTGTGGTGTTTGCTCTGAAGATATGGAGGCACTATTTGTATGGTGCCAAGTTGATAGTGTTCAGCGACCACAAGAGTCTCAGATACCTCTTTGATAAAAAAGAGTTGAACATGAGACAGAGGCGTTGGATGGAGTTCCTGAGGGATTATGACTTCGAGCTGAGATACCATCCAGGCAAGGCTAATGTGGTTGTTGACGCTTTGAGCAGGAAGAATGTGATTGTTGCTAGTTTGATGATCTCTGATTGCAAGTTGATTGAGCAATTCAGAGATATGTACCTAACAGTGACAGAAGGTGCCCATGGTCTTGAATTAAGCAGGACCAAGGTAGATAATGAGCTGATCAGGAGAATCCGAGAAGCTCAGCAGCAAGATGAGTCTGTGAAGGCCTTGATTGGCCAGCAGGATGTCTCCTGGGAGGATCACGACTTGGTGAGATACCAAGGTCGTATTGTGGTGCCTGAGGGCGAGTTGAGAGATGTCGTTCTTTCTGAGGCACATAAGGGTCAGTTCAGCATTCATCCGGGAGCCACTAAGATGTATCAGGACCTGAAGAGGAATTTCTGGTGGCCAAGGATGAAGAGAGACATAGCTGAACATGTGACAAAGTGTTTAGTGTGTCAGAAGGTGAAGATTGAGCATCAGAGACCATCTGGTCTGCTTCAGCCTTTAGAGATCCCTGCGTGGAAATGGGACAGTATTTCCATGGATTTCGTGGTAGGGTTACCAAGGACTCAGAGTAGATGTGACTCCATCTGGGTGATTGTGGACAGGCTGACCAAGTCTGCTCATTTCTTGCCTGTGAGATCTGACTACACTACAGAAAAGTTGGCCCAGCTATATGTAAAGGAGATTGTGAGGCTGCATGGGGTTCCTGAGAGCATTATCAGTGACAGAGATCTGAAGTTCACCTCGAGGTTTTGGGGTGCTCTTCAGGATGCTTTTGGGACCCAGCTGAGACTTAGCACAGCCTACCATCCTCAGACCGATGGTCAGACTGAGAGGACCATCCAGACTCTGGAGGATATGCTGAGAGCTTGTACCTTGGAGCAAGGTTCTAGCTGGGACAGATATCTACCTCTGGTGGAGTTCTCCTATAACAACAGCTTTCATGCCAGTTTGGGCATGGCACCTTATGAGGCTTTGTATGGCCGGCGGTGCAGAACTCCTGTGTGTTGGACAGAGGTAGGAGAAAGATAGCTCCTTGGACCTGAGATGGTTCAAGAGACTTCTGAGCAGATCAAGATGATCAGAGACAAGCTGATGAAGGCTCAGAGTCGACAGAGGAGCTATTATGATCAGAAGCACAGACCCTTGCAGTTTAAGAAGGGTGATCATGTGTTTCTAAGGCTATCTCCAGTGACGGGTGTAGGACGAGCTTTAGGTGTGAGGAAGCTGAGTCCTAGGTTCATTGGTCCTTATCAGATCCTTGAGAGGATAGGACCAGTGGCATACAGGCTAGCTTTGCCTCCCCAATTGTCAGGTTTACATGATGTGTTCCACGTATCTCAGTTGAGGAAGTATGTAGCTGATCCCTCACACGTGGTAGAACCTGACACAGTTCAGGTTAGAGAGAATCTGACGAGTCCTACAAGACCCCTGAGGATTCTAGACCGAATGGAGAAACAGATCCGCAGCAAGACTATTCCCATAGTCAAATTGCAATGGGAAGGCAGGACACCTGAGGAAGCGACATGGGAACGTGAGCAAGAGCTGATGCAGCTATACCCCGAGTTGCTTGACAGGTATGTCTCTGAATTTTGCTGACAAAATTCTTAAAAAGGTGGGGAGAATATAATAACCTGGTTTTGTATTAAAAAAAAAAAAATTCCCATGCTAACAGCGTGGGAACGACGCGGTTAGCGTGGGATGCGGCGCCAGTAGCGTGGGATATGGCGCCAGTAGCGTGAAATTGCACCAGAAGGTCATTTCTTACGGCTAGATGGCGCGGATAGCGTCAGTTTGGCGCGATTAGCGCCACAGACGCGCCCATTTGGCGCAGTTAGCGCCGTAGTGGCGCGGTTAGCGCCATAAATGCCCAGGAAGCTTTTAGTTGCGTTAATATGGCGCGAGTAGCGCCATATATGGCGCGATTAGCGCGGGAACGTCGGCAGAACCAGTATTTGAAGGCCATTTTACGAAATTTTGGCCCAAAACTCATGGTTTCTTCTTCCCCCACGTCCCAAACCTCCATTAGAGATGTTCCAAGCTTTCTAGGACCTTAGAGGTGAGCCTAAACGCTTTCTTGTGACCTAGAAACTTGTTTTAACCGATTGAAAGCTAAAATCCTTCATCCTTTTCCTTTGGATTGAGAGAAATCCATTACCTCAAAGAAACCTCTGAGACTTGAGTTTGGCAAAGAACCATGGCTTGGCAAGGACACCAGAGCTTGGGAAAGCTGTCCTTCAGTCTTCTTGGTCGCCACTGAGGTAAGAAACTTAAGTTTCTTCGGTTGATTTTGCTTATGGAGGTTCTCTGGATTTTGTAATTTAGATTGGTCTAGGGCTAGAATTAGCCCAGGATTCTGTAGAGAATCTTGCTTAGTACTGTCTAGTGATGAAGGAATAGCTTTCAGTTTTTGAATTGGTAAACTTTGAATATTGGCTCTGTGAATGCATAAGTGACTGGTGTAAAGTCACTTGTTATTGGTTTTCTGACATGCTAGAGCCTTTACTGAGTCTATGTTGAGCCTGAGAGGCTACTGAAACGATGCCTGAGTTGAGGGCAAGACCGTTTTAGTGTTATTTTGAATTATGGGCTGTCATGAGCCAAAGCTTAAGAATGTGCTGTGCATTGAGTCTGTGGTGACTCAATTGCTCTGATGGCAGCTTTGATGAACCCTGTATGATCTGAGAAAAAGCCTTGTGTGGGCAGAATTTGATTGAACCCTAGGATAGGAGATTCTGGTATTGTATGTTTCTGTGATTATATGTCTGTGAATTAGTATTGATATTGAAATGCCCCTTGAATAGGGCGTGATTTTGGATCTGTTGGTGGCGGGAGCCATAAACCAGGAAAGGAACTGCAGACTGATACCTTGCCAGGTAAGTTCTGAGTCCCTGGGGGTTGATTCCCATTTGGTTGCACACCACACTCCTGGGGAGTGATGGTCATATTCATAATGCATGCATTGGTTGTTGCATACTGTTGTGACTTTATCTATATTGTACTTGGCTGTGCTATGATCTATGAATGGCATTGAGTGTAACTCTGCCATATGTTGAGGGCATCGAGTGTAACTCTGCCAGTGCATCGAGTGTAACTCTGCCATATGCTGAGGGCATTGAGTGTAACTCTGCCATCTGTTGAAAGCATGGAGTGGAACTCTGCTAGACTTGTGGGCATTGAGTGTAACTCTGCCATGGATGTGAATTTGACTTTATATGTTTGTTTATCTGCTGTTTGTAGTGTGAATTGTGGGCCAGGGTGGGAATGATTCCCTAAGGACCCTGAGCTTACTGAGATGTATATCTCACCCCGTGTGGGGATCTGTGGTTTCAGGTGACTCTTCAGACAGAAGAGAGCAGTCTCAGGGCAGGAGGCCCGAGTAAAGACATTTCTGCTTGACTGAAAGCAGCAGAAGGAGCTTGAAGGCTCATTTTTGTATTTTGATTATGTTTTGTACCCTGTCATGGGTTGTATAGTTCTGTATACCCTCTATGAGGGCAGTTATTCTTTTGTATCACCATGTTGTGGTGAAAACTCTGATGTATATGTATGTACAGAACTATTTATGACATGATATGAGATGAATTTCCTCCTGACTATCTTGTATATATCTGATATGTCTATGTACTTTTATGAGAAACTGGATCAACAAGGGCTTGATTTATGTACTATATATATTAATGAATGTTGTATTTTATGTTATTCCATACATAATGAATCAAGAACAATGATTTTATGCTTCCGCTGAATAATATTAGGTTAATGAAACGCTAAACTGATATCGTTAATGACAACGCACCGGAGGCCTACGGGGGTGTTACAAGATGCTTCTCTTTGATGAGGTTGTTGCTTGAGTTTGTGTTGTCAACAACCTCATTAGAGACATCATCATTAAAGTAATCAATAAACTTGGAAACAAGAACATAGTATGGAAAAGGGTAATTCATTAACCTCTTGGATTTAAGCATAATTTCTTCCAGAATAAGAATCCAATTCATCTGAATGGAATTCTTGAGACCATACACAATTTGTAGGTCATCATCAGTGGCTTGGGCATGATTGGTTGCTCTAGGGGTTAGGATGTAGGTAATTATGTAATGAATAAGTTTGTCCTCATGGGTCATTGGGCCAATGCTTAGCCTAAGCTTCAGCCTCATTAGGGGATCAAGAAGCATCCCCCTATAGGTCTCCACCCTATTGTAACCCTCAGCCTTTTCTTCAAATTTCCTTTCTCCTTCAAAGGAAATACCAGCAACAGCTTCCCAAATTTTAGGAGTAATTTCCATGGCTACTCTATTAACTTGAGACCTAAGGGTCCCATCCATAGAGCCCTTAGCACAGGTGTAAAACACCTTCTCTAATGAACCAGTCAAGTTCAAGGTATTTGGGAGGACAAATTAATTTATTGGCATTAAACTGAAGATAGGTCATTTGGTCTCTCTTAGCAGGAAACCAATGATCTAACCTATTGACAGCAGGGTTAGAGGTTTCTCCAACTTTTCTCTTAGAGGTTTTGGTTCTCTTGGGTGCTGACATATTGAACTAGGGAGGATAGGCAACAGACAAGGTTTCTGAACTCAGAGGAAGAAAGATAAAAAAAAAAACACAGTAGTGCTTAAGAGGTGTGAATTCTCTCTTGAACATGGGCTGCATTTATAGAAGAATTTGGGCTCCAAAGTTCAAATTTGAAATGAGTAACAGTTATTTTCGAATTAACCCACTACTATTAAAGCACAGAAGATTCAAAATTTGAATTAGTTGGCAGTTGGGTAGTTACAATTTCCAAGAAAAACTGACAGATTCTGCAGTAACTCCATGAATAATCGATTATATGCTCATGTACTCAATTAATTCGTAAGTAAAATCAGTTTTTGTAGCAGCTGTGATCGATTATTTTGACAAGTAATCGATTATGTTAGTGAGATTCAGTTGAAGAAGATGATTTGTAATTGATTATATACCCTATGTAAACGATTATTACAGACAGAATTCAAGATTTTAAAAAAATTTCAGTCAATTTAATCGATTACCATTCACCGTAATCGATTATTCCAGTGAAATTTTATTTCTGAAAAGATTTTTGACCATGTGTAATCGATTAATTCGAGACGTAATCGATTATTCCAGTGAACTTTGGCTTTTTGAAATATTTTCGAAGGCCACATAATCGATTATCTCGATGTTGTAATCAATTACATGAGTTCAAAATTCATTCTAAAAAGCTTTTTAAGTGAATTTAATCGATTATTTCAATAGGTAATTGATTATTACAGAGAATTTATTAGAATGAACAGTGTTTTATGCAACATAACTTGGAATTTTGAAGCACATGTGATGATTGATTAAATAATAAGATATTTCACATAGATAGACACATAACAAGATATTTTTGTCATTTACAGGTTGAAGAACTGCACTAATTAAAAAAATAGAAAAAAATTAAAAAAATAACATCGGTTTTCTTATGAAAACCAATGTTAACTCACAATACAACATCGATTTTTATTGAAACCGATATTGAAAACTAATGTTGAATTGTAAGTTAACATCGATTTCCATAAGAAAACCGATGTTGTTACCTACACAGGGACATCGGTTTTCATAAGAAAACTGATATTAACCTACAATTCAACATCGATGAAAATCGATGTTGTATTGTAGGTTAACATCAGTTTTCTTATGAAAACCGATGTTGTTGTGCAATCTTTTACATTTTTACGTTTTATTTGTTACATAGCGACATCGGTTTTATGAAAATCAATGTTGGACAATTTAGTTAACATCGATTTTGAAAATCGATGTTAATCGATGTTAACTTCCATACATTCAACATCGTCTGATTCAACATCGGTTCAAAACCAATGTCGAATGTCAAAAATAACCGATGTTGAATACTATTTTTCTAATAGTGGTGGAGGGTTAGGATAATAAAACCAACGTATGGTGAAAGATGGATGATTACCAAATGGGGTGGGGATCACAATTGCTTGAATGATCACATTTCTCAGGACCACAAACAGCTTGATGCTAATGTTATTGCTTCACTCGTAGTAGGTACGTTATTGGATGATATGATAATTATGAGAATTAATGATTTTATTATTATTATTATTATTATTATTATTATTATTATTATTAATGTTGATGTTACATTTTTTATTATTAGGGATGATAAAGCATGATTTGCAAAGCAGAAAGTAATGACAATTATCTACGGTGATTGGGAGGAATCATACGCATTTTTGCCTAGGTGGTGTGACTATATGCTTCGATTTTCACCAGGTTCTGTTTATCATCTTCAATCAAAAGATTATTATATGGCTCATACAATCGTTCATGGAAAACGTGTGTTTCACCGCATTTTTTGGACCTTTAGACAATGTTGTGAGACTTTCAATTTTTGTAAACCGGTTATTCAAATTGATGACACTCATTTATATGGCAAGTACAAAGGAAAATTTGAAAATACAATGAACACTATTCAAATAAACCAAGAGGGGGGTGAATTGGTTTAAAACAGATATTTAAAATTTTACTTAAAACAATTTGCGAAATTTGTAATCTGGATCGTATCACTTAAAGTCTTTTTAAAACCAAAACTTTTCTTCCAACCAAGATCACCCTTGTAATGAAGTAATGCCAGAAAATATGTCTTGTCGATAATTTCTTGATTACCCAAAAGTAAATAAAGAGAAATGTACAAAATTAGAATAAAAGACTCAACGATCTATACTGGCTCACCTCACAACCTTGGAGGCTACATCCAGTGACTTGCAACCAACTCTTGGTTAGAGATTTTACTAAAAACAAATATAATTCTTTACAACCTATTACAACAGATCTCCCTTGTCAAACTCAAACAAAGAATCAAAATCTAAACCCTATAAATTTTTTAAGATCAAGAACCAAAGAACACTACTCTGTTCTACCCTCTAGAGAATCCTTCTCCAGAAACAACTTTAAAGAAACTATTTGATCTTAGGAAAATACATTAATTTTTAAACAAACAAGAAAACTATCACAATCTAGAGTTCAAGAAAGATATCACCTCATGATCCTTAACATATGTATGAGATGAATGTAACCAATCAAACAGAGTTTGAATGAATGAATTGAAGAGAATAGCTTTCTTGAAGACTCTTGTTAAAACTTTGCTCAAAACTTCATCATCAATGAATAGTGAATCTTAAGTTTTGATGTAGAATGTTATTCACTAAGAATTAAATTTTTCTCAACTTCTAAAGCTTTGGGAGTATTGGGTATTTCGCAGAAATGAATTCTAAAAACTTATTAAAACAATAGACCCACAAGCTTTTATAGAAAAACAGTTTTAACAAAATGTAATCGATTAAATCGCAAGTGTAATCGATTAATTCAACAAATGTAATCGATTAATCAGTTTTTAAGCTTTCTGGAAATGTTTCACGAACAATTTAATTGATTAATAAGTGATGTAATTGATTAAAGCAGACTGTATTGAATGTGAAACAATGAATAATAATCGATTACATGAACTGGTAATCGATTAATCCAGCAAAGCTTAGAATATGAAAATAGCCTATGTAATCGATTACGATTCATGGTAATCGATTAAAGCAGCATTGCATGATTTTCATTTTACACTATGTAATCGATTACAAGAACCTGTAATCGATTAAACTGTTTTTCAAGGCTTTTCCAGGTTTAGAAAAAAGACATTTAATCGATTAAAATACTGTGTAATCGATTAAAACAGTAAGTTTTACTTTTTCCAAAAACTTAGCCATGAGAACTTAGATTTTTGTAAAATCATTAAACAACTTTAGTTTATTAATCAAAGACATGTATGCATGAGGATAAGAATGCAAATGCAATGAAGGATCACAAGGAAATACACTTGAGCCACTTAGACAATTACATATGCCATCAAAATGATTGGGCATGTAAAAAGCTAAAACTCCTAGCCATCCTTTTATTTTCTTGCAGCTTCCTTTAAATCCAACAAAATTGTTGATTGCCACAGCTCAGGATGGAAATAATCAATGTTTGTCAATTGCATTTGCTATTGTTGAGGGTAAGACGTTTGAAGCTTGGGAATACTTTATGTATAACATTCGCGCTCATGTTATAAAGAAGATAAATATTTGTCTTATTTCTTATCGACACCGAAGCATATTATCTGCAGTTGAGAGGCATCGTGGGTGGCAGCCACCGCATGCATATCATGTGTTTTGTCTTCGGCATATGGCTAGCAATTTTAATCAAAAGTTCAGAAATGAAAATTTGAAGAGAGCGGTATTGAATTTAGGTATGGTTAACAACTTCATCTTCCAATTTTGCATGTATTAATGAATTTTAATGTTATTAAATTTGTGTGCAGGTTATACTCCTTCTATGATCGATTTTGAGGCAACCATAGGCACGTTTTCGTGATGTTGTGAGTCCTGAGGTTGCAAACTGGATTGATAACATCACAAAGGAAAAGTGGACACGTGCATATAATGTAGAGGGAAGAAGGTATGGGCATATGGCAACAAATTTGTCTAAGTCAGTTAACAGGGTTTTAAAGGGTGCAAGAAACATGCCAATAACCGCCTTGGTTAAGCACACATATAGTAGATTGGTGGAATATTTGTATGCAAGGGTCAATTGACTGCTAAGCAATTGCAAGGTCCTCATCGTCATTGCAAAAATGTGGTTGCTATGTTGAAGGCTAATGAGTCCAATGCTACTGGTCTTTATGTTCGTACATATAATGTTGAACAAATTGTATTTGAGGTTGATGGTTATGAGAAATCGTATTCTGTAAACCTAGAGAGAAGTCAGAGCAAAGTGCTAGAGAGAAGGTAAAAGTTAAAAAGTGAAGTGAAATAGTGAATTTGGAGTATATATAGGGGTGCAAAGTGGCGCCTGTGTGAGACGCCACCTGTGGTGACTTGTGTGGGGCGTGACTCAGCACCTATTACGCCTTCCTGGGGCACAACTTGTTGCACCTATCTGGGGCGCGACAGATTGATATACATTCGTAAATTGGTTCAAAACGACTATATTTTTGTATTTTTTTTTTAATAACAATATTTTAATTTTTTTTCCAGATTTCCTGCCATCCGATATTAGAGTTTTTCTTTAGAGAAAAATCTGGTCTCCCCTAGATATAGATTTTGTTTTATGTGAGTTCGGTTTGGTCTCCTCACAAAGCCATATTTTAATTTTTTATCTTCTTTTATCAATAAATTCTTAGGTGCGCTTCATAGAATTTTTAGGCTCATTAATATCAATTTAGTTGGGATTAGTGATCTTAAGGTGATGTGGTTAATGTCTAATTTTATATAATAAAAAAAAACTATGTAAAGTACACTTTTTTCTAACTCCCAAAGTTAAATAATATGTATCCACGACGTTTCAACATTAAAAAACTTTCAGGATAAAAACCTATAAAATCATCACATTACCTTCAACTTTATCTTAAAAAGTTTTTTTTTTATGAATTTTAAATTAAAGAAACATCAAATTAAATGCTATAATGAATTTTTCTTGAATTTTTTACTTTGTCATCTTTAAAAAAATAAAACATAAATTTCAAATAAAATTATAATAACTTTAATGCTTTTAATAAATTTAGAAACTAATTATTCTAACCTTGCCAATATTTATCAACCATACTACACTATATGCTCTAAGTATATTTTAAATTAATTTATATAAAAATTTGAATATTTTAATGTTCTGTAAAAAAATATTAAGGTAATGTTAGAAAAAAGATGAATTTAATTTTAATATACTGTTAATATAAAGAACTTTAATTTACACTCTTAATTAATTAAAAGCTTTGTATATAATTTTTAAAATAGTTATTAAAAAATAATTTGAATTATATAACAATCCATAATTGAAGAATAATACAAAATCGACACTGCCATATTCTTATTAAACTTTAAGAAGATATTCATTACTCCTTCATATATAAAAATCTGGCTGTTTGACTTCCACAATTAAATATAGATGCTAATATGTTGCGACCAACTAGCCTCAACATATCGATCAAAAGATCAAAGCATTAGTTTCTCCATCTAACTTTATATGCACCATATAGATAATTATTAATTATAAAATCCCCAGCCAGATTTTTTCGAAGAAATTTGAACGGAAAGAAGGATGGGAAATCTTTGTCTTTGCAGGCCACAGGTATGTCTCAGAATTAAAGGCACTGGAGTAGGAGTCAAGAATTTTATATATGGACCCATTACACCTTGCATTGAGAAAAACGCTGCAACTAAAAGAGTTGTGATTTGGGTCTTACCTATGATTAGGAGTGCCATTACCAATTTTCCATTTCAACCAATAATTCACCTATGTTAGCCTATTTTAAGACACATATAATATATATTTTTTATTGCTTGAAGGAGGGTACAGCTATAGTTGTCAACTAGCTATAAGATATTAAATATTTTATCAATTTCAAATATTTTTTTTATCACCAAACTCGTAAATTAACTTATATCATACAAGATTATTTTAATTTAACGAGTAGTTTAAAATTTTAATACAATATATTCAGCTACATTAAACATTTGAAAAATAGTTTTTGTTGTCTATAATATTTTTATCTAACTCAAACACAATTATCTTTTATAAAAGATACATGCAATATCTAAAAATAAATTCTACCTGATAAAAAATAACAATATATATAAACCATAACACGTAATATTAAAAGAAATGAGAATGCTAATTAATTATATATACAATTATCTATAAATGATTAAAATTAAATTATAATTAATTTTAATTATACATCTATATATGGATATTATCTCACATTCGCACCTTGTACTCCTTAGTATGCGTGTAAAATATTAAGTGTGGTATATATATATATAAGGTACTTTTGAAAAATTCTATTTCAAAATTAAAGATATTTAAGATTATTTGTTATTTGACAAAAATTTATTTTGATACAAGGTTTTTAACATCTTTTTATTTGAGATTTATAATCTACACAAATTAATATATATATATATATATATATATATATATATATATGAGAATCAAACTACACCCATATAATTTTGATAATATTACACCCTTTTATATATATATATTATTGAGGCTAAGATAAACATATTTTAACGAAATTATGAATGGTTAGGATGGGGTTGTAGTTGCATCTAATCAAATGAAGTTATTACCTAATTAAGGCCATTTTGGATCATTTACAGCCTAAAAATAATAATAATTTTTTTAATTATTTATCTCATAAGTTTCTTAACTTCCTATCCCCAGCTTCTTATCTTAATTTCCTACTGCTTATTTCAAGTTTTTTGGATGGGGATATGATCTGAAAAAGTATTATTTTATTCTTCATAAGTTTACAAATTTTGTTGAGAATTTTAATATTCATAATCATGATTAAAGTATTTTCATAATTAAAGATATTGAAAGAAGTGTTAATCAACAACAAATAAAAGTAGTCAACTATAAGTATCAAACCATACATTAAAATATCGGGATAACTGATACATTAAAATATTGGATTTTTTGCCTAAAATATATTTTTTTTTGACACCTAAAATATCTTATTATTTATGTTATATTTAATTATCAATATTTTTTTTTTACTTTCAAATAAAAATAGCTTTACTAAAGAAAAATAAATTAAAAAAATATCTCTGCCACTCGATATATTTCTTATATTTTTTTAAGTTTTTTTTCTTACCAAAAAAACATGAAACCATACTTATAATTAACGGCCATATAATAAAAAAAAAGTTGCAAGACTTTTATTATTGGAATATTTAATGTTGGAAGGTTTAATGTTTATTATTTACATAAAATTTTAACGGTTAAATTTACTCATCCTTTTCAAATCACAAAAATCTTCTCATTTAATATGTTGAATGATTTATCATGAGAGAGACGCCGCAAAAATTAGGCTAAATGGATTGTTTGACTACAAAAACCATGGTGAGCCTCTCAATCTTAATCTGCTTATAATTGAGAGTGCCATCAAACATGTACTCTCAAGAAGAACACAATTCAAGGGATATTTGGTATCTAGAGTTTTCGGTGTTTGTTTGCGTTTAAAAAATCTTGTAATCTCAACATTGTATATAAGCCGTATAGACATATGTTTGTGTCATTGTGTGGGCCAAGGACAAAAAAGTATCCTTATCAAGAAATTGTGTTGCCCATGCTAGAGACTCAATCAAATATTGCTTGAAAACCAAGAACCAAAAATCTTGCTTATGCATGAAAAACACATTTCAACAACCAACTTAGGCACTATACAACTTATTATAAAATCCCACATGTTATGATTATTTCCCATTCCCAACCCACTTTAACATACACCAACATTATTTTTTTTTTTTCTCTTCTAGCTCCGCTATGTCTAAAACGAATGTGAGAAGACATGCTCTTGAGAAATGCAGGAGTGTGAAAGAGACACAGAAAGTATTGAACCACAACTTTTTCACCAGAAACCACAAGAAAGTGTACCCTATTGGGCTTCAGAAAAGCACCTCATCTTTGTCTCTGTCTTCAATTTCATTGTCTTTGTCACAAAACTCAAATGACTCTTCACAGGCTGATTCTTTGACTCCACTGGATGAAAAGATTTCGCTGGCACTGCGTTTGATATCGCCACGGGAAAGAAGAGAACCTACAATAGCTGCTTCTAAGCCTCTTCAGCAACAGCAACCACCAAGTCAACCACCCACCACTGAGCCTGGGGAATTGAAAAGATGTAACTGGATTACAAAGAGCAGTGGTATGATGATCAAATTCATTTTCAATACCTTTATTATTTTGCAAGTCTCTAGAGTCGGTTTAGTGATTTAGAAGTTTGTACAATGTTTCAGGTTCAAACTTCATTGTCATCATTATACACCATTTTTTTTTTTTTTTACAATTTTGCAAATTTTGACTTAATGTAGTTTTCTTTGCACTTAAACAATGACTACGGATGCTAAGTGCTAATTAAGGCCTTGTTTGATAAACTTCTTCACAACTACTTACAGGAGAAAATAAAATGATAAAATGTATTGATATCAACTCATAAGCTAAAATTAACTTCTTCCTTAACTTTTGGACAAATTATTAGATGAGAGAAAATTTTAAACTGTTATGCATACTTTATTTTAAATTATAGAAGACACTGATTTATATATTTGTATTTTTATGGACAAATTTATCCAAGCAGAGTCTAACAATGAAATACCATCAAGACAATCTCAACATGAAACTAGTAACATGTGTAGTTTCTTTAAAGCATGGTCCTATCACTGATAGGCTATATAATGTTCAGCCATTTTTATTGGGGATTGGTTTATATATATATATATATATATATATATATATATATATATATATATATATATATATATGCTTAATTATTTCAAAGAGGGGATAAAAATAAAACAAAATATTTGAAAGCAAGTCTTTCTACCTAAAGCTTCTATTTTTGTTAGAAAGATTCAACAACTTCAGTAGAATAGGTTGCTTTCACTTCAATATCAATTCCTCATAGCTCGAATGTAAATCATGCCTATTAATTTGGATATTTTGTTCTGCTTAGCTTAATTGCTGTTAAAGGTGCTGATAACATTGCAGCGCTATGGTCAACAACATCAGAAGATTACTTTAGTTGGGTAGTTGAAGTGTAAAACACCAACTTAGCCCATATAATAAATGTAGCAAAATATTCAATTGGTCCTTGTTAGATTTAATTATCATGTTATTGACCATAAATACAAAATCATGGCAAAAACCGTACCAGATGTCTTATTTTGCGAGTACTTTACAGCTTTAAAATTTTTTCCTCCACATTTTATAGGTTGTACCTAATTCTAGTTCCATAAAAAAAAACCCAACCAACTCATAGTTAATATGTCAGTTGACTTTTAGTAGTAATTGTATTCAAAAATAATATTTTAAATTTTGCAACCACACTAGCCAAGCATACACTCCCATTTGTTTCGTGCAAACGGTTGGATTGGATAATAACTGGTCCAACTATGTAACCTTTTTCAAAATGATCCAAAACATAGGATTTTGTACATACCTCGCATAGTTTGTAGAAGTATCTAATTCCTCACAAAATTATTTTATGGATCTTGTGCAGATAAGGCGTACATAGAATTTCATGATGAATGCTGGGGAGTTCCTGCTTATGATGACAAGTAAGTTCTAAGTACTGAAGAGTTTTTATCTGTTTTAAAATTTTATCACTTTAAAAAAAATCTTTGTTTTTCGATAATACTTTATATATAGGTACTCTAAATATCTAATTAATTCGCAATTATACCCTAAATATCTTATGCTAATAATTAGTATAATTAATAAGACGTGTGGAGGGAGGAATATTGCATTATCTCAATTTCTTTTCCTAATGGCAATTATTTTGACTGGGTAAATCATGAAACAGCAAATTGTTTGAGCTGCTTGCATTGTCTGGATTGCTCATGGACTATAACTGGACAGAAATTCTAAAAAGAAAGGAAACTCTAAGGTAACATTGTGTGAGACCAATTCTAATTCTATACATTTTGTTTTGTTTTTAATCAAATTAATATAGTTATATTATTATACAATACTTGATACAGAGAAGTTTTCGCTGGATTTGATGCCAATACCGTTGCCAAAATAGAGGAAAAGGAAATCATGGAGATTGCATCAAACAAAGCACTTTCTTTAGCCGATAGCAAAGTCATGTGCGTAGTAGACAATGCCAAATGCATAATGAAGGCAAGTACACATCACAATCCATGTCTATGTATGCAAATTTTCAATATTCATCTTTTCAATTTCATGGTAGCAAAGTTAATTATTTTTTTCAAGGAGTCTAATTCAGTTGGTTGAACACGTTATCTAAGTTATCATAAACCCTATGATACATGTCTTCAATTCCTATAAAAAAAAAGTTAATTGTTTCTTGTTCTTTATGCACAGATTGTTAAAGAATGTGGATCATTCAGTAGTTACATATGGGGTTACGTGAATCATAAACCAATAATAAACAGATACAGATACCCAAGAAATGTGCCATTGAGGAGTCCAAAGGCAGAGGCACTTAGCAAGGACTTGGTCAAGCGAGGATTTCGGTTCGTGGGTCCAGTGATAGTGCACTCTTTTATGCAAGCTGCAGGGTTGACCATTGACCATCTTGTGGATTGTTATAGGCATAGTGAATGTGTGAGCCTAGCAGAAAGACCTTGGAGGCATATCTAACATACACACTGTTTCGCTACCAGAATTTTCAGTTGGGGTTTAAGAGTACCCTCTCACTCACTAAGTTGTTTTTGAGAAATTATTACATGATTGAAGATCAGTGTGGTTCTAACCAATCTTCACATATCTAAGTCTTATGAATTCCTTTTCATAAATTGAAAATTCTGATTATATGTCATGCGAAAATTGATTGGGACCATAAGTGCCTACAGTTTCCCATACATGCATAATTGTGAAAATTGGTCTGGCCATTGATCCAGTTGAGGTAATGGGTCAGTGGGTCAGTGGTCCAACCGGTGGATCAGTAATTGAACTGGTTTGATCCGATATACATTAAAAATTTAAAATTATATATGTATCTATTATATATAAGTATATAATCAACATTATTTGAGTAAAAAATGTTCATTCATACTCTAAAATTTAAAATAACTATTGATAATAATCCAATTTTTTAAAAAAATCCCCCCCAAAAAAAAAAAGAAAAAAGAACAGGACTAGTCTGACCAGCCGATTTTGACCGGATTAACTACGTGATCGGTTCAATAGCAGAACTAGACCAGTTATGCTACCGGTTCCCGGTCCAACCGGTTCGACGACCGGTCTGAACCGGTTTTAACAACTATGCATACATGTCAACCAAATGAAGACATGAATGTTGTATTGTTCCTTTCTTTTCTTTTTGTTTTTTCTTATACTTTTAGCGGGAATTTGGACACTTTTTAAGAGTCATGTCCCTGTAATTAAATGAGGAAAAGAAAAAGTGTGTGCTACAAATAGAATGATACCCAAGAGTGAAACCCTTCGTTATTAGAATGCTATTTGTTTGGTATAGCAACTAAATCTAACTTAAATGCATTTTTCCTAAAAAAAATCTTAATTATACATTTGATCTCTTAATTATTATAAAATTTCAATTAAGTCCTTCAAATTTTAAAAATTTCAATTAAGTCCTTTATTTTACAAAATTACTTCAATTATATATCCTTTTCGTCAATTGTCTTACTTGACTAACGAAGCTAACTCATCACCCTCTTTCTTTTCTCTCTCTAACCTTTCTTCACTCAAAATTCATGGCCACCACACCCACCAACTTCCGCACTGTTATACTATTGGTAAGCGTACCAATGTCGTCCCAGGTTACAAAATTTATAATTGTTCGTCTCTATAGGAACTTGAGTTACTCAATTATTTTAAATAAAAGTGTCAGTGTAATAGTTTATGTACAACAAGTATAAGTAGAATTTCATGAGTTTGTGAAAATAACGTAAATAACGGAAATAAAGAAATTACAAAAACAACAAATTAGTGCGTTGGAATTATACATAAAATTATAGAAACTAATAAAATAAATTTAATTGATTTAAGAGAACGTAGGATTGGGTTTCATTGTTCATAACCTCAATATCTAATTAACATTTACACATATGAATCATTCTCTAACATTACTGATGCACACATTAATTCACCCCGATCGATCCCTCGCATTCAAGAATCCTAAGGATATTTACCGAATATCGATCCCTCGCATATGAAGTAAATAACCTAGCATTACAATCATAATCACGTGCTATTTGCAATCAAAATGTTATGCTCTATTCCTAGCAACGTAATGTAATGAGCAAAATCATTCAGTTCAAATCCTAAGGGCACTTTCCAGTCAAGCTTAGAATCCAATTTCATAAAACTAAGGATCAAGTAGAATCAAGCATTAAGAACAAAATGAAATCACCAATAATGAGTAGCAAAGATTCATACCTATATCAAATATAAAAAAAGATACATAAGGGTACGAAGATTACATCCAATCCTTTTGAGAAACTAACTGATCATTGTGTAGAGCAAGAGATCAACATAAGACATGACGAAGGAGGCGATCCCTGACCCGTTTCTGCAAAGTTTCCACTCTTTTTCTCTCTTCTCTCACCTTTCTCTATGTATCTGATGTTCTCCCTTTCAAAAAGTATGTTTTCTTCATTTGCATGGCTTTTTATAGGCATGGTGAAGCTAGTCAGGTCCACTCACCCAAGCGAATGATTTAGCCTTGTTTTACTCGCCTAGGCGAGTTAATTGCTTAAGTCTGAAGAACTCCACTCGCCCAGGCGAGTTTTTTTTAAACATGATATGCTCGTCTGGGCGAGTTAATTCTTAATAGTGAAGAAAGGTTATTAGCCCAGGCGACCTTGGGCGAATTTAGCTCCCAGAAAATGACCTTTTTGCCTTTTTTGCTTGTCTTGATTGCTTTGGATGCCCCAGATACATTCGATACCTATCGAAACATCAAAATTGAATGGATTAATCTTCCAAAATGTAAACAACACATTTATATATGTAATAACTATAAAACAACTAGGATTAGGGCAAATTTATAAGCAAATTTACTAAAATCAAAAGATAAGTTGTCATCATTATAATCCTGAAATTAACTAAAATATGGCACTTATCACACACACAACCCAAACCACCAAAAGCAACCACAAACTCATATTTACACCCACCACTCAAATCCAGATCTGTGAACACACGACCCACCACCATGAACCCAGATTTGCGAACATGCAACCCACTACCGCAAACCTAGATCTATGAACACACAACCTGTTGGACACAGGGAGAACTTTATGAAGTATGGAAGCCTTTGATACAAGAAGAGTTTTATGCTTTCAACATGCTTGAAAACTTGTAATTTTATGTAAAAGGAAAGCAATCTGATTGATCCATGCATTTACATATTTAATCATTCATTCATTGATTTAACAAAGTGGTTTTTATAAAAATCAAACAAAGCTTTTTTACTTTACTAATGTTTTATTTTTGACTCAAAGGTTTTTGGAAAAATTGTTTTTATATTGTTGTAATCGATTACATTAAAGATATAATCGATTAAAGTGTTCTTAGTTCATTATGGAAAAATCTTCAAGAACAAAGTAATCGATTACCTATCGGAATAATCGATTATTTAACCTTTGTTTTCACATACACTGCTTTGTTGAAACACTTTAATCGATTACCAATAAATAGTAATTGATTACAAAGCTTTACATTGCTACTCATGATTTTAAGACTCTCTGGAAGAATCGATTACCAATAGGTAGTAATCGATTACACAGGCTTAAATTGAAACAACCATCTTCCTGCTTTAATCGATTACCATTTCTAGTAATCGATTACACCTTGTGTCTTAATTTTGTAAGTTTGCATTAGATAATCGATTACCACATTTCGTAATCGATTACACAATGTATTTTGGAATACCACAAGCTCCTGCCTTAATCGATTACTAAAGCTAGTAATCGATTACACAATGCATTTTATATTTTGCAAGTTCCTGTCTTAATCGATTACAAAGACGGAATAATCGATTATTTTGCTCGTTGCTCATGCCCAGAAACTTTGTTAAACACTTTAATCGATTAAAAGGTTTATTTAATCGATTACATGAGCATTTTAATCGATTATTAGGAGCGTTTAGTCGATTACAGGCAGTTACAAAAAGCTGTTATAAATAGAACCTTGACTCAGCTATTTTTCTAACTTGGTGAAACATTACCCATTCGTATTTTCTGAGCTTAAATAGTCTTGTGAGCATTCTTAAGTGTTTTTCAAGGGATAAAGTCTTTCTTGCTCCATTATGTCTTAGTCATGAGTGTTTGAGTCATGCTTGGAGTTTGAAACCTGTTCAAGATTAAGGAAAGCTGTGCTTTTTGATTTGTAATCAGTCAACCTAAGTTGGTAACTTCATGTTGCATTGCATCATTGGATCATCAAGTTGCCTCTCTCCTTAATCTGATTGTAATTTTTGTTTTCTATTTTCTTTGTGAATTGTCTATTGTATTTAGGTTATTGCTTGTAACTAGAAAAGGGGTTCTCTAGATGAAAGAACTGAGTAGTGTTCTCAGATTCTTGTCTCTTATAATCTAATAAGGTTTTAGATTTCTATACTTTATCTAGGGTTGATAAAGGGAGACTTTGTAATTGCTTGTAAGAACAGAAAAGTATAATAGTAGAACTCTAACCTAGTGTTGGTTGGAAGAAAACTGGATGTAGCTTCTAGTGTTGAAGTGAACCAATATAAATCTGATTGTCTTGTTTCTCTATTCCTTAACTCTTATATTCATTGTGTTCTTGTTTAAATTGCTTGATGAATTATATCAGTTTTTGATTCATTGAATTCCTTGGGGCTGAAATACTTGATTGAATAAAGTTCTTGGCTTTTGAAAAGTGATAAAGATCCAAGGAACTTTGATTTTGATTAAAGAATTTTTTAAAATACTAAGGCTTAACCAATTCACCCCCCTCTTGGTTAAGTGTGAGATATTCATATTATTTACACAACCCACCACCACAAACCCAGATCTATGAAGAACATGCGATCCACCTCCATAAAACTACGTCCAAAGTGCTGCATAATTGAGTTGCATCCAAAAGATTTTACAAAAGGTATTTAGCATCCAATGACTTGTCTTTGTCCAAACTCTCTAAGAAAACCTACAGTTGTATTTTTACTTTCACTTAAATTTTCTTTGTCCAAAAATGAACACGTGACAACTAAAGTTCTTTATTCTATGTTATTTGAATGCTAAGGTTTGTCAGTGCTTATATTCTTCAACATATGAACCTTAATATTGATGAATATATATATATATATATATATTAAATATTAATATTTTCACATACAAGCCCAATAAGTTATTGTATGGTTATATGGTCCCATATGGGCTAGAGCCTAATAGCTTGCTATATTTCTAGGGTTTTCCCTAAGCTGGAGGTAACACTGTCGAACATTCCACATCTGATGCCTCTTGGTAAAATACTTCAAGCACCCAACACTAAACCCTTCTCTCTCAAACCCGTTACCTCCAACAATCTTGAAGTATTAGCTTCGTGTATTGGATTTGAGTGAGTAAGGTGTTGTTTCAAAGATCTCATCGAGATGAACTCCAGGGTGTGATCACTTTTGTGTTTTGACAGAAGGATTGACCGAGATCTAAGTTCAAAAACTCTGCAGTCGCAACCTTTGAGTCTAGATCCTGGAAATTTCAGCTGATTTCACGGTCTGAAACCTTGTGGGTTTTTTCTACTCATCGAGACGATCGTTTTGACTGGTCATTTGCGTAAAATAGAGGTCAGACGAAGGAGATACAGCCGTTGGAAGTTTCTGCAGTTTTCCGGTGACTGGTCTCTTCTCCGGTGAACATTCCGACGACTGGTTCATTTTACGACGACCAGTTGTAACATCCTCAAAATTATATATTGAGTTTATATTTATGATTGAATTATTGAAGTGTGATAATAGTTGGATACAAGAAGAATATGATAGAATTTATTTGCTCACAAGCTACCCAAAACTGTCCATTTCTGTCACCCGAATTGAGAAATTTATTTCTCTCTCGATTCTTATCCAAATTAGGTGTATGATATATGAAATAAAATATATAGATGTCTAATATAACATATCAAAAATTTATATAAATATAGTTTGTGTAATGCTTGAAGTAACTAAAACATCAAGAGATGTCAGTGTGAAAATTTTCAGTTTGCTAGCAGTTTTCAAGTTTAGATTAAAAATGTTATAGCTAGAATTTTATAACTCGAAATAATGCATGTGATACCTTGTTAGAAAGCTTAGGAAGTCTAGTTTAATATACTAAAATATGAGGATTTATGATCTAGTAGATTGGTACAGAATAAACAATGAATGAACCCCATCAGGTTAAGTGTTTCTAGCCCTTTGGACCAATTGGATTGGGCACAACTTGTAACTCTTGGATTTTGGCCCAAGGAAAAAACTCTTCAGCCCCAAAAGGGTGACAAATCAGATGTAGCCTCAGGTCAAGACCTTTCGACGTGCATAAGAGCCTGTCAATAAGACAAAAAATGCACTAAAACAATAAGACAAAGACAAAGATTGAAAGTATAGGCTGTTGTAAAAAAAATCTGGCTGAAGTAAAAAGATTTAATTAAGCCTTTGTGTGCATGTGGAACAACTTAAACCAAGCATTTCCTTTCCTTGTTCAGCCATTTCCACGTGGAGAAGCCAACTGCCCCCAAGTCAATGATCAAATGAAATGTTGACCAAGAAAAAATCAAGTCAAGATAAGGTTTAGGCGTAATATCTTCTAAGGTAATGATTACCTAGTTAAATTCTAACTAAACTAAATCCTAATTCAGTTATAACCCAACTAAATCACTTAAAACACAACTGAATAAATGAGTATAAATAGATAGGGCTGTGGAAAAAAATTGCACATAGGAGCTAGCATCCAAAGCCAAGGCCAATTTCAGTTTTCCTTGTATCTTGCTTTCATTTTCTTGCTTTCTATTTGCTTGTCCTAACCGTGACCTCTTCTACCACCTCATCCATCATCCAATTTCTTCTTTCAAGGCTTCATTTCTTATAGGATTTTCCCAAGGAAGACAGCCCTTACTCCATTCCATTTCAAAAATCAAACTCACTTGAGGTAGGCTAGGCTTCAATCTCTAATTAAGAAATTATTTGGACTAATTTACATGTTTAAATTTACATATTTATGGTTATTATTTATGTTGGAATTTCATGTTAATTGAAGGTATTTTATGATGTGAAAATGTTGATTTAAACCATAGGATAGTTGATGATTTCTAGGCTGAAATATTAGTGATGTTTAGAGTTACATTTGATGATCTTTGGAAGTGATTTTGATGATATTTGGATTGTTTATTCATATTTTTATTATGGGACTATTTTGTATTAATTTTTAGAAGTAGAGGTTGAATGATATGTAGATAAATAGTACAAATGCTTGAGTGATTAAATTTTGAGGATGAAATAGTGAGGTGGTAGGTGAAAGGAGATTAAGATGCATGCTAAGTTATAATCTCTTCTAGTGAAGGTTTAAAGGAATTAGAAATTATTTGAAAGATATATTGTGGTTATTAGTTAGATTACTAACATGATTTTTTCTGTAGATTGAGGATATTCAATTGTCAAGCCTAAGTTGGTATTCTTTTGCTTGAATAAGGTATAGTAGTTAACCATACTTCTGATACATATGATGATATGATGAAAATATTTTTCATGAGGTAGTATGTATTTGCTCTTGGATTTTATTATGGATGGGTTTTGATGTAATGATATGTTGATTCATGTTTCTAAGTCCAGTACGAGATTTGTGAGACATAATTTGAGACTACATCTAGTAGGAGATGTAGAGACCAGGTGCAAATACATGGAATGACATGCATGACTAGCGTAAGACGGCCACAACATTTCTACATCCAGTATGAGGTGTAGCTACATACAGTATGATATGTAGACGCCATGTGCACCTTGGGAAAATTCATTTCATGCATTCATATAGTTTGCATAATTATTTTATGGATTCATTTGATTATATTGATGATTTACTAGATACTAACGTGTTTGGTGGTTTAGTTTTGCCTACTGAGAAATTTTATTTCTCACTAGATTTGTTTCATTTTTTTAGATGGCAACAGTGGCCAATTTCCTTGAGGCCCTGGATTGGTGGTGGTGTAGGAATGAAGATATAAACTAGGCTGGTGTATGGAAAACCATGTATTTGTTTAGAAATGACTTATGTAACAAAGGACTATGGCTATGTATATATATTAGTTTAATAACTTCTATAATTTATACGTTTTAGAATTTTTACTAATATACGCTTCTTAAAATTAAACCCTAATAAAAATATAACATCTAGAATAATTTTAGGTTGTTACATCGGCAACTTTTCGACGAGTTTTCGACAAGTCTTCGACGACCCAAAATAGTTGTTCCAAAGGTTTTTGGGCTTTTCGAATTCATTTGTGGGGTTAGATTTGACAAACGGTGCTGTTTTTTGAAAAGTGAGAAGATTTGGTATACTTTGAAGGATTTTAAGGTGCAGTCTTTATAACTATTTTACTTTAATTAAAATGGCAAAACATAGCTCCTATGATATCTTAAAGCTTAAATCTTTTGATAATCTCTTTATTGATTTTGTGTTAAGTAAGCTACCTGCTGAGTGGAATTCTTTTAACACTGACATTCACAGACTAAAAGAATAGATGAGGCTGGATGAATTAAAAAGGTATATTCATATTGACGATCAAAACATTTGTAGGAAGACTTTGGAACAAGTAGGACAACAAAAGTTAGTTGCCAACTTAGTTTCACATTCCTATAAATATAAAAAAAAAAAAGAGTCTAAGTCACCAAAAAGGTGAATCCTCTTCACAGTTAGAGGCCAAAAAGACTGTCTTCAAGAAGAAGAAGAAGTGCAAGTGCCATAACTGTAGAAAGTGGGATCACTGGGTAGCAGAGTGTAAGCTACCAAAGATATCAAAGAACAATACAAACAAAATGAGGCTAATATGCTAATGGTAGTGTCTCTTTTGAGTGGTTGTTGGATAGTGGTGCTACCTATCATGCACAAATGATAGAAATTTTTTCACTGAGGTCATAGAAGTGAAAGACACCGTAAAAAATTTGTAATGGTAGTGAGGCAGAGGTGACTCATGCTGGAACTGGTAATTTGGTGCTTTCTTCAGGTAAGTTACTAACTTTGAAACATGTTAAAGTAGTACCTTTACTTAAAAGGAATTTAATATCTATGAGCTTACTTGATAAAGCTAGTATGTCTTTTTCAACTATGAATGGTAGAGTAACTTTATCTGTTAACTCATGTTACTTCGGTTGGGCATTTATGATTAATGGCATGTATAGACTGAGTTTAGATACTGATAGCATAAACCATGTTAGTTCTACTTTGATTGATCCAAAATCAGTACACAATAGACTTAGACATGTGAACTATAGGAAAATGCAACATTTATCTAAAACTCACAACATTCCATTAGATACTTCTATTCGATTTGAGAAATGTGAAGTGTGTGCATAGACTAAGATCACTAGAAAACATTTTAAGTCGGTTTCTAAAAGCACAAAACTTCTTGAGCTTATACATTCTGATCTTTATGACTTTAAAAAATATGTTACCAGAGGGGGTCAGAAGTATCTAATCACTTTCATAGATGATTTTTCTAGATATTATCATGTTTATTTGTTGAAATCGAAAGATGAGGCTTTTGAAAAGTTTAAGATTTTTAAATCTAGAGTTGGAAATCAACTTAATTTGAAAATTAAGAGGTTTAGGAGTGATAGACGAGGAGAATATTCAATGATTGGGTTCAAGGAGTTTTATGCTTTGGAGAGCATAATACTTGAAACTACTGTTGCTTACTCACCCCAATCAAATGGTGTTGTCGAGCGTAAGAATAGAACTTTAATTGAAATGCTAAATTCTATGTTACTTACAGTTGGCATGCCTTCCTCTTATTGTGGAGAAGCAGTTTTAATTGCTAATCATATCTTAAACAGGTTGTTGCACTCTAAATTGTCTAAGACACCTTATGAGATATGGCACAAACACCCTTGTAGATATGATACCCTTAAAACTTGGTGTTATGTTTCCTATGTAAGGATACAAGATCCTAAAAGGCCTAAGGTGGGGCCTAGAACAACTACATGTGTACATCTAGGTAGTGTAGAAGATAGTGTTGCAGATAGACTTTTGGATCTATCTACTAACATAGTGATAGAATCTAGAGATGCAGAGTTCTTTGAGTGCAAGTTTGTTAGAAATCTTGACTTGAAGGTTTTAGGATATACAAGTTTGTCCTTCTGACACTAATCTCACACAATTGGCTATTGAACCAATCCAAGTTAGAAAATCTACAAGAGATAAAGTTTCTAAAAGTTTTGGTGAGGACTTTGTCACTGACCATATAGAGGATGATTCATTCTCATATCAAGAAGCAATGAGATCTAGGGAATCCTTACTGTGGGCAGAAGTCATAGATGATGAAATGAGTTCTTTGCTACAGAATCACACTTGACAACTAGTCAATTTTCCAAAAAGGGCTAAGGCTATAGGCTGTAAGTAGGTATTAAAGAAGAAACTGAATAGTGATAGATCAATAGCTAGATATAAAGCATGTTTAGTAGCTAAAGGCTTTGAACAACAGAGTGGAATATGCCTTTTTGACGTTTATTCACCTATACGTCATTTGTCAACTATAAGAATTTTTCTTGCGTTGACATCTATTGAACACTTTGTAGTGCATCGAATGAATGTAAAGACCGCTATTTTAAATGGAAAGTTAAATGAAGAAATCTACATGGAACAATCTGAAGGGTATGTCATGAAAGGCCTTGAGAAAAAAGTTTATAAATTGAAAAAATATTTGTATGGTCTTAAACAAGCACCTAAGATGTGGCATCTTAAGTTTGACAAGGTGTTAAAGAGCTTTGACTTTCAGTCAAATTATTCAGATAAATGCCTTTACTATTGTTTCAAGTCAAATAAGATAGTCATCATATGCTTGTATGTGGATGACATGTTAATTCTTGGCTTCGATCATTCTATAGTGAGTGATGTGAAAACCACTTTAGCTAAAGAATTTGACATGAAAGATCTTGGTATAGCTAATACCATTCTTGGTATGAAAGAAAGCTTTGAAAGGCAAGTTATCTTCCTTAGCCAAACTCTTTATATTGAGCAACTACTTTCTACCTGGGGATACAGTGAATGTAAACCGATTGAGATACCATATGATTATAACAAAAGACTGAGTCCTAATGAAGGGACCAATGTGGATTAGTTAAAGTACTCAAAACTGATAGGTAGTCTCATGTATGCTAAGAGTTGCACTAGACCTAACATAGCCTTTGCAATTGGCATGTTGAGTAAATTCACTAGTAATCCTAGTAAAGAGCATTGGAATGCCCTCAGTAGGCTAATGAGATACCTTAAAGGTACTAAAGATAATTCTCTATGTTATTCTGATTATCATCCAATTGTGGATGGATATTCTGATGCCTCATGGTGTTCAGAAATTGGAAATAGTAAATCCACCAGTGGATATGTATTCACTCTAGGTGGAGCTGCTGTTACTTGGAAATCCAAAAGACATAATTGTATTGCGTTGTCATCAATGGAATTAAAACTTTTTGCTTTAGCCTCAGCTAGTGAAGAGGCGGAATGGATAAAGAATCTGATTATGGATATTCCTTTGACTCAACTAAAGATTAATTCTTTAAGTTTATTTTGTGATAATCAAGTAGCAGTCCAAGTTGTAAATAATGCTCTCTTTAATTCAAAGAGAAGACATGTGAGAATGAGACATGCGTTATTGAATTATCTGAGAGAACAAGAAGTTATCACCTTGGTCGATGTGAGATCGAAGGATAACATGGCCGATGCTCTCACAAAAGGTTTGCCTAAAGATTGATTATTCAAAATAGTGGAGGAAACGAGGTTAAAGACTATGTAGACAAGTCTTAATTATTATTTACTTACCTTTAATTGTGTGTTTTGAATTATCGAATCTTCCTTTGCTGGCCAAATGATAAGCACAATTTATATGTTTCATCGATGATCGTGGTTGCTAACTATTTTGAAAAGGGTGAGTTATCTCATTCCAAACTTGATGAGATGATTTTAATCCAATATCTGGGAAGCTTGTGTCATTCCAAACTTGGATGATACAATCCTACCAGGTTGGCCTATCTTTTTGGTTAAATGATCTCATTCCAAACTTGATGCTAGATTATTTGACTTTAAGGAATTAGTAACTGTGACATTCCAAATTAAAACATAGAAATAGTTTATTATATAAGAAGCCTATTAGTCTTATTCTTAATTGAAACTTGACATTACAAGACTATGTTATTGTAAGTGATGTGATTATTAGTCTTATTCTGTGAAACGATACTCTCTTACAAATAAACTTAGGTTGATGGCTCTTTATAACTTAAACTATTTAGGCTTTGTTCATAATTAATGAAACTGGCTTGATGCTTATGAACATGATATTACGATGCTTTATGACAATTATATATGTTCTTTTCTGCCTGATGATATGATGCTAAGTTCGTTTAGTAGAACTGAACATTTTTAGTAGTTTATTCAAATGATTGAATTCATGATAATGTGAAATTCAATCCAGGCTTGGCCTATCTCAATCCAATCTCGGATTTACGTATATCATTTAGAGTAGTAGGGAACTTGACAGTGCACTTGCTATTGCCCATTATGTTGGAGTCTATTTACTTGAGATTACATTTTGTTATTTCTATTTTGTGAACATTGTGAGTATTATGCTTCTTTCTTATATTTGTAAGGCCTTAGACTATTTTGACTGGCCTACATATACTTGATTATTATGCATATGTTGGTTGTGAACTAATTTTGAGATTGATTTTTAGATGTTGGGATTTGGATGAGTTTAGATTTAATCTAAATCTCTTGGTATTTATCTTGTTATATTGATCTCAGAACCGATTCATGAGAATGATTCATTTAGTTTGATTGCAAATGTTGTTTGAGTTTAATGTTTTATTATTAAAACTGTTTGACCGATCCGAGTTGATTGTCTTAGACTAGATGTGGATGATTTATGTTTATTTCAACATTACACTGACTACCTTATTGGATTGTGCTGTATGGTGAACATAGGAGGAGATTGTTAAATATATTTAATATATATATATATATATATATATTAAATATTAATATGTTCACATACGAGCCCAATAAGTTATTGTATGGTTATATGGGCCCATATGGGCTGGAGCCCAATAGCTTGCTATATTACTAGGACATTCCCTAAGCTGGAGGTAACACTGTTGAGCATTCCACATTTGATTCCTCTTGGTGTAATACTTCATGCACCCAACACTAAACCCTTCTCTCTCAAACCCCTTACCTCCAACAAGTATGATATTCCCTTTGCCTTTTCGAATATGATCTAACATTTGAATTTTAAGCATTTAATGAAAAGTAAGGTTTTTTTTTTAGTATAAGTATAGTTTTTTTTTTTTATCAAAAGTAAAGTTACTTATCGATGTTCAGTACAAGAAGAAGACTAAAGTGTGAAGATACAAAAAAGAAGTACATGTATTTAGAAAGTGTGAGTACATTTTAGGAAAAAAGGATACCTACTCCTCCTTCTCTCCTCCTAAAATTAGACACACCAAACTTCTCATTCATTAAATGAAGCTGAAAACATGAAGAAGCTCAAGGGCTCGAACACACAATGAATACAAGTCGAATATTATTCACCCATCACCCCGAAGATGTTATACAAAATGTAACACCCTCATTTTAAGAAAATATTTGTTAGATTTTGCTCAGTAACTTATTTCTGTTAGAAAGAATTCGTTTAAGGAAAAATGACGAAAAAGCCCCTAGATATTTTGCGAAATGACCAAAATACCCTTTACCCTCAAAATGACCCGATAATGTTGAGAATACTGTAGGGACTGAAGGAAGAGCCAATATACTGTTAGAAAATACATTATAAACAAAGTAGTGGATAAGAAATCACGAATTAGAATTTCTAGAAATATTAATAGAAATTTTAGAAAAGAACTTAGTATAGCCTAACCTAAGTATCTGAAAAACACAGAAAAATGATTAATACAGTTTATAGAATTTTCTTTTAATTATAGGATAAATAAACCTCTTAAACAAGTTAGTGTAGTAATTTTATTAATTAGACAAAATTGGACCACTAAGAATTTAGAAAATTACTATTATATGGCATAAAAGGAAAAACTGTG